>VWYP01018267.1:562733-681117 GCA_013400435.1 Pycnonotus jocosus | reverse complement strand
AGGCTGAAATTCTCCTAAAAAAAAAAAAAAAAGTGTTAAATTCTTCTTTTGCAACCTCCCCCAACAACCTTAAATTCTTCTCTTTAAAAAAAGTCATAAAACCTCTCTTAAAAAGCCAATAGACTAAAATTCTCCTTTTAAAACAAAACCTTAAATTCTCCTTTCTGTTTTTTTTTAAGAATTCATAAATTGTACATTTTCTCCCTAAAGTCTTAAACCCTCCAATAAAAATAAAACTCTTTAAAAAAACTTTCAAAAAGCATCAAATTCTCCTTTTATTTAAAATGGTTATTAAATTATCTTAAAAGAAAATCTGAAAACATTACCATGTTTTTTAAAAAAATACTTAAAATCTTCTTTCCTAAAAACAAACCAAGCAAAACCACTCTGTATGTCCCTGCCCTTGACTCCTGGCTCTGCAGGGCCATATGGGCGGGCTCATTCCTGCCGGGAAGTGCTCAGCCTGTCCAACAGCAGGGCCCAGACCTCCACCTGCCCCAGCAAGTCCCTGAGTAGAAGAGAGAAAACAACCCTTTCTCAGAGAGGAAGAGCTTGGCCTGGTGCAGGAGGAGGGTGCAGCCCTTGAGCCCCATGCCCTTCAGCCGGCTGGGGGCTTAGAATGCCCTAAAACTGCAGAGAGATGACAGCCGGGAGACAGGTTCAGCTGGTTTTGGAAGAAGCAGGTG
Organism: Pycnonotus jocosus; assembly: GCA_013400435.1. Lineage (NCBI taxonomy): Eukaryota > Metazoa > Chordata > Aves > Passeriformes > Pycnonotidae > Pycnonotus > Pycnonotus jocosus. The sequence goes on along the minus strand of VWYP01018267.1, from coordinate 680,431 downwards.
TCTGCTGCCATACTGGAGGCTTCGGAAACTTCTCACCTCCTCTCTCTGTCAGCTTTTCCCATTCTAACTCTCAAAACACCCACCTGAAAGCTCCCCCCACCCTGCATGCCAATGTCCTTCCTCCATGGCCCCCAAGCAATGGAGATGGCTGTGATGGCATCAGCATCCCATCCTCAAGATCTCTACTGGTGAAGGTGCTCCAGTAAGGCCTGTGCTGGTGCAACCCCAGTGCCAGACACACAGTTACCTTTATTTTTCTTTATCCAGAATGTCTTGTGAAATGTCCTACTACTCACATGGAAAGATAACCCACCCATCAGATCCTGGATCCCGAGGTGACTCCAAAACAGATCTCAGGTTTGCTGCTCCACCACAAAATATCTGCTAATTTTAATTTATGGTCAGAAAAATCCCCATCTCATGCGAGCCTTATGATATCCTTATCTAAGGTTTATGATATCTTTAACAACTCCCTTCTCCACATGGAAGCTGCTGGGATTAGGAGGTGATGCAACACACAAGTCCGTAGCTGTCACTCGGCAGCTTTAATTGGGTTTTTAAATGAAGTTTTCTGTTGTTCTGACATATTCCTCATAATTACGATCTCCTAAAATCAGATAGTACATCTGGCACTCCGTAACACAGGCCATGCCCTGGAGACCTTACAGCACAGGAGGAACAAAGATCTATAAAAGAAAACAACAAAGGCTGTTCTCAGGAGATACATATCTTATTTAATAGGCTGGATACTCTTCTGAGATCCCAATCGAACACAAGCTGAGCAGAGGTTCATTTGCCACTAGCAAGGATGGTTGCCTTTCTTTTACAGAAAAAGATTTTGAATGTTAAATCTCTCTACCTTTAGCAGATTGTGAAAATATTGAAAATCTCTTTTCACGTGTAAAATTATTACTGTGAAAAATAAAGTCTGACTCACATGTCTGCTTGATCCTTTGGTTCCTCGCCCTATGAAAAGTTCTCCACACCTTCCATCAACTAAGATAGATAAAAATGTCCAGTGTATAGTTTCACACCAGTGAGCATTTCCAGACTGGCTCATGGACCACCTTCTCCAGCCATAGCTCTGTCTCAGCCCACTTTCAGATTTATTTTTAAAGCTCCTGTGATGCTGAGGCCATGTTCAGGGACTGATGAGGAACAATGACTGAGCTGATTTCTGGGTTTGTGTCCACTGGTTCCTTGCTAGGTTTTCTACAGGTGTATCTTAGAGTTTTAAAAAGTCATGCCCTCATTGTACACTGAGCAGCCAGGCTGCTTTAGGGAGGAGAACAATGCTGTCTCAGCATCCTGAGCTGTTGAATCATAACCAAGCAGGTCCTTTGGTCTCTCCAGCAGCAGATGAGATAGTAATCCTATCTGAGTTTTCCCAAAGAAGATGATGCTGTCTCACTGCTGTGCTCAGGAGCACAAGAAGTATCCTGGTTCTGAGGCTTCTTAAGATACAGAACATGCTTGCACAAACCTCCCCTTCCTGAGTACAAACATTCTGTGGGTGAGCAGCAGGTCATCAGCTATAGCCTCTCTTCCCTGGGACAGCCACCCAAGCCCAGCAGTGTTAGTCCATGCTACAGTCCAGGTCAGTGTGGGGCATGAGGGCAAAATGGGTATTTGGGGCACCAGAATCTGCTGAGCTGTTGGGTTTTGACTTTTGGCACAAACCCAAAACCCTCTGAACTGTGCATGGGAAGGAAAAGTAAAGGAAAATTTCTTTTTCAGGCCCATTTCTAAAAGGAAAATATAGGAAGCCAGATTTTCAACAGTGCCCCACATCCCCTGCTCCCCATAGGAGCTGGATGTGGTCAGCATCATGGCTGTCAAACCTTCCTGCCTGCTTTTCTCTCCTTCTCCCCTTAACATGGACTCCTTGAAGCCTTGGGAATGTGCCTCCAGATCCTGCAAGCCTCAGGAAATTTGTCAGTCACTATCCTTTCCTGACACAGCTACAACATTTCATGTGCCTCAGAGAAATTACCCAGTGCATCCCTTGCCTGGCTGAGCACACAGAAGGGCACATTTTCCCCAGAAGATGAGCTTCCTCTCAAATAAAGACAATTGCCCCCAAATCCCAGCATTTCCAGGAAAGCCCTGGCACTAGGAGAGAAAAGTGGCCAGTACAATACAGCATGTTGACTTTCTCATCCAGCAGACATCTTCTACCTCAAAAGCTGTAATCCAAAGCTAGAAGTAAGGACCTCTCTCTCTCAACAATATGTATAAATAATACATATAATTACATCTATAAAAACATTTATATATATATACACACACAAGAGTACTGCCTTCTGTTGCCCAACACATTTGTAGCAATGTTACAAAGTGCCCATTGACCCTTTCAGTGCCCTTGGGGCTTTTGGAAAGTTTGGAGGGTATTAAGTTTTTCCAGGTTTCTTTGGAAGATTTTGAACTCAGCATATATCTTCTGACAAGGTTTTTATTTTGTGACCATACACTGTTTTGGTGAGAGACAGGAGATGCTGCCTCAAGTGTAATAAAAGGGCTTCTCTGGAAGAATTTTTTCCTCTGTTTCTAGGACAACAAGAGACATGAGAAAGAAAAGATCCTGCAGCATCACAGGAAAGCCAAATTGGGGCTTGGCACTGCAGAGCCCTGCAGCTGACTGCCAGGGTACCACAGACTGTAACCCCTCATTTCCACCCACAACCCTTGGGTTGGGCTAGGGCTTGCAGGAAGGAGAGACCTTGGTCTGGTGTGTAGATGAGCTGCTCTCCTTCAAGGGCAGGCCTTTGGCCTCTGGAGTGTAATGTATTTCCTGTCCTCCTGCTTTATTTGAGGGGGTATTCCTTCCACTTCTGCAGTAAGCCTGGAAAAGTTGCTGAGCACTTGTCTTCTGTGGCTGCAAGGAATGGGGATGCTCACCAGCAGCCTGCAGGATTGCAGTCCAAATCAGTAAAGTTTTTGGCTACACTGATCTGATGTCTTTGGATTGCCCTTTCCCAAAAGCATGGATGGCCACTGCAAGGTCTGCACGGGCCTCTCTGCTTTCCACGCCTCTGGTGGTGGAAGCTGTGAAGGGAGACCTGCAAAGGGTCTCATGAAAAGTGGTGCCCAGCACACTCATGGTACAAGATGAATATAAAACCCATGACAGAGTCAGAGCCAAAAATTTCAGGTCTCTACATCTTCCAGAATCTGCGTTGTCTGGTCTTTGCTGGAATGGCTCTTACAAAAGGTCCAAACAAACAAAATCTACTTTCAAAGTGGAAGTGAATAACTCAAAATGAGAAGGAGGGCTGTCACATCTCCCTTTTGCGATAAAAACTAGGGAAAAAATGTGATTTAGTTGTGTTGGATTTTAGTTGCATTCCCATTTAGCAAACTCTGGGGGAGAGAGCATGGCTGGATCATTACAACTTCATTGCCATTCCCCACTTCAAACAGCAAGTCAGCTGTGTGACACCGGGAGCAGGGGAGGAAAGAACAGCTGAAATAATGGTGGATGGAAGTGAGAGAGAGAAAATGGATGGGAGAAACAGAAAGGGGAAAAGACAACAGTATCAGGAGAACAAAAGATGCCCAAGGCACATCCAGCAAGGTTTTGTTTCCCGTCCAGGTGCTGGGCAGAAGACCTGTTTTTCGCCTAGGAAATAGCCTCATTAATTATGGCTGTTGAGTATGGGAATGCAACAGCTCTTTGCCATTCTGCTGCTTGGCTAGCCTGTGACCTGAGTCGTTCGGGTTTCCCAAGCATTTAGCAGTGTGGTCATGCTAATTTAGTTCGGTTTTTCAAAGGCTTGTGGGGAAAAGTCCTCTTCTTCCCAGAGGCATTGAAAGTTTTGACCTCCTGACCCTCCCTTTTACTAGGAGGTTCAAAAGCAGCATTGCAGCTGTTAAAGTTTTTCTTCATGCCTCAATGATTCTCTGATGGGGGACCAAGCTGGTGTTTATCTAAGCTTGACCTCTCTTCTTTGAGCCCGGAGATGTCTCTTTCGTTCAGTGCTACAGGCAGGGCAATGCTAGAAACCTCCCTGCCTTGCCATTCACTCCCTCCCTGCATGCAAACGCAGCAGTACCCGTTACTAATCCATCCCCCACCAAGAGCTGGGGTTCCCGGCACTGATCCCATTTGTCCATCACACTGCAGATTCATTTACATTTAATCCACCATGACTTGCCTATGAAACACGACTCTCCTCTTGCTCTGATGCTGGAACCCATTTGGCTTCCAAAAGTCAACTGCTGTTTTCAGGGGAAGAAAAAAACATTCCCCTTCCCATCAGGCTGGCCTGGCATGGACCTTTGGTGTCTCATCCTCTCCTCCACTGCCAAGGCTCATTATTTGCAGGGGATATCCTCCCCTCAATTTACATTTTTGTCACCACATCCAGGGTGGCAGGCTCCCTCTTCCTCAAGGGCCGAGATCCATCAAGGCACCTGAGCACAGGTTTAACGTCACGCATCTTGTTTCAGGATGTCATTCACGTGTCACATCCTTTAGCTGAGACATTGGAGAGAGACGGCCGGATTTGTAACTGTTGTATCCTGGATATTTACTCACAGCAGCCCGATTTTCAAGCCAGGGCAGGGGCAGTGCTTTCTGCTTTAGCACAGGTCTCACCAGCTCATCTCAGTGCTGAAGCATTAGGTTAAGATGCAAAGTGAGGTGAGAGAAGGCAGAAGAGGAAACGTCTCGGAACTTCTAACTACTAACCACATTCACACCGACAGATTAGGGTCATTAAAGCAGTCATTAAAAAAAGGGAGAGTCCTACTGTGAATAATGGCAGGTGCTTCACACACTGGCAGGTGCTTGGTCTCTGTGGTAGACGCTTCAAGGTGGTGAGATAGTGATGAGTGTGAGACCTCTCCAAGGCAGGAGAAACACCCTTTTTACACCTCTCCTGCCATCTGAAAATGGCAAGCACAGGAACGTGCATGGATGAAGGACTGAACTACCCTGCATCATGGCCCCAGTGCCCATGTGTCAGAGCACTCTGCAGAAAGGTACTTCTGGTCGAAGCTGGGATAGGGGCCCATGCTCTGGGCTCCTGACCCCTGCTCAGTTATTATCTCTTTAGGTGAGCTCAGCTTCTCGAGCTGCAGAATTGGGATGATGTTTACTTGGCTTCCAGGGGTGTGGAGGAATAATTAATTAATGTTTATGAAATGCTTTCAGATCCTTGAACAAGAGGGGTGAGATAAGCAGCAAGAGTTCATGAAGTAGGTGGGAAGCATTATGATGAATTATTGCATTCAAAGGTAAATTACTGTTATTGCTACCTAATAAGCAGACACAGCCATTAGCCTCTGACAATCTGATTTCTAACTTTGTTAGCTCCTTTTCTCCTCCTTCTTCTCAATAAAAATGTGGTTTCATCTTTGCTGCTTACACCCAGTTGAAGTTGACTACAATAACCTGATAAATCATGCAAGGCTGATCCTGGTGCTTGTGGATGAGACCTGCAGCAGGACAGCTCACACCACTGCCATGAGCTTCTCACCTCTGATAGCACCTGCAGGAAACACACCACTCTTCCTCTGCAACGGGTAGCATCCCCAGACACAGTCTCCCATGCAGCTTCAAGCAGCAAACTTGCTGTGTGAGCTCCAAAGCTTGTGGCAGGTCAGGAGGTGAGAGCGCCTAGATGTGATCCCACTGCTCACGGTTACCACCCGTCAGGTGAGCTGGGAAATGTCCTTGTGCATGCCTCTAGCCCAGCCTTTGCTTAGAAAGGCTTAAATGCCAGGAAAGGCCTTGTGATGGTAGGAGGTGATGGGTAGGAGGGCACAGGGGGAGTGACACAGTGAGCAGGCACACGGGAGCTCGGAACTGCTCTGAGCTGAAAACAGTCCTCAGCCAGTTTGGCCATCTTTGATTGGAAACCAAAGCAAACCTGACCTGTTTTAAAGCAGTGTGAGTAATGTGAATCCCGGGCTGCTGTGAGCAGGTTTTTCTGGTTCTTGCTCCAGCTTTTCCCCCTCCTTCCCTGCCTGGGCTCCCAGTTTCGAGCTGGAAGGGCACCTGAGCCTGGCACAGCTTCCACCCTTTGGGACACCTTTTCCTGCTCTCTACCTGTGCCATTCCCATTGGCCCTTAATTGCTTCTCCAACACCATGCCTCAGAAGCCACCTGCCAGGTTGTGCTCTCAGAATCCTCCCATTACATAGCCACCCCCACCTCTTCAGCCTCACAGCCCTCTCACACCACCAGCACTGGAGGCTCTCTCCCACATCTCACTCTGCTGGTGGCAGGTGTCAGAGCAGAACACAGTCTTGCACCAGCTCTGTGCCTTGCTGGTACCCAAGTGGGAACCTTGGGCAGAAATACGGAGAGTCCCAAGCCTGTATTGCTTTTGGTACTGACTTGGACATCCAAGGCCACCTCTACATGTAAGCTCATAAAGTACAAGCAAGCTTTCTAGTTTCTAATTGTCCTTTTTATACTAAAACCCTTTCTTGTTAAAATTGTTTTTCTGTGCCAGGAAGACCAGGGTTATGTATGAAGACCCCAGTTCAGTAAGATAATTATTCCTGGGCTGGAACCCAAACCGGAGACTTAAACCTCTGCAGGATTTAAGCCTGAGTTTCACTCCTGTTGAGTCAAAGGTCTTTGGAGAACAGGATTGAAGGCCTAAAATCATTCCAGTTCCTCTGTGCCTTCCTGGAAATCCCAGTCTGGTGGGAAAGCAGCTGTCTCTTTTAAAAGTACAATGAACATAACAATAGCTATCCTCAGTTGATCAAGTCCTAACTGGGTCCTATATGCACCTGAAACACACAAAGAATACCTAAACAAAGAAAAACAGAGATTTTTTTGTTTTTCTCTTTGACAAAATTTTGCAGTCTTTACTTTAATTTTAAAGAAAAATTGCTATCATCTTCAAGAGACTGATTTCTTATTAGCTATTGATTTTACATGAAGATGTTATTTGTCAGGATATTTATCTGCTCTCCATGTCCAGAGTACTCAAGTAGGTCAGGTAATGTCAACTGGAATTCATTTGGGGAGATAAATAGAAAATAGATTTCATAACCTTCTCTGCTAAGAATAAATAGTGTCCAATACTCTACAAAGCATCACTTAACCCAGGTTTTCCTAGTAACTACATAAATCATGCAAAGTCACTTTTCCATTTGTATGTTAGTGGCATGCCTGAAACAAAAATATCATCCAACAGATGCACATTTAGCATGTATCTTCCTTTCTATTGGAAAGCCAGTAAACTGGCTTTTGCTTCCATAATGCTGAGCTCTTGGCAATTTTTGAGCACAGCCGTACTCAGCACACGGCAGGCAGCTCTAATAACAGGTGACCTAAGCAAAAAAGGAGGATTTAGACTGCCCTTGCTCACCGAGATTTTCCACCTCTTAATAGTCAATATTTGCCTTCAGGCCGTGGGTTACTTAAAGAAGTCGGGCCAGCCCTGTACCAGCGCTGCTTTGCAAAGTGCTGCTCATCTCCTGCAGTGCGTGTGAGCCAGCTGAGCCCAAAACACACCCACAGCAACCCCGAGGGGGACATGTCACAGCACATGCAGTCCCTCCAAACAGCACTCTGGCGAGTCCTGTTGTCCTACCAAGCACCCCCCTTTTCCCCTCAGGCATGGGAAACATGCCTGGCTGCCATTCAGAGTGGGAAACAACTGAAAGGCCAGAAACCTTAGACAGGATGAAGCCTGGACTGCGTCATCCTCAACAAACGAGAGTCTTAGAAAACACCACCTTTGTGAAACCAGAGAGAGAAAACAATACAGAGCCTGGCATGGGCAATGAAATATGTATGTACCTAGGACCTCATCCAGCCCTCCCCCGCCACTGCACCTCTCAACTTTGCATTCAAGGGGCACTGGATCTCATCCAAAAACGATGCAGGGGAACAAATGTAGCCCTGGCAACCCCACCGAGGGCAGGGAGGAACAAAGAGGACCCCCGGGCTGAATTTGTTTCTATTTTTAATCCTTATCTTTACCCATCACCCCCATGCATGGAAAGAGGCTTCTCAGCTGTATAGATTTGCATTGCTATGGGAGTTTGAAGTGATAAAACATTTGGCCTGCCTATTCAGAAGCAATTAGTGATTCAAAGCAGCCTGAGACATCTTAAAGGGGCCTGGTTTTCCAAGAGACAGGTGCTCTGAGCTGACTTCAGGGGAAAACAAAGTTTTTTTAGAAAAAGAAGTCACTGGCTGCTTGAAAATGCAGTTCTTTCAAGACTTAGTAATGAAAAATAAATATTGCATAGAAAATTCCAGATTAAGCTAGTAAAATCTGGAAGGAGGTGGGGAGATAGGCCTGATTTACAGTGCTGGTAGAAGTAATGTTTATCTATCTATTGAATACGTATAATCTATATTTTTATGTTACGGGTTTTCCCTCCACCACCATGACTAATGCAGGCAGAGCCATCTCCCGCTAAGGCTGCCATCCCAGCATCCCTGTCCCAACAGCATCAGCACCAAGACAGAATTTCTCACCCACATCTCCTACAAGAGAGGAGGTATTTTTTGAGCATTGCTGCCCTTGGACTTTTAAATCTACCTTGCAAAAGGGAAGCTCACCAGCCTTTAACCTGATTGCAGCGACCAGCAAATCCTGTCACTGTTGCAGGGCAAACTGAGGAAAAGAATGAGACCTGCACCACAGCCCAAGCTGTGACAGGCTCTGCCCTGGAAAGGCAGCATGGGGATGACCAGCTCTCAAGGTCTCTGGGAAAAGCCAGGAAAACCCATCCTAAGGGAAAGATTGCCCATGCAGAGACATCAGGGCAGGAGAGGTTGATATACAAATGTCCAATGCAGAGAATAAAGCTTCCACTCTCCCCTGAAGGAGTTATCCTGTGGTATCCTCCCCATGCAGCTCCTTTTCTCCCTTTATCACCAGGAGACAGAATTTCCTGCAACAGGCAACTGAGAGCAAACTGAGGCTTTTGCTTTGTGCTGTGCAGGCTCCAGCTTCTCTCTATCCCCATGCTATCAAGTTATGCTGATACAACCACTGAATTGCTGGGTTCAGGAGAAAACAGGGAGGAGGAAGCGATCTCTAACTTCCCTCCGGAGGCGTCTTCTCCTCCCCACTGTGCTGTGTACAGCACCTGGACTCCCTGCAAAAGCATCCCAGTCAGCCAAAGTCGTTTCCACTACACGTGCCATGTTGCCCGGGGGCTGCTGCTGGGGCTTCACCAGGCAGAGAACTGCACAAGAAAAGGAAAGGATAGGGCCGAGTAAGGGAAAAAAAAAAAAAAAAAAAAAAAAAAAAAGGATTTCTTCCAGAGAGCACCTGAAAGCTAACATGGCAGAGTGCCACAGCTGGCAGGGGATGTGTTTTAAACTGCTTTTTAATCTGAGAGCAGATATATCCATCACAATCTCTAACATCTGTCTGGCAAGCTGGATGGGTGGGGGCAATAATCTCCTAGGCTGTCACATGCAGACTAACTAAGGGAGAAACCAGGCAGCAGATACATTCAGCAGCCCTCAGGGGCTTCCAAGGCAAAGCACCAGCTGTAAGCAGGTGCTGCTCGGCCCCAGCAAGCAATGGAGGAACACCCAGGCAGTGCAGATATGTCCCTTTTCCCATAGTACTGAGGGAAGCAAATGCTCATGGGGGAAAAAAATACCCTCCACTACATGCAGCTCTGCAGGGCTTAAAGAGCATCTCGGCTGCTCAGGTCCAGGGCTGGCTTAGTGGGGCTCAACACAGGTCTCCAGCTGAGATCAGGGCCTGCAGCATGCCCTTGCACATGTATGGGGACATCCCCTACCCCAGCAGCTTTCAGGCTGGAGAATAATAATGAGGAGAGACAAAAAATAGTTCTATTTCACAGACATGAAGCAAAACTCGCAGATGCAGCTTAAATGCAAAATAAACAGCACGCAGACATCAACCTGCATCTTCAGGCACTTATATATCTTCATGCAACTGATCCTCACTGGATTGATTTTTGCCCAAGCTACAAAGTGTCAAAGGCAGAGGTGTGAATTGCACCCCCTTTCCCTGGTCCCAGGATGCTAAATCTGCACTTCCCTGATCATGAAGAAATCATTTGGCCAAAACAAGGGGCCAGACCTGCAAACCTATTCCAGGTGGTCTTCAGAGTGTGCCACACTTGGAAGAATAACCTAGATTTAGGGCAAGGTCATAAGCACAAGTGAAATGCAAAAAGCAGCAGTAGGGAGGGAACCACAGGCGTCGTGGAAGAGGCCCAAGACACCTGTCTGGGGCTAGGCTTGGAAGGTCTATCAGCCCTCATGGCATCTGCTGTGTTTCTTGTCTCCTCAACAGTAGCTGTTTGTGTGGATATCTCACTTTTCTTAGCACATACACATGAACCATCGGGTTTGAACTCCCACTGTCTCAAAGACATGTTGGAGATGTGACCCTGAAATGCTGGAAAGGTTCAGAAAGCAAAGAGCACTCACAATTTACTTATTCAGTCTTAAGCCTTAGGGCTGTGCTGCTTTTTGAGTTGGCAAACTGATGTGGGACAAAGAGACTACAAAAATGCCAGAAGTTATCCCCCTGAATCAGGCATTAGAGAGGATAAACAGGGTCTAATGGCAGCTACAGGAAGGACTTTGCTAGATCTCATAGGACCCTCAAGGCCATATAGCAACCACCTGGAAAAATGCACCAGACAAGAAAGAGGAGGTACAGCAGGACCAGTAGGTCTGGAGGTGGTCCAGAGGCCATCTCCAACCCACTGCTGGTACCACCACTTACTCTCTTCCTCCCAAAGGAAATTTCCACCCACCCTGGTTCACTCGTGTGACAAGTTTTTCCTCCCCTACCTCTGCTCAGGTGTGACTATATCAGCTGTTTTTCAGCCAAGAAGATGCTTCACACCAAAGGGATCCAGAGAAAAGCCTTGCAATTAGGACACGGGTGCCACCCACCATTTAACCCCTCCTCCTTCCTCATTTAGCCTGGGAAACATATAGCTGGGTTTGTTTATACTGCCCATACCACCTACCATTTGTGCATTCTACTTTCTGTCTCCAAACCACTTCAGCAGGTGTTTTGCAAGCTTCTTCCCAACTCTCATGTGACAAAGGATTTGGATAGGGGGTGGAAGGAGATCAGGGAAAAGGAAAGCTAAACAATTTGCCCCAGAGCAAAAAGAGCTGGTGGTAGATCCAGGATCAACACTCAGCAGTTCCTGCCTCTGAATCTCATGCTCTGATCTTTGCCGGTACCTCACTACCTTCAGGTTCAAAACTGGTATTGCAAAGCCTGGTGCTCATCTTGGTACCAGAGAGCAGGTTTTAAGGGATTTCTTTTAGGTCACACCCACTGGACTGAGTGGTCTTGCACCAACAATTAAGCTACGTAATTTCAAACATCTGGCAGTGACTTGTAAACCCATGATCAGCATATGTTTCCATTAAGAGCACCACATGTAAGAGAAAGGAAAGGATTCTTCCATTCACCCAAGCTGTATTTTGGACTGGTTAAAGCAGGCAGTGATGGACTGACAGCCTGCACTCCCCTCTTCATTGTGCCTGCACTCCTCTTGGTGCAGAGAGTATGACTGGATCAACGACTGTCCAGCTCTGGAAAATCCCTAGGGAAGAAAATGTTTGATTTTTTTTTTTTCTGCCAGACCAATGCCTCTGCATCAAGCAGTTGCAGAAATGCACATGCCAATGAAGAAGGTGGAGCAGTGAGTCCTTGGATCAGGCTGCAGAATGAGAACAGCTTAAACTCCTTTTCCCATCACTAGCCATAACAGTAGAGTAGCTCTAGGCATGTCAATGGAGCTTCAGCAATCTGGACCAGCACTACCATTTCTATTAGCCTGCACCTGGAAATACCTGGTCCAATTTCCCAAAATTCTTAATATATTGATAACCCTGCCACAGATTTATTGTCAGCACTTCTGACTTGCTAAACCCCTTAAATCATTGCTGGAACAAGAGCAGCCCCTCTCCTGCAAGGTTCCACAACTATGGGTCCACAAACTACTTATTTTCTCCCCATCAGTGGAACAATCTTGTGCTGGAGTTTGTTTTGCTTGCTGCAGAGGGAGAGGAAAGCTCATTAACAGAGAGAAGAGACACACTCCCCATCTTTATCTTTTAATCATGAGGCAAAATGAAAAGGTTCTAGCTGATAAAGAGCCACCAAACCAGAGCTTTCCTGGTCCCAGACCCACCAAGGAGCACCTCCCTGGGGTGAGAGCACCACTCTCAGCCCCTTTGCTCTATCAGTCCCTTTGCCCTTACCTAAACCTGCCATTTGCTCTACTCCTGTCATTGTGTGTCAAGGCTCTGCCTCTTGCTTTGCTTCAACTGTTCCAGATCTAAAACAGACATGAGGCATACAGCATCTTTCCCAAAGCCCTCCAGGACCTGCTGATGAAGACTCAAGAAGCATCAAAAGACTCTAGTGTCATCATTGCTTTGGAGATTATTCTTTTCTGGGGTAGGAGAGGCTGGCAATTACAGGGATCAAGTCTCCAGCCCTCTGCTTCATGAGCAGGGAGGTCAAAGCAATTTTGGCTTCTCCACTGCTGGGTATGCAGGGCAAACAAACACAAAGTGCCGAGGCTGGAGACCGCAGGCGTTGGGGAGCCTGGAGCAGCACTGGAGACAGCCTCAAACACTGAGGCCAGGTGAAGACTACCAAATCCACATACATGCAGGCTGAGTAATGTCCTGAGGAGTCCAAACACACGTGGAAATGGCTGGGACTTGAGAAATCTTGCCCAAGGGCCAATGGGGCTCTAGTGAGTGACCGCACCAACTTATGTAGATCCCACATTCATTAAAAGTAAAATTACTGTCTCTCTTTAATAACATTATTAATGATGTCTGCTGTCCTAGGAACCAGAATTGCTTGGACCTTCCATCTGTGGTGGAAATCTGAGCTTATGCTGAAGCCTTCTGGTGAGTGAGCTTTGCCAGGGTCTCTCTGTTACAAGGACTCTCTGGTGTCCAGCTGAGGTTTGGCCTACACCAGGACTTCCCAGAGTCAGTCAGTCAGTATGTCTGTCTTTCCTTCCCTCAACACCCATTTTCACAACACCTGTAGGTGTCCTCAAGCAGAGCATCTCTACTTCTCAACAGTGTTTAAATGGTATAAAGAGAAGGAAGGAGCACAGACTTGATAGCACATGAGTCCTACAATGACTGTCTTTTCTTTAAGAAAGCAACAGGAAAGAAAACAGATCAAGCATTATTTTCCTTGGTGAGGAGAAGGGATAATTTCCTGTTCATGATTCAGTGCTGTCATGTGGAGACAATGACTGTCCTTTATCCTCCTCACAGCTTTGTCTTTAAAACACCACTCATGCCAGCACACCTCTCCAGGTAAGGTGCAATTACCTGGGAGTTCACTGCCTCATCACTAGCAATTACCCAACTGCCCCATGTCCTATCAACCCGCCCTAATCACTACAGCCCTAAAACTGGTAGCTCCCACAGTAAATACCATCATTAAACCTCTGGGAGTGAATTTACTATCAGCCATGGAGTGATCACTTGCTGGGGTCACTTCAAACATGCAAACTGAACAGAAGGATTGTTATAAAACACAATCCCACTCAAATAAAAGCAGATGCTATTAGAAAGCAACAGGCACTGTTTATTCCATAAAATACCAGGAAAGATGAGTTATTTATTGACTGATATGTTATTTAATATGGGAAAGTCCTGCCTCACTGGGGCTAATGTTCCCACTTCATAAACTGCCTCAGCTGAATTGCTGGGGAGATACAGAGTGAGCTGAATTTGTTTCTGTTTATGGGCTGCAAGGTGTGGGTATATTTTCCCCTCTCTTGGGTTTCAGACTGACATTACTGTTCATGGGTTTAATAAAGCCTGAAAAATGTACTGGCCTTAACCGGTCAGAGAAACAAGTCTTATTTGAACTAATTGGAGCAGGGAGAGCTGTTGGTTCAAGTAGGAACATCATCCAGTCCCAAGCTGCTCAATTTTAAAACATGATTGTTGAAAAAATATTAAAATACCCATTTTGTTTAATTCACTTTTAGTGAATTTTCATGTTTATTTGTTTTCAGGTTCATCTAGATCAAACCTCCTCTCACAACATGGGACAGATGTTTTTTCTTAACTTTCATTTAGCTACAAAAAGCATCACTGATTCTCACAGGTGTAGTAACTGGGTTTTCTAGGCAGAGCCTCTACTGCTGTAAGCCCACCACTCCAAGACTGTAAACTTTTGCAACATTTCAGTATGCAAGATAATTTTTTTTAAACTGACAACTTGTGCTACAAATTCCCATTTAAACAGGGGAAAATGATGTATGTAACAGGCATGACCCTTTCCCTCTCTCTAATCACCCCACAGCCCTGGGACAAGCTGACTGTGCTAATCTTACCCCTCTGGGTCATCAGTGCGAATCCAGGTCAGCAATAACATGCTGCCAGCAAAACACTCCCTGCTCATTTTGTGATGTCCCTCTGCCTTTCCCTGCCACCGGGGTGCTGAGGAGCTGCTCATCTACTATAAGCATGATACTAGGAGGGATCTCCAAGTCTCATCATGCCTTTGGGTCTGTGAGAAAGAATTGTTCAGGCAGGTCTCAGCCCTGTGCTCTAATAAATAACACAGGCTGTGATCCAAAAGGTCTTGCCATTGTTATCCCTCCTCATCCCCCACTTAGAGCAGCCAGACCTTAGTCGTGGCGCTGCTTTTCAATGTGTGCCACTGAATCCATGCAGGATGTCAGTGCACAAGCTCACCACCTGCCACTGAGCCAGGAAGCTCCTCTGGGATGGCTGTTACCCTGTGGAGGTGGTTTCTCAACCTGGACAGCTTGGACGTGCCCTGTCATTAATGGCTGGCACGTCTTTTCACGGGGATGTCTCTGCTAGGTTTGACAGGTGCAAAATGGGTTGTGCTGAGTGCTGCCTCCCCGTGCCGGCAAACATCTTCCCCCAGCGACCTCCTCGCATCTGTGCTCGCATCTTCCAGGTGGAGGAAAAAGCCTTTTCTTTATAGCATGCCCCTGCGAAGCCCTTTGCTTTCCTGCACACAGCTGAGCCCTGGGGCGCCCTTCCCTCCTCACCCCCCAAGCTCCAGAGGGACGGACACGCAGGTGGGTTGCACTGAGGCAAAAGCAGAGCAGCTCTCTATCAGCAGGAAAAGCTGTTTCATTTTAATGTAAAGCCATCTAGCACATCTCAGAGCCCCGGGTGCCCTGTAGGGCTTTTGTGAGTTTGATTAATCAGGCGAACCCAAAACTAGCCCAAATCACTTGCTCGGTCCTGTTGGGGCAAGAGAGCTGACCACACAACTGTTGGAAGGCGCCTTCAACCCCCCTCCCTGCACAGCTTCCCCCCAGGCATCCCTCCCCCAAACCCCACCGAATGGCCACTTTCAGGACCCTCCCAACACCAGTGATTTGCCCACCCCTATTCCCAGCTAAACCAGCCCCGCTGCCGTGTCCGTGCCGGAGCACAGGTGCCGCCTGAGCCCCCGTGCGGAGCCACTGCCGGCGGCCGCCTGACACCCAGAGCGGGTGAAACTCACGCAGCTGCCGGGCTGGGGCTGGGCACGGCCACAGGGTACCTGGAGAGGGGCCAGTGGCCCTGAGCGCTGCTCCTCGCCCGCGGCGCCGGTCGCTTCCCAGCACCCGCCGTGCTCCCGGAGCCGAGTGGGTACGGGAAAGTCTGGCTGCTCTGCTTCTCGTTGCCAGGACACCTTGGCGTTCAAACCTGAGCCGGGACCAATCAGCCCCGGGGCTGGGGAGCACCAGCCCCACGTCATCCACTGCTGGCGTTGATTTGAGCGAAAAAGCGTGACAGCGGTCACAGAGCCCGTGGGGAGCTGCCTTTGTGCGGGTGGGCTCTGCCCCCACCCCTGCCGCTTACTGGAAGCCTCTTCTGTCGGGCTGCGGAAAACAAAAGAGATGTGGGGAACGGAAAAGAGCACTTCTCCCAAGTTCGCAAGCCTGGGTTCTTCTGCATGTCCTCTTTCTCCACCTCCCGGCTCCAGCCCAGATCCCAGTGGTCACCTTACCAGGGAGAGCCTGCGCCCAGGTCACCTGTGCCGGGAGCGATGGAGCTTCCCCAGCACCGGCAGTGTGCTCCTTGTGCCCAGTGTGGCCGCTTCCACCTGCCTGGCTCTGCCTCAGACGGTGCAGCGCGGGTCCGGGCCCGCACACCCACGGCTCCAGGAATTCTTTCTAGCTTGGCTGCAGTGGCAGGGGCATTTTTTTTCTCTCAGCCAGCCACTGCAAGATGCTTTTTAGGGAGCACAGAACCAGAGCCTTAAATCCCTTGTCAGCGCAGGGGACTCAGGTGCACAATGCAAACAGTCCATCCTTTGTTAGGGAAACTTTCCTGCCTGACCATTCAGGAAGCACTCTGGCCATCACACTCCCAGTCAGTCACAGGAAAGTTTCCCTAACACCTTGGTGCTGGCTTCTCTGCTCAAACACGTGCAGCTGCTGCCAAGGTGCACACCTGAGTGAAAGATGCAGCCATCACCTTGTCTTCTGCAGTGCTGAGGTGGGAACTGCCCACAGCCAGAGACAGCTCTTCCCAACCCACCAGGCTCCTTCACAAGGTGAAGCAGGTACAGGTGCCTGGGTAGATTCTGAAGAGAGATCTCCACATCACCTTGGTGGTGGTGGTAGAGGGATATGTAACAGCAACCCAGGTATTCAGGCAGAGCTTCTCCCCTCAAGCTCCCTAGACTCTCCAACCCAGGCATTTATGTGGATCTCCTTCCTGCTTGGGGAATAGTTGTAGGACAACATCTTCCACACCCAGATCCTGTGCTGAGTTTCTGGGACAAGTGTACCTGGCTTCTGCTAACCCTGCTCCCTGTTATTTATTCTCCCCAGAAGAAGACCACTGAGGTTTTGCCAGCTCACAAGAGAAGATGACCTGAAGAGGGGTCTGAGCATGCTGGAACCATAGGATCAGCTACATGTGGTGCTGGGCCTGACTCACTTCTCCATTACACCATGTCCCAAACACCCATTTCATTCCATTAATTAGCTATGCTGCTGAGGTGCTATCCAGTCCCGTGGCCAACACATGGGCTGGTTTCCCTGCCACTCCATGCCAGCAATTAATGAATCCAGGCTGGCTCCTCACCCCACTCTGCCCTGCAGGTGGATGCAGATGAGCTGCAGCAGCCTTTTCCCAGCGGACCCACATCTTGCCAGTACAGCACCAGGCAGCCTAACTACCTTCCTTGCCTTTGGGCTCAATATAGCTCCTCGTGAAAGAGGTATGGTTTAATTAAGGATACTATTCCTGCAGAAGATGGCCTGTGTGAGGCTGTAAAGGTCCTGAACTCATTAATTTTCAGGACATACCTGCAGTTAATTTGTGGTGACTTTACAGAGCAGACAAGCGCACAGGGAGGTGTCCATGTGGCTCTGCTCATCCTCAGGATCAAGCCTCCAGCAGTGCTGGTTAGACCACAGTTACAGGTGTCCCTTGTTTGGCTCAGATACCAAATTTCTCCATGGCCTCGATGCAGGAGGAGAAGGCAAATCACAATAACAGAAAGTGATGGGATGGATTTCACCCCCTCATTAGTTCCATTACCCCAATTACAAAGCTTGGGGAAGGTGTCAGCTGTCAGGCAGGGCTGCAGCTCTGCTGCCATACAGAGCAGGAAGGTGAAAACATTGACATTTCTGGCAGCTTTCCCAAGGGGAACAGAAAAAATGGCAGGAGGTCAGGTGTGTGTCAGTGTGGAGCCAGGTGGGTATGAAAGGACATCCCTACCAGTGCTGTCAGTAGGGATGTCTTTTAACTGCAGGTGATGAGGGCTGATCAAGGCAGTAAGACCTGGCTGGCTGGGCACTGCCATGGTGTAGCAACACCCACGAGAAAGGCAAAAACAGCCCTGGCCAGCAGTGGCACTTGGGGCTAAGGCTATCTGAAATACTGAGCTGGGGTTGTTACCAGCATTTTTCCCATGGAGAAAAAGCCATTTCTTCACTTCTTGCACATGATTTAGAAGTGTTCCCTTTTATCCCCAACCCATTCTATCCTCCTGAGACAGGAGGGAACTTCCAGCTCCCCAGTTCACCATGCCTCATCTCAGGCTTTAATGTAGGCAGCTAACCTTGGGCCTCAGTAACCTGGGGAGATTTTCAGTCAATGGAAAAATCCCACTGGAGAGTGATTTCTCTCTCAGGCAACTGACTCAGCCCCTGGAGGTGCCATCTTCCTCCTCTGCTCAGGCAGGAGCCAGG
The DNA here is from genome assembly GCA_013400435.1 of Pycnonotus jocosus. NCBI lineage: Eukaryota > Metazoa > Chordata > Aves > Passeriformes > Pycnonotidae > Pycnonotus > Pycnonotus jocosus. The sequence continues at coordinate 662,272 of VWYP01018267.1, read as the reverse complement.
TATAGCCAGGCATAGTCAAGTGCCTCATGTTAGATGGAGAGGAGTCCTGCCTCCAGGCAGAATCAAAGGATGTGAGATACCAAAATACTCCAGAGGGCCTGGGCCTCACTTCTTGGCTAGGAGCCACCCCTGACCAGCCCCACACATTTTGTCCAGGCATGGGCAGCACTGGTGGGTTGTGTAAGTGAGCTGGAGGGGCTGGAAGAGGGCCCAGCAACTATTGATTCAATTCTTCATTCAGTGCATGTTTGAGTGAAGCAATTCAGAACTGTTCCATCAGTTCAAACTTGCATAATAACATTAGCCAAAAAACTCAGAAGCTTGGTCCATTTTTCCTAGCAGATCAATTATCCTGAATCATTCCCTGAGGAACAACAATAAAATTATCATGGCCTGATACATCAGAGCCAAAAATCCTACAAGTCTAAAAGCCAAAGGTTTTGTTATCATTTTCCTCTGGACAAGAATACCTATGGGAATGTGCCAAAGAATCAGTTCCCACCTTCCCTGTACCTTGAATAAATAACATTATAAAAGAAGAATAAGAATAAAGTAAAATTGAGAAAATATGTATCTGATAAGCACATTCAATAATAATAATAATTAAAAAATAACACTTGCAAACCACTTTTAGCACTTGGAGCAGTCAGAGCCAAGGAAAATGACAGGGCTAGGGAGGAATTTTGTGTGGGCACTGCCAGTGTGAGAACAGTGTGCAGGGAGGGAACTGTGATCCCCACCTTTCCACATGTACACTGCACCCTTACAATGGACTTGACTTGGAGTTGTGTGTTTTCTCAGTCCAATATCACCTCCAACAAACCTATGTCCATCTCTGCCCTGCTTTTGGCTTACCCTATGTACTCCTTGGAGAAACTCCTTCAAGGTGGTATTCTCTCTCTCTCCCCATTCCCCCTGAAGGGCTCTCCTTTCCCATCAGATTTGTTTATCCACATGGCCAGTGGGAACTGACGTGAAGGTAAACACACATATCCATGCACATCTCCATCTCCATATCTATCTGTCTCACAGGTAAGATGCAAACCCTGCTGAGAATAACAGCTTTAACCATGGCAACGCTCTCCAGCAACATTAACACAAAGGCACTGAGGTTGTAAAAAGGCTGGAAAAAAGAACAAAAGGAGGAGAGGGACTGGGTCCATTGAGGCCTGTTAAGGGCCAGGCAGCTGGATCTGGGTTGAGCAGCCAGTTAGTGGGGTTGGTACCTCTTTTCCCCATTTTTCCTCCCTTTGCATTTACATCTCCTTTTGTACTTTACCTCTTGCTACATGGAGGTCTTATTCCATCACCTCTGCCTGCACTGGGCTTGACTGACCTGGAGGGGAGCCTCCTTCCTTGTGCCCGGAGTTGTTACAAAGAAATGTTACAAGTGAAGATCTCGGATCCCTGAAAAATCACAGCGCTGCATTACTGCATGGCCTGATGGAAAAACCAGAGCCATGGTGAGATGCCATCGTCTCAGCACCACCCTCCTGCTCTAAGAGAAGCTTCATGGCTCAGGCCATGAAACCAACAGCCCCTCCTTGGGATACAGGGTGCCCAAGCTCCCTCCATGCCAGATTCCTCCACCATCTCGCTGTGCTCATAGGACAGCTTGGACTGTACCTGCTAGCTGGAGAAACCAAAGCACTGATTTACTCGTGGAGAGGACAGAGATCATTGCTGGTATGGAGCACAGAGGTCCTTTCAGCTGTACAGAAAGCACCTGCAATGCAATCAGCTCACTCCTGGCACACTCAAAGCCTCCAGTGAAGACTCTGGCATTGTTACGAGCGGCTCTGCGTGGGCAAGGCCCTGTCCAGCAGAGCCTGCAGGCCAAAGGAACAAAATTGATGGGAGGTGGAAGAAAGCATGTTTTGTGAACAGCATTTTCCAAAGAGGGTGAAGAGGAGTGGAAGAGTTAAGTGACTTCAGTGCCAGAAACGGTCAGAGCCCCACTGCTGCTTCACCTCTCTTGTAGCTGTTAATAGAGTTTAAGACACAGCCAGAAACACAGGACTGGCACCTGGTCTGGGTGGGAGGTGAATCTGGACAAAGCAGCAGACTTTACCTAGCCACAGCTGAAATGTCATAATTTCTGGATGATTTTGGCTGTATGGTGACCTCAGACCTTCTTTTAAAAGGTGATGTGGTTGTGTTGGTTGTTCTTGGTTAAAACCCAATGAGCCTCTGCAGTCTGCAAAGTGAAGATGATGATCACACTGTGTACAGACAGTGACACTGGAGGTGACATCCATGGCTCAGGAAGGCTGACCCTGTGCAAATCAGGGAGAGGAGCACCTTCAGGGTAACTGGTTAGCTAAGCTGGTGCCAAAGGGTTAAAGGGTTTTAGTGAAAGCACAGGAGAGACTAAATGGATCGGAAAGCAAAAATCCAATTAGGAGATCTATCAGGAAGAAGCCAAGCCCTGCAACAATAAAGATAATAGTTTTAGCTGCCAAAGAAAAGATTAGAGTGACAGCAGATTTGTGGTGGGGCCAGGAGGAAGGAAAAAACTGTATCAAAAAAGAAAAACAAACAAAAATACAAAGAGTTATTATTCTTCAAGACAGATTTCACATGACAAATTCACATTACAGCCTCACCTACAGCAAAGTTCATCTCGGGACCCAAACCATGCAGCTGGTTCTTACCTTTGCAATTGGCTGAATGCCTTCAAAGAAGTTTGAAGTTCCAATTTGAGTCCATCACAGTCTTATCAGCATGAAATAGGCTGGGAGTGAATTGACCACAGTGAGGTTTGGTTGTTTATTTTGCTTTTCTATGTTATCATGTAAATATATTTTACTTGGGATAAAAGCAAAGGAAAGGAACTGGAACTCAAAAATGTTCCCTTCAGGTCTCAGACAATGCCAGGCTCTCACCTACAGTTCCTTCCACACCACGGGGGTCTCTGAAGGAAAACCAAGCAGATTTCATGCTGGTAGGATGGATTTGCAGTCAGGAGAGAGACCCAAGACTCATAAAAACACCCCAAGGACACCTCTACCTTTCCAGAGGAGAAAGAGCCCTGGATCAAAAAAACCCCAACACAGACTTAGAACTGGTTATTCATGGTATGCACTGCCAATTACTTCAGCAAATGGGATCACAGGAGCTGGCACAGCCTGTGGCCAAGAAACAGCAGCATCTGGAGGGAGCAAGGGCTGTGGGGCAGGCATGCCTGCCAAGCCACTGCGCTGACCTGTGCCCCAAAAGGCACCTCTTTGAAGCCTTGGATCCAGAATGTAATAGGGCAACACAGAGGAGGGGATGAAAGAGGATCAAAGGTCTGGACGAGCCTTCCTGCAAGCAAGGACTTGTGCACACCAGGACTTCTCAATCTGGAAAAGACATGGCTGGAGAAGTTATGGTAGAGGACTACAAAGTCAGGCATGGCCCAAAGAAGGCTGACAGGGATTGGCCTTGCTGCCTCTTCCCAGTGCAAAAACTGGGGCTAATTCAGAGCTTGTAGGTCCTTGTGTGTTGGGGGTCAGACCTTGGGAACTCCTTGCCCAAGGATGTTGTCAGCTGTGAGTATTTGCATGAGTTCAAGAGAAGATTAGATCAATAGATGGAGAAAACATAATCTGGATTAATAAATGCAGACAAATGCTGTTTACAAAGCCTGTGGGACTGTGCTCTTGACCTGTGTTAGTAGCAGATGGTGAGGGGCCATATGGGCGACACTCTGCCCATGTAGACCTCACTCCTGGAGGCAGTGACAAAGGGGGACAATTGAGGGAGTGCTAATCAACATGCACTTGAGAGCACCTACTGCTCCCTGAAGCCTCAGGATGCTCAGGAATTCAGACCCCTCATATGGCTTAGTGCAGTGGTTTCTACTTCCTCATGGCTAAGCAGCCCAATGGATCACAGTCTTGTCCCAGGATCAGAGCTGTCCTACAGTTTATCAACAGGAAAGCAGAACACTGAGTGATTTCTCCTGTACTGTGTGTCCTCAGCCCACATCAAAGGAACTCAGTCACAGCCTCAACCAACTTATCTCTAAAGTGTGACTTGTTATACTTAGAACAGAGGTCCTCCCACTGAAGAATCCCACCATGCCTTCAAAGAATCATCTGTCTCTCACACGGTTCAAGCTCCATCTCCAAGCTCATGTGATCCCACTCAGCCTATGGCCATGGCCATGTTCCTCCACCACCAAAAGCACACTGTTCACATCAGTCAGCATAAAGCCACCCACCTTCCTCCTCCCACCTGCTTGTCAGATGGGAACACACTCTTGCCAGTTCCCAGATGGGAAGAGGAAACCTTTGCCAGCCCCATGCCAACTCCAGAGCAATAGGTTCCCTGTCAGCTTAAGGTGTGCTGAACCATATTTGTCAGCTCAGGCAACCACAGAGCTTTCATGTTTAATCAAGTGAAAGCTGCAAGGGCCTGGGGACAGTAGATGTCTGGCTGTAGGTCAAGATGCCCATGTGCTCCTTGTCCCTCCCATATTATTTCTTCCTCAGCCATCCCTATGACCTTCCTCTGAGTACACATGATATGAATGTGGGATATGATGTCAAACCATGAAACTGCAGTCTGGCTTTTACAGCCTTGTGGGATCCCTAAGCCCCATAAGAGGCACCAGGCACCAGTCAAACACATGTTGGGTTTGTGTCTTGTGCCTGTTGGGAACCACTTCATTCTGGCACAGAGAAGGGCCTCACAGAGAGGTCTTTTCAAGTTCTCAATAAGCCAAAAAATGCCAGTGTCTCTGTCTGAGTTACATTTTACCAGCTCAAGGACCCCAACCCCAAAGCACAGCACTGCAGAAGCTGTGACAAACCTCAGTCCCTGGACACAGCAGAGGAGAGCTGTTTGAACTGCAGCTGCTGCACTCCCTGCACAGGACAGAAATCTTGCCTAAGCCAAATGTTAATGAGATGGCACAGGCTCTGGGCAGGCTTTGTGCTTTTTTTTCCTCCTGGATTAAGCAGCGGCATGTGAGGATCATGGAGCTGAACGGCTGACAGCTGAAGGTTAACATCAGGTCAACAAGCCCTTTTTTCCTGCCTTTCAGTCCTGAGACCCCGAGGTGGGAGGGTTACCTAAAGCAAACATTTTTAAAAAGGCAGTTTTCCTTTCTTCCCTGTCTCTTTCCCATTCTTGCAAGGAAACTGCCCTGGGTTTGAAAGCCAGATTGGATGCTGCTTTTCCATCAGGATTTGGGAGCAATGGCAAGCCATGGTTCTTCTCCCATCCTAAGTCCACTGGTTTCCCTTTCCCAGGGTGAACTCACTCCTACACACCTGCAAGTGTCTGCAGGCACCTGAGCTGTGTGCAGAAAAGCAGGCTTCAGCTCCTGACTCTGCAGCTGATCTCCTGGGAGATGCCAGGCGTGTTGCTCACAGCCTGACTCAGCTGTCCTTGGATTTCCTTCTATTGCAGAAGCCTTGGTTGGCAAGGTCTTGGGGGGTCTTGGCTCTGGTGTCTCTTCTCCAAAGCAAAGGTATTCACCCTCCCCTGCTCATCCTCTGGTGTGTGCTGAGATAGTGACATTCCCAAAGGAGCCGTGGTTTCTGTTTGATCATGTGGGTGGTACCACAACTCAAAACACCACAAGTGGCTTCTTTCCCCCCATCCTGCTGTGCAGAGGGCTGGAGGCTGCCCTGGCCTGCTCCCAAAACCACCCATTCTCATCAACAGCATTAAGGACAGCAGAGCAAAACACGGTACCTTAGGGATCTCTTTGCAAGGCAGTTTGATGACTCAATTACTACACACCTTCTGGAGCAGTGTTTCAACAGCTGCACTGGATGGGGGGCTCCAGGACAGTTTCTCCTGCAGAGAGAAGTGACTTTAGGGGTTTTTTTCCTAAAGGGATCCAGCTGGGGAGTGAGGGAACTTCAGAATCATGGCTGTTCAAGCTAAACCCAGTCAAGTGTGCCATGGGGATGAGAAGAGGTTTCCCAAAGCTTCCCACTGCCTCCGCCATGGACACATCAATCCTGAGCAGTCAGAGAGTACTGAGCAGCTTGGAGAGGAGGAGGAGGAGGGGAAGAAACAGGAGGAAAAACAAGTAATAAACCACCACAGATGATTCCGTCATCACCTTCTGGCCACTGCTTCAAGCCTTGCTACCATTCAGATGTTACATTGATTTAAAGCTGTTGGAGTAATCAAAATGGAACAAATTTCCCAGTCATTGTTTTTTTCACAGACACAGGCAGACACCCCCCATTTTACATACACATGTAAAATTGAAGCATGATCCTTTACATTGCCATAGCTTATTCTTGCTTGGGAAGGAGGTACCAGTACAGATTCTTAAAAGGTGTGTTACCAAGAGTTGCAGCCCCAAAAAGGCAAAAGTATTTCACTTTCAAAACACTTGCTACATTTTTTATTGGTCTTTACACCAACAAAACTGTCACATATCCTCTTGGAAAATTAACCTAAATAATTAAGACTGCAAATCTAAATTAGTGGAACCACATTAAGTTTTTCTGTATACACTCTCAATTCAGGTTAATTTGTAATTCTTTGAAAAAATCCTTAATTAAATTGAAGGGACCATTAATCTATTATGTTCCAAATGACACCATCAATATAGCTCTTGGCTGATTTCAAATTGCCTGTCATAATTACACCAGAACAGAAGCACCTGAGAGTTTCTCTCTTCTTTGGGCAGCCAAGAAGCCCTCGGGGTCTGTGAGGGGACTTGGGGACAGTGATAATCCATCCAGGCCTTTTCTTTAAACCTTGTGCTGTGGACAGACACACGATCACTTGAGCAGAAAAATGTCCCTTTTGGGCTCTCTATCCCCCAGTCTCAGCATCTTCCCACCTCCCCAGCACCTGCTGACCTCTGATGGAGCTTAGGAAAGGAATCACTCACTTCCTAAAGGTGTGTGGGGAGGGAAAAAAACCCCCACAATGCAAAACATAATTCAACAGAAGTACAAGTGACATGACATGGGATAGTCATTTGGGCAAATGGAGGACAGAGGGAGTTGTTTTTGCTGGACTTGTCCATTGGACAAGAATAATTTCTATAGAAAAGATACTTTTGATCATAATCTGTGATATGGGTTAATAATGCCTTGTTGTACAGTTTAAAACAAGTCCCTTACATGGTTATCTCTGCTCTTTGCTGGTAATGCTTTTCAATAAAATTAAGCAATGCTCAAAGACAGCTATGCAATCAGATGGGGAGTAAAGTGATGAGGTGTGCTGGTAAAGCAATTTGGATCATTTTGTCTAGGAAAGGGAGGGCTTCCAAAACAGGAAGGGCTGTGATGGACAGCAGGGTTGGTGCAGACAGAATTAAAGCAATGCTCTGCAGTGGAGGCAAGGGCACTCTGGGCTAGGAGGTGGAAAACATCTCTATGTAGCTGTCAGGACAGCAAAAAACAGTCCCAGTGCTGCACTGATGGGAACAAGCAAGGAAAAACTGTCAGGAGAGCCAGGACAGGGCTGGGCAGCATGATGTCACCTCCCCATGCCCTTTCCCCTTGCTCCCTTCCTCCCGGCCCAACAAAACCTCACGTTTCGTTTGACTCAGGCAAGGAAAAAACACGGGGGATTAGCTGCCTGGTATCATGACAAGGCAGGTGAGAGCAAACAACAGCAAGGAGCTTATCATGGACTTATCTTTGTGTTTGGAGCTCATTGTTGCCAGCTTGGTTTCAGTCACTGACCATGTGGTTTGTGTCATGAAGGTGCTGCAGCCTGAAAAATTAGGGATCAAGGAACAGTGCTGCTACCCAGCTCTGAATATTTCCATTTAGATCAGTATCCCTTAGCCTTGCATGGTGTTGCTAGCTGATGAAGGGATGGAGACTTTTCCTAGAGCTACCAGCATGGAGATGAGACCACAAAATTATTCTGTTCCTGCGTGCCAAAGGCACAGACGATTACAATTTTTCTTCTGACTCCTACTCATCCCGCCTCATAGAGATCAGATTAATCGTGGCACATGATCAAAGAGATTGAAATGAAGAAACCAAAAACCAAATGGTTGCAGTTACACTGCTGCAAAACTTGGGTGCAGATAAGGACTGTAATTTTGCTGTGCAATAGCCTGGGCTCGGAGAAGTGAGGAACACAGTGCTAACTCCATGTGTTTTTATACTAACAAATACCCTGACTGCCCCGTTTCAATGAGAACTCTGTTAGCACATTGCTAGCTTCAAGAAAAAAAAATAAATTACTGCCTTTCTGGAGAGAAAAAGCAAGGTGCAAGACCTGTGAGAATGAGCAGAGCTGCAAAGAGACTTTGCCACACGGCAAATGCATGCGGTGGCTTTGACCACTTACGGGCTGAAGGTGCTGCACACAAAGCCCTAAGTGTCCCCAGGTGACTGCGGGGTCACTGTGCAGCAGCACCTTCTCTGCACCTGAGCACCAGCATCACACCACACACGAGCCCCTGAATGCACCACTCTTCTCCTGGGACAGAGCAGTTGCTTTATGAAGGATTACCTCCCTGCAAGGGAAACTTGGCAGTGTGGGGCACGCGTATCCCACCCACTCCTCCTTCTCTTTCTCCTCCTCCTCTCCTGCTCCTGGCACACCACCCACAGGCTCCGCTGTGGCCACCCTCGGCAGCTCCTCGGAGAGCTCCTCTGAAGCAGAGCCAGATGGAGCTGCCAGCTCTCCCGTACGAGATGGCACAGGCTTTCCAAGCCGCCTCCTCCTGGGGCTGCCTACTCCCGTGTGGGAGGTGCAAGCGAGGCACGTGTTGCTTCCCCGGCGAGTTTTCCTCCAGCGTGTCCCAGTGCCACCAGTGCCGGCAGTGCCAGCACTGAAGCCTTTACCTGGTGGTCGTGCACAGCTGCCAAGCATCAAAACCAGCTCAGATAAGAACCACATCACCTCTTCCAAAGGCCCTCTGGGTGGGGCACAATTCAAGGCATAGCATTGCAGCTGGTGACCGAAAAGCTAAAGGTTTCAATTTCTGTGGTCACTCTGATGTGTGAAAAGTGTCTGCATGCACAAAACCCCTGTCCGTGGACCCTGACCTTGCCCACCATTGCTTTGAAATAGTGCCAGCAGCACAATTCCCAGCCTAGGAAGTGAAATTCCTGGGAAGGCCCACCTTCTTGCACACTCTCAATTTTTATTCCCACTTAAAACTTTGGGAGGACCACAGGGGAGATTATCCAGCACTGCCCCTTAGAGAGATCTGCCCTAGGCATCCTGTGGGACCTGTTGCCTGCAAGGACAGCTGGCAGGTGGCAGGGGAAGATGTCACTTGCTGTGATATGTATCAGATGTGCAGATGACATGTTTATGCAGGGTGAAAAGAGCCAAGACTACTGTAGGCTGATGGCTCTGGCCAATCCCATCTTTAGGTAAATCCTGTCTTTAATTCCCAGCATTTTACCATGTCGGTAAAGGCCAGCACATATAAGGGATGAAGTGCAGGCAAAATGAAAAATGAATTCAGGGGCTGGCCATGCTGCAGACACTTGCCTCAGGTTGCTGTGTGGGGCTGTACCATAGTTTTGAACCTGCTGCAACTGATGCTGGGACTGCTGCCTTTGGAATTGCAGTGACCAGGATGGGAGTGCACAGGAGCAAGCAGGCAGGTGTCCAATTTCCAGTGCTTGGGAAGCAGGATGCAGCCTTTTGTAGGCTGGATGACATGGCCGACAGAGACCTGTGTGTCTCTTACTACCATCGACAGGGATTGGGCTGTCTTCACACGTTTCTGGGAATTTTCTCCTCTGAGAGGCACTTCTGGCCTCGGTAGCCTTGCTGACTGGGAAAGGACTGGAATACTCAGGGATGCAGCATTTCCTTTTCAGGGAGCAGGCAGAAACACCTCATCCTGACTTTTTTCATGATGGTCTTTCAGCAATCAGATAAACTGGAGGCAAAATTCTCTTGCAAAAGGAAAAAAAAACCTTTTCACACGCCAAATGGGAAGCCTGGGGGCTGTCCTGGACCCCAAGGCTGCTGTTGGGGGTCAATCATCTCCTTGGGAGCCACCACCACTCTTGCACAGGAGGAAGGATGGAAAATGGTTCATTTTCGCAATGTGGACTTGGGATCACCATCTGGGATGGTGGCATCAGCCACACCAGTCCCAAGGCCACCACCTTCTCCATCAAGAGGGCTTAGGCTGTTCCTAAGGTCTGTTGTGACCAAAGGTGGTGGTTGTCACATGCAGCAGACCCCATGAGTGACAACAGACACATGATAATAAAACAAATACACAAGAAAATCCCTTTCAGCCCCTCTCCGCTGGCCTTCACCCAGGATGCAGGGTGCATCCCTTCGCTGGCTCAGCTTTCTCCATGGTAACAGATGGAAGTCGCAGTCCCATCCCCCTCCATGATGCTGGGGCGGGCGGGTGGGAGACAGATGGCAACGGAGGGGAAAAGAGTCCAGATCCTCCTGAGTGGCAAAAATTGCAGGAATCCCTGATTGCTGGAGCCAAGACATTGACCCAGAGCCGTGGGAGGGAGGGAAGGTGGAGGCGCATGGCTCTGCTGAGCCTGGAATAGCAGAGCAGCTGCTAAGTTATCACTTGTAATTATTACAGCATATGGGAAGGAAAGAATAGCTCTCACAGGGAGAAAAACAAATAAGGAAAAGGCGGGCTGCCGCAGGGCTCAGCCACGGGAAGAGACACCCAGCACTGCGGCGGGTCCTCATCAGGTGGGCAAGGGCATAGCGGGACAGCTCTTCCTCTCCACAGCCCCGGCAGGAACTTGGGTGCAAATATTTGCACCTGCAGCTCCAGGGGCTCACCCACTACCCAGGGTGCCCACTGCCCACTCAGGAGCATGGATATGCCGGGGAGAGGATGACAGTGGCGGGGTGTTATAGGGGGTGGAGCCTGGCATGCTCCCCCTGGTCTCTTCTCCATGAACAATCCTACTGCTTACTCTGTAATTAGAAGGATGCGGGGCCATGTGCAGCAAGTGATAATGCTGGAGCACAAAGTGTCCCAGTAAAGCAAAGGGGAAAGCTTCAGGGACAAGCCCTGCATGGGAGAGCCTGCTCCTGGAAATACACGGAGCAAGGAAGAGGTGACACGTGCAGCATGAGGGAGAGTAGAGAAATTCAGATAACAGTCTGTGAATGAGTAGCAACGACAGTCTCTCTTAAATTCTACTCCACTTGCAAAACAAACCCCTCCTAGCAGTTGTTTTTCTGGGCTTTCAATATTAGAAAGAAAAATGGCAGTAAGTCTTTGGAAATGTGGAGCCATTGGCAGTTGCACGTGTTGCATCCCAATATGGGGACAGGGAGTGTCAAGGGGATGCCACCCTTGCTTACACCTCTGGAAAAAGCTTGGGAGATTTAATGCAGAATTAATATCTGCTGTGTATTAAATGCAAAGATTTAAGTTCACTGATGAAATTCACAGCCACAGGTTTTCCTGAGAGCCAGAGAGCATTTTGGGCCCATTTTGATGTTTACTTGTCCTGTGCAACAGGCATGCAGCCACAGAGGTGAGGCAAGACGAGGAAGAGATGTTACTTGTCCAGTTTGTTCCTATGCTCTATTTCCCTGGGCATCTGTTACTGGCTACAATTGGAAATGATGCAGGACCAGGGACAAAGGGTTAAAGGGTTAGAATACACTCTAACAGAGATATTTTTATATTCTCTTATCTCTCTCCTGCTTTTCAGATATATTTATTTGTCTACCACTGCCTTCTCCCTGGGAGGATCATGAATTTACTCAGAACAGGTGAATTGGCACCTGCCTGCTCACCTAGGTGGACTCTAGCTCATCCCTGACTCTCTCATCCCAAGCCAATCTGATCCCATTGTGAAGAGCATGTGGCTCCAGTGAAAGGCACCAACATACTGGGGAGCAGGAGATGGGGAACCCTGGACACACTGGGCTGATGTGTCAGGACCAAAGCACACCACTCCCAGACTTAAGCCAGAGGCTTGGAGCAGTGCTTCCCAGAGGTCAGCAGGACAGATATAGATGGTGCTGAGCACCTGCTGGTCTCATGGGAGATGCCCTTAAGCTCTGGTAGCCCTCTTGGACATGCAGCACAGGCAGGTGCTGAATGGAAATGCTACTGCAAAGCTGTGACAGAAGCAGTGAAACAGGAGATGGTTCAAACTCTGTGATCCAGAACAGGAGTGAATTGCATGTGGCAGACAAGAGCCCCAGCATTGGTTAAATAAACCAGCCAAGCCCTGCCAGCGCCCCAGGATCCTTGCCAAGACAGGCACTGTGCTTGGAGATTGAAGGAGCAGCTCTGCAGCTAGCACATATAGGCTAGCCTGGGTGAAAATCAGGGAGGCAACACCCATTTGCACCAGATGGAATTCTGGCCTGATGCTTTATAACCCACTGGCCCTGCCAGAAGTGCTGACCCTGCCTCATGCACCCCTGCTGCTGCTCAAGGGCTCGCCTGGGTGATACCTCCATGGGTGGCAGAAAAGGACTTCTGCTGCCTTCGTCATGAGGCTGAAATGCTGCTTGAACTGCACATGTGTGGGGTGACTGCTGGTGTGTGGGGTGACCTTGTCACACAACTGAACCTGGAGGTGCTCCCCACTGCACTGACACCTCAGAACAGGGAAACAGAAATGCTGAGATTTGCAGAGCTGCTTGGGCTTCGTGTCCTCTGTCTGCAGTGACCCGGAGCAGGGAAGGGCTGTGACAGGGCAGATGGGGAATGTGCCTTGGGGTAGGACACAGCTTGGGGCTTCCCTGCCCACAGCATGGGGTTGGAATTAGGTGATACCTTAAGTCCCTTCCAACACAAACCATTCTATGATGTAGAATGAAAGGATTCTCAGTCTTTGTGCCAGATACTCACTGGGAGACTGTGCTGGCTCAAGCATCCAGGAGGAGAAAAAAGCCTGCCAAGAGCTGCAAATGGAGGAGGAGTGTGTTTGTAGTTCTTTGCTATCTCCACACTGGCCCTGGATTGGCAGTGGTTGAGCTACAGATCCCAACAGGGTCTTGGAGCCCAAGACCTCCTTGTAGCAGGATGCTCTGCCTAGGTGGGGGTAAAACAGCTGAGACTTTACCCTATTTGCAGAATTTATCAGGTTATCAGTGGCAAATGGAGTAGGAGGGGTCAGGCTGCTTTTGGTGCTGGAGAATGCTGAGAGGAGGCTGACTCATCATGCCCAAAGTTAAACATTCTGAGGATGTGAAAACAATGTTTCCTGACAGAAACTCACACTGGTGAGGAGGTGGCAGACAAAGCTCCTGATAAAGAAACCAACAAGTGGTAGTATGGATGACTTATCTAATGGTGCTGAGCTAAAGGCTGCAGAGCTGACACACGCGCCCTACAAACACATGGCTGACAGTCAATCACTTCATACTATAAACACCCAATCTTGCCTTTTAATGGCAGGGTCTTCTAATACCTCCCTTCCTGGGTCTGTGTGGAGATTCCTCTCTTGAGTGGAGACACCCCACAAGGCAGAACAAGAGATTTGCCCATGGTCATCGAAATGGGTAACATCAATCTCTACTTAATAATTATTTTGTCAACTTTAATATAATTGCATCAATATTTGTAGAAAATGATGCACTATGCTAGTAGTTAAAACTACCTGCATTGTGTAGTAAACAATTCTGAATAAAGTGTTTTTAGTCTAATCATTACCATCATCAATTGAAGTAAATCACTTCATATAAATATATTTGGTTAGCCATCCTTAATTCTGCAGCACAAAGTTGTATAAAGGCTCAATTACAGCTATATAATTCTTTAGACATAAACCCCTGACTAAGGATTGGATCCAGATTCCTCTTTGAGAAGGAATTTAGAAATCAAGGGGATCCTTTCTGACCCTTGTGACTCAATGGGAGGGTCTCCATGACAGACCTTGTCTGAAACTTCCGCTCTGCCTGCAATACTCCTGCATCCCAAACTAACCCTGCAGCTCTCATTTGACCTCCCATGCCCTCTGCCCTTGTCTCAGGGCAGGGTGACAGTGATGCCAGAGCCATCCTGCCAGGGCTTAGCACCTGGCAGAGAACACACACACACACAGGTGCACAGACACGATCTCCCTCTTGCATTTTTGGCCACCTTCCCAAATGCCAGCATGACATGGCAGCCCCGTCCATCTCTTTCCTTTCTTCTCTACATCACCTACAAAGTTGCTTGATCTTAAGGTAATTACTTTTCCCACAGCAGCAAGGGCCTCTCATTTGTTTTTATATGTCACTAATCTAATCCACAGGTTTGTGTTTGGATTCCTCCTTCCCCTGGATTGTTCATAATTTTAAAAATTCAGGATTGGGATATAGCAATTGAAAGGGAAAAGTAATTCCTCTCTTTTTCTTCTTCAAAACCACCAAAACTGGCACTAGATAAAAGGGATAGGAGAAATCAGGGGAAATATAGGGTTTGAGATTTTTTTTTCCCTATTTAAAAATTAATTTTGTTAGTCATCATCCAGGGGGGAAAAGTATTTGTTGCTTTGACCCTAAAAGACGTCTAAATATTTTTTAATTCCTTGCTATCACTGTGAAGCCCCACATGGGGAGGTAGCAGGAAACATTCCTTGGAGGATCCTAGCATCCTAGCAGCTTTTGGGGCTGAGCTTCTGAAGAGGGAAGATTTTGTGACTAATCCCAGGAAATCCCCTTCTTCTGGGCAAGATGACCTGTCCTGATCCTGGCTGTTGTTCCTGGTGTGTGGCATTTTTCTGACAGGTCCATACCCAGACCCTGGAAGGTGCCTGCCCTGACAAGACATAGCCGTTGTTTGGGTGGTCTGGGCACATCACGATCTGCTCTAACACCTCCATTCCTGAGGGGCCTGGAGGGGGATCCATCACCCCTGCTGACTGCCTCCATCTCTGATCCATCAGAACAAGCCTCTCCTCCTGTGACAGGGCTGCTGGTGCAGCCAGCCTGACCCCAGCTGCCGGCGTGTCCCTCTCCCTTGTGCTGCCTGCTGGAGTGTGCTTCCTCCTCTGCTCCCCAAGTGCCCTCCTGCTAGGACAGACCTCCTAAAGGCTTCCACTGCTTCCTCCCACAGCAGTTTCATCTCTTCTTTCTTCCCTGAACCTGACATTTCTGTGTGTCCTTTACATGGTACAGCCACGTTTGCCTGTACCCTTGGTCAGCACATGCCCAGCATAGCCCTGGTCTGGGCAGCCCTGATCGGTCCAGGGCACGACCAGGAGGCAGCACATGCTCAGCACTGTCCCTGCAGGCAGCACGGCCAGGGCTGATGTGTTTTGGCTGGAGACGAGAGAGCAGGTGCTGAGGTACTCGCCTTCAGGTCCCTGTCATGGCTCTAAGCGTCCTCTGGGGTGTGGATGGTGCAGATGACAGGAGCCCGCAGTAGCAAAGTGGCCCAGTGATGGAGAAAGGACTGGGCTGGTGCTCTGTGTTGGGGAAGAAGGCTCTGACTCTGCCCACAAAGCAGCAGTAAGAACGTGGGCATTGATTTTTGCCAGCTTCCACATGGGGAAGGGGCTGGGACAGAAATTACATGGGCTGGGTGGTGGCAAATGTTGAGGCCTTGGGACCAGCCCTTGTGACCTGCCAGAGTCTTCCAGTGCTATCCTGACATCAGGAAGTAGGCCAAGATCCCTGCAGATGGAGGAGCCACAGAAGAAAGAAGAAAAGTGACAAATGCAAACTGTGCCTACCTCACACCACTCCTCCAGAGAGGTCCTGCCAGGGAGGCACGGCGGTACCACCAATTGCTTGCAAGAGCTGGGTGAGAACCATAAGCAGGGCAAGGGAAGGACAGAAGAGACAGGCGTGGGGCTAAAGGGAAGTGGCAGAGAGCTTTCACCCTGCCAGGCTGGGAGAGGGCTGGTTTCACACTGGAAGGCCTGGCAGCAGGGACATGCCCAGTGGCACTGGGGAGCACAGTCCCCCGAGGAAGCTCTGCCAACTCTGCTGGGTTCCAGAAATGAGAAGTCCCTGGTCACCAAGGGAGAAGAAGCTGGAACACAAGCCATGCATGGTTCTGAGCCTGTTTGCAGATTGTAGCTATAGGCTGTGACAAAGATCACACGTTTAAGACGTGCTGGGGGTGCACACAGCATTACCATATGGACATGCCCTATAACACCCCCAAAGCACCTCAGCCTTCCGGTGCCAAAGTGGGTCTGGGATCTTCTCCACTACACTTTCTGGGCATTGCAGGTTTCCTAAGAAAATATTTCCAAATACATCAAAGTGGTGTGTGATGCAGCAAACCACTACCAGCATAGTACATTTGGCGCACCACACTGGATGCTGGATAGGTAAAACGAAAATGTTGAGCCCACTGAGTGCCAAACGACTCCTGAATGCCCTGGAGCTGCTTGAGTTTGGCTTCCGTGTCTTTTTGCTTTTGAAAATTGTACTTGTGAGACTCTCTTCTTCCCTCTAGTGTCCATTCCGGGGCATTCCTCTTGTTCTTCCAGCAAAAGCGCCGCTTGCCTGGATGCATTTGCACTCCGTTCCTCAGGCACAGGTTTTATGTCTGTAAATGATACTACAACTCTCCACCCAGTAACTCGACGTTTTCTTTTTCTGCTTTACCCTGTGCCATGCAGGAGGATCCTGTTGCAAGGCCGTTGTCTCCTGGCAGCTTAAAAAATTATCTCAATTACTATCTTAATTTTAGCACAATAACTCTGAACTCCTGTCGTGGATGCACAGCCATGAGGTTTCTGATGGCAGTATGGAGAGGACGCCTTGTTGAGGCATGGGTCAGAGCGAGCCCCTGCACTTGTTGCCTGTGTAAGACCATGCCACACCTCCTCTCAGATCACATAATTTCTCCTTGGGCTGTAGGAAACCAGGACAGAGATTAGAAGTTACTGCAGCGCCCCTAAGGCTGAGTCAAGGCTGTCACTGAAAGGCTGTTTTATTTCTGGTGACAGCAAGAGACCTCCAGGGTAGGATCTCCATCACCTGGGTCACATCCCAGCTGGCTGAACTGGTTTCCAGAAGTCCAGCCATAATCTTATTCGAGGAGAGACATCCCCCTCTTCTGGGGACGGGACAGCAGATCTGCCCTACCAGATGCACCTGTACCAGGCCAGCTCTGCACTGGCTCAGGGTCTGCTCTGGCACCTTGAATTCATCCAGGACAAGCCCTCCTTGGTGTTCTGCAGCTGTCCTGCCCTACCTGTGCCTCTCTGGAAGGTCCAAAAGCTTCCCAGACTGGCTCAAAGAGCCATGTGCACTGAGGTATGCTGCCCCAGTGCTCACACGCTGTCTCCATTCTCCAAGGCTGATCCTTTGTCTCAGCCATGACATTTCCAGTATGTCCTGGGGTAATTTCAGAGGAATAAAACACAATAAAACCATGGCCAGGATTCTCTGGTATAATGTGAAAGCCATTGCAGGGCAGGATTCCTCTCACCTGGCAACAGATGGTACCAAGCAGACATCTAAGCCATCATAAACCCTGTTTTATCAGTGGAGAGACTGGCACTACAGGAGCATGAGCCATCTGACTCATCATAGCCCACAAGTACCTGTGCTCTACTATGGGTGTGGATACTGCCCATGGCAAGGAGCCCAAGCCTGTCAGGCTCTGAACAAGCCAAGGAACCATGCAGGAAATGACCCTGAGTTGGTCTGTCATTCCTGTGTATTTGAAGAAGGGACACATATAACATTTTCCTTCCTGAACATCTCCTGTGTTTTCTCCTCCTTGACAGCCAAAGAAAATATGTTCTATTCATCCTTTAACGATGATTAATTTGTTCCAAGTGCAAAGCAATCCCAGGCCTTCAATGAGAGTCATGGCCTTGACAACAATCACAACAGCCATGAGCCCTGGGACTGTGCACACAGCTGCCATGGGGACACTGGAGAGGGTGAGCATCCCCTTTGGCCTGTTCCTAAATGGAATGCTAAGGTGTCCACAATGGCTGGGCTCTGCAGAGCTGGGAGGTGCAGAACCCAATCCAAGTCTAAGCAGGAGCCACCTTTGCTTGTCAGGGGTCATTTGTCTGGGTGGGATGCTGTCCCAGACATGGTCCACTTCAGGGAGAGATCTGGATGATTCTTAGTCACTGAAATAACTGACTGGCACACAGCTCCCTACTTCTTTCCCCCATGTTTTTTTTTTTAAGTTCTGGCTGAGTGGAGCCTTTCAGTATGCAGGACACCACCAGTCACTCCAGCAGGGCTGTTTGTGGGACATCAACTAAGTGATGCTGAGAGACCTCCTGGATGGATCCTGCTTCTGCTAATGCTGCAGCATTGTCATTTTGGGCCAAATCCCTTTGTTCTGAGCCCAGCTCCTTGCAGGGCAGCTGTTCCCAGCTAACCACCCCTTCCCTTAACAGCATGCACTGGTGAGACTTGGCTCCCAGCAGAAAACTCTTCCCTGCAGTGCTGATTTATTAATAGGTGAGGGGAGCAGTTCTCGCCCCTCTCTCCAGCTTACACACTAGATATCAATTTGGCAGCCAGCAGCAAATCCCATTAAGGCAGTGAGATACTTAAAGGCATCAGCAGCTCCTGGCACATTACAAGAATGAGGAGATGAACTCTGGTAATGTACATCTGAAACTGGTCACATCCAGCTGGAAGCAAGGATCCTACTGAGACAGATATTAAGAATCTGCAGAGGCAGGGATGGGAATAAGCTCATTCATTAAAGGACTTTGTCTATATTCAAGGGACCAATGTGTGATTTTAACAGAGGAAACAGTGACAAAAAGCCCACACAATGAAACTCCCCCTTTTCCCTTTTGAGCCAAGAGAACTGAATTCACAAATAGCCCATCATGCCTTACTTTTCCTAATCAGCCTATTAAAGACCTGACTGGCTTTTCCATTTTCTAGGTGAAAAAGGTGGAAGATGAACAAGCAGAGGCTAAGCCAGGGCAATAATTTTCCCTGTGGACCTGTTATAGCTGCCCAGACAGCAGTGGCCCTGTTTATTTTCCTTGTCCTGGAAACTGCAACAGACGGCAGCATGGCAGCCCTTGGAAACCCTGAGGTGCACTCACTACTGGCAGAGAGAAGAGAGGAGGAAGTAAATCACTTCACCCCATCAGTGTGGGATGTGATCACAAACTTGGTCTCTTAGCAAGCCTCTCTGCTGTGCCATGCATGACAGGCTGGCCACTCAGTTCTGGACACTAAATCCCCACAGACACAAGAGCAGATGGCATCCAGCCTGTCTTACACATCCATCCCTATCGATATACACCAATATACACATCTGAGGAGGGGATGCTGATGCAGTGATCAATAGGTAGACTGTACATCTCCTCCTGCCCCTGTGAACACAACACACCACCATGCAGCATGTATCTGCCTCGGTTAGGCCGAGGGAAGAGCTGCTTAATGAGGGGCGGAGTGGCTGTTCTGAAGGTCACACACAGCCTGCAGCCCTGAGATTTTACCACTGGGGCGCCTGATGATGGGAAGGTACAACAGGAAACCCGGAGTTAAATGGTTTTGATGAAGCCCTCAAGCACTGATTTCCCACACATGAGGGCAGAGCTGTTTTTTTCTGACCATTCCTCCACATCCTCTCTGCCAGCTCAGAGAAGCCTCTTGCTCTGTGCACATACAGAGCCAAGTGGAGTTTGCTGCGATATGACACCACAGATGCTTTTGAGAGACTTTCCAGATCTGTACCAAGAGTTTTGTCTTTGCAGATGCACATGTTCAGATCCAGTTCATACACACTGATCTTTTTTTTCCCCTTCACCCCTTTGAAATGAAAGATGTCAGTTGACAAGGAGGCTCTAAATATCTGGAGAAGACAGTCCTACCCATCACCCCCTGGTGTGACCCCGGATATAGAGAAGGGTCACTGCTGTCAGTGTCTTCTTTCTTTTACAAGGCCACCTTTTTTTGGTGCATGATGGTATGGTCAGTGACACTGGCAAAAAAATCAAATTTAGGAGCTTATTTAAGGACACAGGCACTATTGCTGGGTGAAATCCTACCTACATCCATAGTATTCATAAAATCACATACCACATAGTTTTAAATTATTTGATAGATGATTTCTGCTAGGGCACACCAAAAGTGGGCAAACTTGCTTCAAGCTCTAGACTGTTTTGTAAAATAAAGTGGTGCAAGGATCACCATGACAAAAGGAAATTTTAGGGCTTTGTCTATTATTCTGCTCTTCTAAGTTAAGATGGCCAGCAGAAAGGAAGCATAAACCAATTCTTTAACTCATCATGTAGTTACTGTTTTATAAAGTGATTTTAAAAAATGCAATCTAACATAGTAATTTAAACTGGAAAAAATGTGATGACGCTTGGTTTCAGACTGCAACATCAATAAAGTTTAAGGCACAGTCATTTGGAACACCATCTCACAGACTGCAGTCACTAAAACAGATGTCTTGGAACATGAAGCAAATGGCCTATTGAAAAAGAAAGAGATTATTCCCTTACTTCCCTGCTTTGCTGCATCATCATTTAAAATTATTAAATTAAAATAAATTGGAAAGTCTGTTTGATTTGAAAATGCTAGAAATGGGATGGAGGTGAAAGGCACATGCAGAGGATGCTCTGACAGCTGGTAATGGAAGTTAGGTCTGCTAGAAAAATTCTGGAATGCAATGTCTATTCAGAAGTGAGACAAATCATTCCTGGTATCTATGGAGCAAACAAACATGTTAATATTGGGATAAGCCACTTATTCAGCATTTGCTCCCATAGCAATGCACCCTACAAGAACCTCCAATGCCTGTAATAGGGGGAGCTCCTGTGGGGGCATAAACTCTGAAGCCATCCAGCCTTTCTGGGCTCTTCCTCAGGCAATGCACCCCCCACCCCTTAGAACCTGCTCTGGTCAGCACTTCCTCTCAAGCCCTTGTTTTTGGCCCTCACATGTTAAACATCCAGGACTGCAAAAGACACATTGCTGGCTGTTGGTAGGTCACCTCCTCCAGCCCACTCCACAGACAGCAAGGCTCCATGCTCGACTTTGTTTGGTGTCCCTGCCTGACTCAGAGCTGGGTATGGTGAGGATGAGAGGAAGTATGATAGGATTTGTTCTGTTTTAGTGCGTGTAAGTTGCAAAAATAACTACATTTTTCTGTAATAAGAACTTCATTAGCTCATTGGTTGATCAGTGGTTGCTCTTAAAATATTTCTGGACCAGCTGTATCCTGAATTGAGGCAAATCATGTTACTTGTTTGAACTGCTCTGTGTTTAGCTTGCAGGAGAAGCTGCAAGATAGTATTGATCCTTCATGGCTGCACTGTGTACACGGCTCCAACACATGCTGGCAACTGGGTATCTTCTAGGACTGAGGACTTCTGTTCTGAGATGTTTTTGTGGCAGTGAATTTGTCTGGCAGTGACTGTAGAATGGACTTGGCAGTCAGGGGCCAAGCAGAATTCATCGGCCTAAACCTCTGTGAGGCTTTTGTGGATAAGCAGGCAGCTGGATGCTTGTGGTTGATCTCTTTAGAAGGGGTGTCATCCATGAGAAGCCTGAGGAAAAGAAGAAAACTCTCTGGTGAGACTGTACTCCAGATTTGAATATCTGCATACTCCTCACCAGCTCTGAAAACTGCGCCAAAAGCTGCCAGGCCTGGGAGAAGCCCCAGGCACATGAGCTTCCCACACAAGGCACATGCTCTCTCCTGTGCTGATGCCAAAGTGACTACATTAATTCAAACCCAAGCTGTCATGTCACAGGTCCTCTGTTGTATTTCTTCAAAGAAGCAACATCATGCTAAATTTACAGCAAATAGGTTCAGAAATAAACATGTTTTGGTGCATGTGACACTTCTCTAATGCCTACTTTATTTTCCAGAGCTCATTCTAACATGAATTTGTGTCAGGGAAAAAAACGCAAGTAGGATGTCAGGAACCCTTCCTGGAGTGTACTGGAGGAGAGTTTTGAACAAATGCCACAAGATCTTTGCAACAGACACAGCATTGGCTCTGGGTGGGGATCATGAGAATGGAGCAGTAAGAACACAGCAAAATTCTGGGCTATTATTCAAGAAAATACAAAATTTACAATACTCAAGCTATAGGGAACATGGGAAAATGTTTCATTAGCTTTAGACAGTCAAAGGTAAATGTCAGTACAAATAAAAGGATTTATTTTACAGAACAAGCAGGAGACCTGAGAGACAACAGAGAAATCTGCCTTTTCCTGTCATGAAACCCCTTCCATTTTCCCCAGACACATTCCAGGGCGCATACCTAATCCTTGATGACCCAACAGCTGCTGGTCCTAGAACGGGCCTTTGCTGGTTGGTGCAGCCCACAGGCTGGTGCTGCCCTTGAGATCCAGAGGCAGCCAGCGTGCTGTGCAGGCCCTGGAGAGCAGGTCCTTTGTCCAGAGCCTGGGCTGAATTTTCTTGATGAACCTTTGACTGCTGTGTACACTGCCTGTCCTCCTCTTGGCTGGGTATTTTTAGGCGCCTGTGGTTCCTTGTTTTCCAGGGTCTTGCTGCAACATTCACTGCAGAGGCAGGTGAAGGGTTTTTTGGAGGGGATGGAATTAGATAACGTTTCGTGTTGGAGAGCACTGCACCCTCCTGAGCCTGTGACAAACCTGAAACAGAGTGGAAAGCACAGTGATTTACCAGTTTATCTGACTGCTAAATGACTAACCCAGGGAATGAAAGGTTTTGGAGATGCTGTGTGATGGAGCTGGATGGGCAGATGTATCTCCATGTTGGCCATGTTGAATTGCTTCCTCTGACAGTGGGTTTGGGGTCACTGGCAGCCTCCCTGCCAGCACTGCTGGTGATGAGCCAAGCATGGAACAGCTCAGGCAGAGCTCACGAGGCACACACGAGCTCACCTGCCCTCCTGTTCTCAGGCAGCATCACACCTGCATCATTCCCTGCCAGTGTTTGCACTGACTTGTTCTAAATACCTCAGGAATCCTTCCAGTGATCTGAATTGCAAGGCAGAGGAATAATCACAGGTGAGTGGATCCACTTCTTAAATCAGAGGCACAGATCATGGAATCTCATAAAAAGTGCCTGACTACTGGGGAAAATATTGCACTGCATGCAGGGCTACTTTCTAGCTGTTTCTGTTTCAGCCATGTAATATGTGCAACACACAGAGAAAAAAAAAACTTGTTGCTGACTTATAAATATAACCAGCATGCACACACACTTAGAACCATCCTAAATATAGCAGGGATCTGATTGCTCTTGTCTATTGAAAGAACCAACCATTCTATAAATAGCAGGGATCCAATTGCTCTTGTCTATTAAAAGAACCAACTGTACCTAAGTGTCTGATGTGCAGGATCCAGGGCAGGAACATAATCTAAAGAATGTGCCACCAAAACTCAGGCCAAGAAAGTTCATCTCTGTGGCTCTCAATTGATGGGGATGTATTTTACTGTCTAGGTAAAGCTGATAAAAAGTTTTCATGGAATAGTTTGTATCATACTATATGCTTTTAAAATGTCTAAACTTCATATTTGTTTTTAAGTATAGCCACTCTGAGAGACTGGTATGTCTGACTCAAGAGCCTGAAATAACAGTCAATGCCTTCCAAAAAATGCAGTTTATATGGATCTGATGCTGCAAACATTTTTATGAGAGGCTTTGCTCAGATGACTTGTCCTTTTCTGGTCAGAAGGATTGCTTCCAGCAACAAGTTCTTCTGTGAGAAGCTAACATTGGATTGGACACACTTCTGTGTGTGATTGGGATCCTGGTCAGTCCCTCCTGCCACCTTAGACAATTCTAGATTTCAAACCACTCCATCATCATCCAGGAGATTCAGTTAGAAGATGGACAGATCCTTGCCCAACCATTCACTTTCACAGTGCTATAGGGCATGACACTGAGAGGTATAGGTACACTGTGAGATGTTTGTGGTGTTGTCTTGTCAATCTACAAAGATGATGAGACCATCATACTCAATGTAAAGAAATCCTATAAAACCTGTAAAAGATCAGACTGAATCTAAAGAGACCATGAGATCATAATCTAAGACTTCTGTGGTCATTGGACAATAGGCCGTTCCTTTAGATTTTTCCAAACAGCTTTTATTCTTGTTAGGGAGATACTGTTTATAGTACTGTTAATACACATAGAGGCTTTGAAAAATTTAATGATATTTCCATTTGTTTTTCAAAATATACTATATTTTAAAAAAAATTTAGTAGATCCATTTTTGCCCTTGAAAGAAATGTGAAATGAAAACTCATATGCTTTCACTTATGGAGAAAAAAAAAAGTTGTTTTTATTAACAACAGAGAAAACATTGAAGCTATAATCATAGATAGTCCTCTATTTGATATGTGTTTGGAATAATCATTATTAATGTTTTTTAATATTCTTAAAGACAATATTCAACAAGTAGTGACGAGTGGGAATTCTGCTTTCATTCATGTAAATGCAATTTCAGAGAAGCCTTTGGCTTTATTCCTGAGTAGAAGAGCATGTTCCATTTTTAAACCTTTTATTGAATACATCCTTTTGGTTGCATATCTTTCCAGAATTCCCAGTTGCTCAGCTAAACCTTAATCATTAGCTCAGTCATTATTTACATTAGTGCCAACTGAGGTCAAAAACAGCTTAGTAGGAATGACGGTATTTTAGACTCACCTGGCACTGTCATAAATTAATGACACAAGGTAAAAGGGACATGTCCTTCTACTAGACTTGATGCTAAGCTAAGTGTAAGATCACCTTTGCTCCTCTTCATTCTACATATTAATGCTGAAATATATGGTCAACTGATGGTCAACACAGGTGGCCACAATGTCCTACTTAAAAACTGGAATGGATTGCTTAGGGTCTGGCTCTGCAATGGCATTTTCCAGTTGCTGCTCTAGAGCACAGACACCAGATCTCATAAAACACTGGGGTTACCAATGCACCTATCTACAAACAGCACGTGTTACTGCCCAGTGCCAACCCTTCCCCAGGGGTTTAGGTCCAGTACCTGAGGAGGTGTGGGAAGAAGGGTCAAGTGAAATCCTTTCAATGAGGTCCTCATCACAGGCCTCTCTCAACTCATCTTCTGAGCTGTCAGTCAGGCTCCAGTCTTCACCCTCATTCACCTTCAGAGCTTGGCTGGTTTGTTCTTGCTGACCTGTTTGCAGGCACCTGGACAACATCAAGTATCACACCTCTAATTAGCTTTTGAGAGTGTTTATGCAGCTGGTCAAGTGCAGCTTGGCATGGCCACTCAGGCAAACACCCAGACAGTGGATTGAGTTACCCAGTGTTACTTCACACCTTCCAGGAGATACGAAAAATCATTTTAATTGGATCAGCCATCTTAGATGCCTGTGCCTGATTATCTCAAGCATCTTAAAGTTAATTAGGTGAAGTGGGGCAGATTTTACTTCTCAGTGAGGTAAGCTCAGGGAAATAAAACCATTTTTAATTCCAAAATAACCATTACCTGTCTGTGAGATCTATGAGGTCTCAGCAAAGTGGTATTTGTCTTTCAGCCTCTTGTTTGCTTAGGCCAATGTGCTGCTTGCAGAAAAGCTCATCCCCTTTCAGCTCTTTTATTGTCTGAAGGTAGACACTGTCAGGGCCAAGAATGGCTCACCAGTGATGAAAATTAATTTCTTTGCTCTTGCTGAGGTAGCGAGCCCATTCTGCCTGTGCTCCAGAGAGAAGGAAGAGAATTCTTCTTCCTTGCCATCCCGCAGATGCTCCAGGCAGGAGGATTACCGCCCAAATCAGGGACAGGGAGGCAGCAGGAGGCCGAGACTATCCCTCGAAACCGCCACCAGGTGGCCAAAGAGCTGATTTTATTTTTGCAGCAGAAAATGAATGCAGTTTGTTGCACGGCAAGATTTCCCCGGCGGTCTCACCCCTTGTGCTGCTCCGTCCATGCTCCCAGGTCAGGGGACACCCTTTCCTGGTGCAGATCTCTTCCTCCTCCAGAGCCACCAAGGTTTTCTGTCGTTAGACCAGACGGTTTCAAAGGGCTCACAGCAGGTGACTGTGGAAATGGCAGAAGTTATCTAGATATCCCTGGGAACTCTTCCTAGCTCCGTTTCTAGATTTTAGAATGTATCAAAGCCCACTGTTGTTTTTGAGTTTTTAGATCATCCCTCATAATCTTCTAACTCCTCAGTTTCAAGAAGTCCCACTCCCCAGTCATGTACTGTTACAGCCTGAGGAACTCAGGGTAACAGTTACAAAATTGTTGATTTATATTTCACTGGATATAAGCCTATAGCACCTATACCAATAAGCATATTAAGACTACCATAGAAATTGCATCACAGTATATGACCACAGTTTGATTCCACATCCCAGTTTTTAGCACACAATAACTCACTAAAATGTTCAAATTTGTTTCAGAAAAGCTTCCTATGCTGAGGCAATGGCAGCAGCAGAAAGACAAGGACAGTACATATTTTTTTCCCTGCAGTTCTTTAATATCTGCTGTCAGCATTAAGTCCACATCCTGTGCATCTCCCTGATTTAGCCCAGTTCAAATCTACTCATGTTCAGCTGTGCTGTGTTGAACCTCAGAGCCCACAGAAGCTGACCATGACAAGCCAGGCTGCTCTCCTTTACACTCATGGGTATCCTCCCACTGAATTACTGCCAAAATGAGCAGGCTGCTCTGCAGGGCAGGGGTACCACCCCACTGCCAAGAGGAACAAACTTTGACTTTGTGTTTGTTTAGGTAATAGGAACGACCTTGCAGTGTTAGCAAGCTGGCTGTTTACACCAACATCAAAGAAACACTGCTGAAAAAAGTATTTTTCTCAATAGCTGTTGTAGAAATACCATCAAATCCTGCCTTGTACTTTGCTCCTTGCAGGATGATAGGAAAGCAGCTGATATGTGATTTTCAGGTGTTCCCTTGCAGGTGATGGCCCACTGCTGCTAACACATGGGCACATGCAACATCATGGCAGGAGACCCTCTGCCCTCCTCAAAGGTATGTTGGGGGTTCTTGGGCTACAGAAGAGAGTGAGCTGCTACAAGCCACAGAGGGAGTTCAGTTTATCCCAGGAGTTATGGGGGTCACCATGCAGGAATATGAAGTATACAAGAAAAACATACACCTAGCTTTTGTCTCCTTGCATGGAGGGCCTTGGCAGGGTTCCCACAGATAACCTGACGGAATCCTAAGAAAAACAGGAAAAAGAAAACATTTTACTACAGCATTTAACAAACTCTGCTGTTGTTGAAGTCAGTCAATATAATTTTCCACAGAAAGGAAGTTGTAATATTTAATGGTGTGGGTTCACAGTATCAGCTGCCATGGCCTGACACTGCTGCTAAGAAGCAGTTTTCTCTGCTTCCACCAGAATCTGTCTTCTGCTCCTGCCCTGCCTCCCTAATTGTGCTGGTGCAAATATTTGTGTGGGCATATGGTCAGTCAGATCAGAGAACAAACTCAGATTAAAAAAAAAAAAAATTTGTGAGGTCTTTTTTGTTTGTTCTGCTGGATTATTGTTCAGCTGGATCTTGATCAAAACCAGGTTAACGAGATAAGGCAACAAAGGGTCAGATGAAGCAGTGAACATCAGGTGAAATTGTCCCTATCAGTAGTGTTAGCTGCCTAAAAGTGTGTGTAAAATTATGGTCTCATTCCCTGACAAGCTGTACTTGGTTTCCACGTACATTTCCAAGCGTGCACTCAGCTGTTGACTCTGCATTGCTTCATCTAATCCATCATCCTGAGTCCTACCTACAGGCAGGGAGCTGAGGAGAGACTGGCATCTGAGAGAAGCAGCCCACAAAGCAGCCTGGAAACAAATGCCATCTTCCTATCTAATCTGCAGTCTGTGTGCTGGTGCAGTTACACCATCAAGGTGTTTTCAGGGGTCAGGGAAGGATGGGTGGTATTTCCAAGTGACTAGGGCAAGAAGGGCAATGGTAGACCTGTGTTTTGGGCTAGCCTGTAGATCAGGATGAGAAGTCAAGGAACTGACTCCTCTTGCTGAGGGACCAACCTCTGGAAACCCAAAACAAAGAGCTGATGCAGTATGAGACTGCAGTACACAGTCTGAGCATATGATCCAGTGGGGAGTGAACGTGCACCACCACACCTCTCTAGAGGACTCCCTTGGACCACGTTCCCATGGCTGAGCAGGATGAGCCTGATGTTACTCAAGCAGGACAGCTGTGATGAGGTCTGAAAGGCAGGGCCAGCAGAGGAGCAGCATTGCAGTGCAGGGCTGTGAAAAGGGACAGCAGCACATGGTGCATGGGGCAGGAGCTGAGGAGTAGGCAGCCCAGGTGACTCGCACCTTCTGCTGCAGGGGGAAATAAAGGAAAGCCTACACTAGAGTGGGTGAGTCTCAGGGAAGACAACATATGCTGAACCTGATTAGCAGTGGCACGGGTGGGTGGTATTCAAAGCACCCTGGCTTTCATCAGTAATAACATTCAGAAGGAGGTGGAGGTGTGGGAAAGAACAGGATTTAAAAAATATACATTACCATGTGTCAAATCACTGGAGTCATCTTCTGTGAACAGCTTATCAGGAAAAACAGCGGGATCTGGAAGAGGGCAGCTCTCAGACAAGAGGCTGGGATCACTACACGTCCCTACATTAGCAGAACACTGTGCATTTCCAGGTCTGGAAGATGTTGGGGGTTTTGGGCTGCATCCAGACTGCTTTGCTGCTTCCCCAAGATACACATCTAGAAGAGAGATTTCATTAGTGTAAGCACAGTTGTGCAAGGCTTCAAACCACACCATCACTGTAGCTTGCCAATATGGTGAGTGCTGCTGCTGGAGCTATAGGGGACAGAAAAATATGTAACTGCAGCTGCAAGAAACATGCTGAAATGGGTCCAGCAGAGAGACAGAGCTCTTCTAGTGCTGCACAGTCATGGCAGAATCTGGGGATCCCCTAACTAAACTGATATCCCTTCCCAACCTTCTTCTGTTCCTGGGCACCAGAGACAGACTGTGGGGGTTATGGGTCAGGAACTGCTCTGTGCCCACCACCCACCTTGGACTGTCCCACAGGTGACCCTGGACACATCCAAGGCTCTGCTACTTTCCCTGCCTGCATGCTCAGGATAAATGCAAACTGCCTCTCATTTGCTGCCACCTGCCCACAGGCGAACCATTCCAGACTTGCCACAGGCACAGCCAAGACTCCAGTCTTAAAATACATTGCTTAAATGCCCTGACACAATTCAGATGGTGGTGGACACCTTACCAGACCTAGCAGGTAACCCCACCAGGGGTCACAGGAATCTGGGAATGGCAGTGATAGATTTTTCCAGTACTGCCTCAGAGACAGATAGTTCTCTACCACAGAAAGAAAGGTGAAAACCGTTTTTGTAATGCTACAGGACAGGAAGGATTACACAAAAACTAGCAAAGGAAGACAGAGCTTTGTCCTCTTACCTGCCCAACTGCTGGCTGTCCTGGGAGCACAGCACAGCTCTAAGAGCAGCATATGCAGGCAACAACCCATGGGAGAGAGAATTTAATTTCAGTGCCCAGATGAATAATGTGCTTTGTAAAGTGTTGAGCATCTACCAGCTCTAAAGTGAGGCATCAGCTCTGTGATAATATGGCCATTTCCTTAAGAGTTGAGTATTGGGGACCCTTAATATATCTTGGGCACAGCTGTTAATACAAACCTATTAAATATACACCATGTGAAAAGTACCCAGATCAACGTTGCTACTGGAAAAAAAAAAGTACTGAGATGTCTGAACCTGACTGTATGAACTTACTGGTTTACAGCTGCCAGCAAGAATACGTCTGGTTACACAAGGAAATAACATGAATTCACAATTTTGTGCTCTGCCTCTACTGCTTCTGTCAGCAAACTTTGTTAACTAGTTTTCTGAACCTCAGGTGATGTTGCCAAAGCACGATCACTGAGGGATCAGATTTTAATGGATTTTTTCCCTACCATGACTACTATTACAACTAATGATTTGGACCCATAGGGATTCAATAAATGACAAATGTATGTACTTATTCCAAAAGAAACTAAATTTTTAATGGAGTACAGTTGGCAGGCAAACCACAACCTGGGGAGGGGGCTGGGAAGCCAACTGCATTGCCCACACTAATGGGAAGCCACATGAGCAGTTATAGGAAATACTTTGCAATATTTAATAGTATGTGGTAAAGTGCATGTAGCATGACACGTAAAAGCATGGACATCTGAACTGTTACCAAGGCTGCAGGCAAGGGGATAACAGATTTACTTTCAAACTATTTATTCTCTACTGATGAATGTAAAGAATTTAATCATAGTAACAAAGAAAGTGGAAGAGATTTCTTACAAGACCACGCAATCTTCCTGGGATGTTGTTACCACTGAAGGGTAGTAACCAGAGTGCCTTTCCCATTATTAAACTGGAATAGGAAATCCTACTACATCCATGCTACATGGACTGTTACCATGGAAAGAACTGTGAACAGCTGTTGTTGAAACATTTCTTTCCAAGCTTTGCTTCTTCCCACCATGCAGAATGAGCCCTAAATACAGACTCCCAGCTACTGCTGTATTTACTTGATGCTCTAGAAGTTGTCTGCATTTTTTGATCTTGATGCCCAGCTTAGGACAACTTCTATTTAAATCTGCACTGTTATCTGCTGAATTCCAGCTTTCTTACTTCCCAGGTGAAGAAGACACAAATATCCTTTGTCCCTTGACTATAAGTAAAGATTGGCTTTAAAGAGGTCAGCTTGCTCTTCATCTTTCTTTTTTCACACATCATAACTTGAAAAATGAACCCCAACAGGAAACCTGTCATACCTAACCATGAAATGTCTTTGGCTAAACCACCTTCCTTGATGGATTCCTTGATGATTAGAGAATCCTCATGCATCTTCTTGGAAGGAAGGAGAGCATTCTCGCTTGTTGGTATTCTGTCCAAATACTTCAAATGGGGAATGAGTTTTTTTACTTCTGCTCTGTAATTATAGTCTGGATCCTGGAGAAATTGAGAAAGTGGTCAGTTTATTTAACAGTCTGTGGACTTCCAGTAGCACAGTACTGTTCAATTTGTAAGACTTCCAAGTTTTACTTGAATTGATCATGAAAATGTCCTGAGGACTGCAAAGACATAGCCTCCACCCAAAGCTCCTTTGTTGTTTGCCCACTGATGACTTTGCCATTTGTCTTTGTTACATTATGTATAATGTGCAAAAGCAGAGAAGGCCACTGATACCCATGGAAAGCCTGGGCACCCTCAGCATTCAGCCAATCTGTCTCCCTGCTTTTGTCATCCCCTGGTGTTTGTATCAATACTCAGGTGATAGAAAGACTTGAAAACATGTTATGAGTGTTGCTACACCTGCTGATGGAGAAAGAAAAAGCACTTCCATGGATTGTGTTTTTAGGCACACAGTAAAAAAACATATAAAGCAAGAGTGCACTGATAGCGGCAGAATACAAATGGACAGCTACCCACCAATCAGCTTCTTCACCCAGGCAAATCTTATGCTCTTCAGGACACTGCATGAAATATTAGAAACCGGCACAAAGCCAAGTCCTCATTCAAGACAGAGTGGTCACAAACAGAAATCTTTCTGTGGGGCCTGGCTGGCTGGATGCTCCCTCCCTCTGTACGATGCAGCACTGACATTGGCAGAGGGAACTCACCTAATAAAACGTGTTAGTTGTTGTTAAGAGGCAGACACTAATTTTCTCAAACTAAGTCTTTAATCTTAATTTAAAAAATAAGTCAACCATTCTCAGCTACAGCCAATTCCCAGCCATGTCCTGTTGGAGAAAAGAATCATGTTATGTTCATGTTACATTACAGCAACAAAGGCTGCAGAATTTATCAAGTTGATGCTCTTGGTTTAGATAACAGGGGAAGATGAGCTCATCTGAAAATCAAATTACAGGGAGCAGACAGGCCATCTGAAGAAAGAGCAGTAAATTTAGCTGGACCATTCTGTAGATTAAAAGTAAATAAATAGGAGAGCTTTCACAGACCTTTAGCAAGGGCCATACTACAAGAAGGAGCTTGAGGAATTAGAGCTGGCTATCAAGGGCACACCAAAGTAAGCCCACATCTACTCTTTTCTATATGGCTTTTCTATACACCAAAAATAAGCAAACATCCACTGAAATCAAGAAAGCAACAAAGTCCGTGGAGAAACTCCCAGCAGCCAAGGGCAGGCTCCACTTTGTGACCAACTGAGAGCTAAGTATCTTCCCAATACAGACACTGGGTGGGAGACCACAGCAAACTCACTGTCTGCCTCTGCTACAACTCAGTGTAAAATACACCATCGTTCTGATTCCCCGGACAAATTCACACCTGTAACCAACAAAGACCACGGAAGCCCCCCAGATATTCCTCTGTGGACACCTGGAACTTGGACTGTAGATAAGATAAAGGTGGTACTATTGTCTGGGTCTTATCTCAGGCCTAGGGGGAAGTTAACAAAGCTGGGAAGAAGGTATCACTGATACTGGAAACAAAAAAATTCAGAACTTACAGGCCACAAGGAAAGACAAATCAGCAACTCTGCTGAAATCAGTTCCCATTGGATAAAAGGTAATTTTAACAGGGGAAGATCATGATCACTGGCTCAAAAAAAAAGAAAGACTAAGCATGTGGGCTAATTAGCATTAGAGGCAAGAGACAATCATTTAACAAATAGCATAGGAGAACTGTATAGCCAATGAACATTAATTCCTTTGTTTGCTAAAATGTATAACGAATGAGAAGTTTTGAATGACCTTGAGACCCTACCACCAAGGAGCCTAGGCTGAAGAATGATCAACAGGGATGCCACTGGATCCATGGGTGGTGACAATATTGTTCTCTCTCCTCTCTTTTTTATTTCATTTGTCTACCTCACATTTATTGTTAAATAAAATTTGTATCACAGACTTTGGCATATCACTGTAATTCGGGCAGAAGCATCTCTCACTAACCAGATCTTAGCACCTACTTGCACAGGAGTAGAGACAGCCATTCTGCATGGAGAAGAGCTGGAGGGCAGACCACCACATACTACTGCTCTTTGTACTTCCATTACCATATGCAGAGTATCCCAACAACCAATTTCCTCACCTGAATAAGCCAAAGGAAATCTGACATTTCTCCATTACAAGTACATTTAAGGAGTGAAGATGCCAAATCCTCCAAAAATCCTACTTTCATTGAAGAGGAACAACAAGGGAGTAGAATCAGACCTTCTGTGTTGTTAGGATACACTGCACCATTTCTATAGTAGGAAGCTATGAAAGGAAGTGTCAGTAGCTGTATTTATCTCCATGGGGGGAGAAAGAGTAAGCAGGCATGCCTTGTCCATCACAAGCAGGCAGTGCTTCCTTATTGCAGGAATATGTTTTTCCTCTCATGATTGCATCTTCCATAAGGGAGAAATGTACCAAAACGGAGAAATCATTTTGGTTACAAGCAGTTACAGTGTGGTCCCTTAAGGATAATTCCACCAGTTCAAACTAGAAAGGCAAGTATATAATATTTTCTTTTGAATTCCAGAGAGGAGAATTATGATAGCTAGAGAGCTACCTTCCACGGCCTGTTTTACTGAACAATAAGATCAAGCCAACAACTACATCTGAAAAATGCTCTTAACTCATATATTTAAGAAGTGCCAAGATTTAAAATATGTCTGTTGCATGATTGAGTTTTAGTGTTAGCACCTGTTTTCATGTCTAAGTCCAGGAAAAATATAAACCCCAATATTTTAGGCAAATTAACAGCATCAGCATGACTTCTTTAAAACACACAGGAAAGCTATGGAATATGTTGCAGTGG
Organism: Pycnonotus jocosus; assembly: GCA_013400435.1. Lineage (NCBI taxonomy): Eukaryota > Metazoa > Chordata > Aves > Passeriformes > Pycnonotidae > Pycnonotus > Pycnonotus jocosus. Next base: position 628,729 of record VWYP01018267.1, on the reverse strand, counting down.
GATAACAGCATCAGCTCTCATTTTGGACCTGCATTATCAGCTGTTTATGGTGCTGTTGGGAATTGCACCATCCTTAGTGATACCTGTGTTTTACATAATTCTCTGTGTGTCCATAGACCTTCCAAAAGACCTGGATGGCAATATGTTGGTGTTTTAATATCTCAGCAATGTTTTTTTATGAAGCAGGAGAAAGTGAAAGACAGTAATAAAGCTCTGAGGCTGCTCATGTAGAATTAGATCTCCTTTGCTTTGCTTCTTGAGTGTTCTGAAACCCAAATCAGATAATGTATTACTGTGTTCTCATCTTTGTGACAAAGAGGCTCTTTCATCCCTTCAACAAAATACCTCAGCAGAAATTATTCTATCATTTTAGTACGTAAGAAGTAAATCACAGTATTTTGTATCTGCAGCTTTTTCTGAAGGTCTTTTTGGTCATTTGATTTTAACCTTTCAGGGCAAAGGGTAACAAGTGGTTCCAACATTCTAGCTTTTCCTAGTTACCTCAAGCAGTTTTTCTGAGGGCTCAACTTCTGAGCATGGTGGTGTTGGAGGACTTGGTTTTGGACTGGAGAGCCTCCAAAAGAAATGCAAAACCCTCAAAAATGGCTTTTGGGATTCACCACAGAATCACAGCATGGCTGGGGCTGGAAATGACTTCTTAAGATCACCTAGTCCAGCCCCTCTGCTAAAGCAGATTCCCCTGGAGCAGTTTGCATAGGATCACATCCAGATGGGTTTTGAGTATCTCCAGGGGAGGAGACTCCACAGCCTCTCTGGGATGCCTTTTCCAGTGCTCATACTCCAAGAGAAGTTTTCCCTCATATTGCTGGGAAACAAGCCCGAGTCTTTACTAGCAGTCTTGTATTTCACTTGTGGTCATCTTGGAGACCATACTGATGAGACCACAAAATCAACAAAAATTAAAGGTGGGAAATGTACCCCATGTCATCATTTAGGATGATGCAATAGGAAGATGCAGAAATGTTTCTCATTTCCAACCGACAGTTAAAAAGAACTGACAAAGAATTAACACAATATGTGCAAACCAAGTGCTCACCTCTGCAGATTCTGCATTTGGCTTCAGGCAAATAAGGTTGCCCTCCACTGTCAGGTGGCTTAGCTTGCAACAAAGTCGCAGGTACTGCATCTGGTTGATATCCTCAATATTGTTCCCTTCCAGGTCCAAAACCTCAAGGTGATCCAGCCAAGTCAGCTGGCTCAGGTCAGAGATGTTGTTATAAGCAATGTAGAGTTCCTCAGGAGAAGTAAACAGAATAAACATGTAAACCATGGGCTTGCACAAGTAACACTGAAGCTTTGCAAAATGTTTTCTAATATTTGAAATGCTAAATGTCACAGGATGAAACCAGCAAGGAAGTGAACATTTTATAAAGTGTGGCTGTTTCAGCCTTAAATAACAAGAGCTAATTTAGCCATATACTACTTTAGGCCTACTCAGGATCAGACCTGAGTGTTAGACCTCATTTTAAAAAGCTATTTGGTAGCATTTTTAAACTAATTCACACAAATCAAGGCATCAAGGCAAAGCCAGTCAGAAAAGCAAAGGGTGAGGAGAATGAAGACTAAAAGTAAAGAATATCAACTGAAGATAGTTCTGAGATTGTCATTTGGCAGGACAAATCTATACTTACTTTTAAAGAGCTGCAGGAAGAAATCCCATCTAAATCTGAGAGCCCACACCGAGTCATCCACAGGACACGAAGATGGGACAATGAGGTTCCAAGATCCCTTATAAGAAACAATTCAAACTCTGCTTGAACGAATGAAAAAATTCAAGACTTGCTTTCTTTTTCCTAAGACTAGGCCACTGCTACTTCCTTCAAATCTCACACTGTTTACAAGAAATTCCATTAAAAATGTTCATCCTTGAAAGTGAGGAATAAAATTATACCCTTATTTACTTATCCCACTATCATCTTTGTTCTCGTATGACAACATGTCACCCAGCTCTGTTTGATTAAGATTATTCCAAGAGCTACATCATGATAATCCTGCCATAAATCACAGGCAATTGCTAAGAATTAAGCGAGGTTGGTTTCCTTATGCTGGCATCACTGGCTGTACTCATATAACCCAAATTAACATATCTGAGCTGACTGCATGGTCAGTCTCACTCTGTCCATCTTACAGAGTCCCTCTCTCCTGATTTTGTAGTTGAACAGAATAACACTTTTGCCAGATAACATTTTTCCGATCAGCAGAAAATTAGAATCCTTTCCATCCTATTTTGCTATACCCAAAGGGTGGGTATATTTGCTATACCCACCCTTTGGGTATAGCAAAACATCAATAAGGGATCATTTATATGAACTTTAAACTTTCTGGACATAACCCAGAATATCACGCACTGACCTGCTTGAGTCCACACATATATAATGTTCCACTGACATTACAGTGCTGCACAATACAAAGACAACACAAAAAGTGTGGCAAATCAAACTGGGGGCTTAATCACCTGCCATCTTTGGTAATACTAATTTGCATGAAGTCACTAGTCTAACATAAACAAAATACAACATTTTATCAAATCCCAAACCAATCAAAAGCTCAGAATTCTTGACTGTAGCCATGCTATCAGAGTATCTGAACAATAAAGAACTAAACAGTGGATAACTAAATTCAAAAACAGCTTATCAGAGAAGGTAGAGACTAGCATGGAGTTCACAGAAACACAATAATGGCTGAGTTGGAAGGAAGGTCATCTTGTCCATCATCCATACTCAAGCCAGGCCAGTTTCTCAGGACCATTTAAAAAACTAAAATAGTTCTTAAATAGAGTTTATTGGACCTCAGAATTTTGGATTAGCTATCTCTTACAATATTCATTCTTATAATACAGAGAATGGTAAGTTTCCTTCAGAAAATTGCAGGGGATAGAAGTCATGGGGGCCCTTGTAATCTTGAAATATCAAGGTAACAGTTGTACTCATGTCTTCTCTTTGGGGATGACAGGGGACAAGACCAGCTTTGCACTGCCCTCCGAGAGCCTCATGGAGCTTTGATATAGCTTTGCAGCAAACTCTTGTAGTCAGGCTGCCTGCTTCAGAGACACTGGGCATCCAGCCAGTCCCAGAGGTCAGGAAGGAGTGCTTTCACGAGTGGTAAGTAAAAGCACTTTTAGGAGTGCTTTTATCTGTATTTTTTGTTGTTTCTCTACCATCTGAATACTTGGGAAAGGCCTTGTCAGGAGAAAGGAGCCTGTGTAAGCCTGAATAAAGGATGAGTGCAAGGAAAAATATCCCTGGGTGCCTCTCTTTCATGATGGACCAAATATAGGGTTGAATGGAAGTTTCTAGGTGAAACTGGGGGTTTCCACCCCTTTGCCTCCTAGGGACTGGTATGTCCATGGGCACCATTCAGACCTGTCCAACTTCATCCATCCTCTACCACTGCAGGGGCCACAGGCACTGAGTGCCTCTAACCACCCCTTCTCTGGATGCTGCCCATTTAAATAAGCTCACAACGGATACACCACACAATGTGTTCATGTAACATTTGACAGGTTTTGAGAGCCAAACAGTGCAGCTGACTCAATGGCCAGAACTAAGCAAAAAAGGAAAATGTCAGTCTCATTGAACATCTCTTTCCATCTAAGGCTAGTCTCCCTTGAGGAGAAAACCCTCAACAGTTGTGAACCACAACACCTGTAGTGAATTCTGTGCACCCAGGAAGCTTGCCTCTAGTGACACTGGGATCAAGTAAGCCAAATTAACATCACCACATCCCTGGCCTTGCACAAGATCTTCCAGGGCCTTTTTACATTGTGTCTATTTTCTAAATAAAACAAAAATTAGTTCTAAGGCTTCCTTAAGAAACAGATGCCTCCCAAAGTAATATTTACAGAAAATTTATTATTAGATTTGCAAACTGCATGCCTATAATAAGAAAGAAATTAAATTAAATTACAAAAACAGAACCTACCATCAAGCAAGGCCAATACAGCTATAAACACAAATATGGCATTAGGAATAATGTGAAGGGATTGCACTGCTCATTTCATGACCCTCTTCAAGCACTGATGAGATTTTCAATTTTTGGAATTTTTTCAAATTTGTGCAGAAATTTCTCTTCTGTAAACCATTGAACAGAGATAAAGGGAAGTAGTCATTCTCATTTTTGTGTCATTGAAACAATGTTTCTTATAGATGCTCTTTTTATTAGGCCAGCAAAACTGAAGACAATCCTAACCTGATTACTCCACATATGGTAGAGTAAAATATGGTGAATGGACTTTATTTCCACTTTTATTTTGTCTTGAGTTTTTAACTGAAGGGTTCTTGTCACAGAAGGAGATTACAATAATGTGCTTGTTCCTAATGTTTCTCTGTCAATATAAAGAATGCCAAAGCAAAGCAAATTATTAATTCCCAAGCAATTCTTACAGAGGGCCCCAAGAACAAACAGTTATTCCCTCTGGCCCTTCATCACTCCACACATTTGTGGAATCAGTTTCCTGCTCATACTCAGAAGTCTAAGACTTCCAGAGTTAAATCCTATTTCTCTTTGTTTGTCACAGTTTTCCATTCCAGAGCTGACTGTGGTTAAGCCCAGTGCACACAGACAGGGTCTGTCCTTACACTCTGTGCTAGTTCATGCATGGCACACACTCACTAGGAATTATTAGCTAATAAGTCCTTAAAGCATTCTCCTGCTGTGCACACCATAAGAAGAAGACCCTAACTGAAATGACTTCTAAAGCCTACTTACCTTACTCTTCACAATTTGTGCTACTAAGTTTAGTCTCAAATCCATTCCAGTTTCACCCATGGGTTTCAGCTCTGACTCTCCTACAGCTAACTAGCATGAGTCAGGAGTAGCACTTTCAAGGTTAATAGTAATCAAAGTTGATGAGGATTTGTATTCCAGACAAAGGAATTAGGTTGTACATCCCATGTCTTGGGTACTTGCAGAGGGCAGAACCACTGCATGTTTGCTATGCAACCCAGTGTTTGATAACAGGGTCTTGTTATTTTAGAAAAAAATGCTTAAACAGACATTTCAGAATATAAAAAAAATATGGAAGCTAATGGTAAGTGGTTTCTTACAAGGCTGAAGTTGTCTGTCCCAAAGCTCATCTTTAACTCAAGAAAAAAAAAATACTAAGAAAGCATGAACTTTGTTGTACTGTTTGGTATGACTTGGCCCAGTTTTGCTCTCTTGTTTCAGGGAAAAAATTTAGCAGCCCAAGGTATCTCTTCTCCTGCCCACCAGGAAGGGCACTCCAGCTCTCAGGAAGAGCAAATGACTGCCACCTCTCCTTCCCTGATAATGTAGAAGCAGTAAGGAGAAGAGGCAAACATACTTTTTCCCCTTTGGGCTCTAATGCAGAACCAAATTCCTCTTGCTGACACTGGGGTCATGCTAGCTGCTAGAGGAGCCTAAAATTCTGGATCATGAAGTCACATTTTGGCCCTGCAGATCTTTACTCCTGCATCTGTAATGAGTCATCCCCAGTCAGAGATGTTATCACAGCAAAGTACATCTGCAAACATTTTATTCAGTAACTAACCAACTAATCTTTTGGAAGCTGCATGACTCATTCTGCAGCATCAGAGAAAATTCCCTTGTTAATTACTATAGAGATAATTGGCCTTGAGAGCATGGCTGCTGTAAGGTGAAACAGCCATGGAGCTCAAAGCAAGGTGCTCCATACAACTGCATGTACCTGCATTTCTGAAAACTCTTCTGAAATATTTTGGCTGGTGAGATGAGAACTCATGAGCTTGCAAAAGATGGGAGTGTCTCCTCTGGGACCAGCTCTAGAGCATCTGGCACATCCACCTTGGCCGGGGTGAGAGCAAAGCGAGGCGTTGTTTGAGCACACATGACCACCATGGGTGTGCAAGTGTACACACAGGCAGGTTTTCATTTATGTTAAGTGCAGAGGGTGAGATCAGCCCAAACTGGGGAGATACATCTATTGACTTTTATTGAAATGGAATTATTGGGAATCTGCACTCTGATAATTATTTACTAGGGTAGACTATTTTAATGTAATAATAGACTCTCAATAACAATTTATCAGGGTAGTAAGAGAGAAAATCCACTATAATTATACATGCAGTGTAGCAAAACACTCCCCCCAAAATAATCATTGACCAAGGCTGAAATTAGACACATGTCAGAGATGAGGATTCTCCTGTATTGGCCATGATATAAACATACACAAAATTACAGCACCTATTCCACAAAATAGAAAGTAGGATTGCAAAGTTTGATGGCTGAAAAGACAAAGATGAGACACTGTACAAGGCTGGTGGCAGCACAGGAGTGCTCCAGTGATGTGCATATGACAAAGAGCTTATATAAGGAAAGAGAAAACACTATGGAGGAAACATAGCTCCCATCAATACAATGAATAATCCCAAACCAGTGGAAAAGTGTCCTGTCCCAAGTGATGTGGAAGCTGGGAACTTTACAGGAAAGGCAAAGAGTTAGTAACCAAAGCCATTATATATATATCTCCTGCTCACCCCTGCTATGGTTCATTCAAGACAGGTTTGAGGCAGAGACATGGAGCATGGGGTGGGGATGTGTAGATCATAACTGTTGATTGTGATAAACAGAGGGTTATAGCCCCTGAAGCTGCCAAATCAGAGTCCTCCTGAGTAATTACTCCACATGTGCTCCTACCCATATGCTTGCCTGCAAAACACTGAATATCAGATCATGTTTTTAGTATCCCAAAGTGCCAAGAAATCAACATAGACTCCCCTAGTTTCACTTTTAACCCAAAAATTTGCATCTATAATTGATTTTGAGAAAACAATATTAATCAACTGAAGAGTTTGAAGCCTGGGTTCTAACTATCTCACAATGACTGCTGCAGAGATGGGAACTCATCAAACAGCCCAGTGCTTCTGTGAGGGTCTTGGCAACACCCTCCCCACTTGTGCACAACCATGCAGTATTTTTTCCCACGAAATCTGATGCTCCCATCTTGTCATCACTTCCCAGGCTGGGGAGAGAGCAGAGGGGCAATGAACAATTTGGCTCACAGCACCTAATAACAAGTTTGAGAAATAATGTGTTCTTCCATTAATCCAACATCCTTGTTCTTCAGGGACTGATTTGATCCATCCAAATTTTTACTGGATGAATATCAGACCTAGAGAGCCAAATCCTACTCTTGGTTTCATGACAATAAATCCTGAATAGCTCCACTGAGTTCAAGCTACCCAATAAACACAATAGCAAAACCCTGAACATATTTGTCAGTTTGAACCCCATCGTTTCTTCCTGAAGTCAGTTTTGAATCATTTATCTAGAAATGAAGCACTACATCCATGGAACTTGCAAGCAGCATCTCAAAGCACATCCGCATTTGTTGAATAAATCTTCAGAAGTAACACATCTAAAATAGCCATTGATGTGGATTTATATATTTTAAAGATTGCTCTGAAAATGAATGCACTGGTAAAAAAGAAATTTAGATTGTAAGAGAGTGACCAAACTACAGTCTTACAAAAGAAAGGAATAAAAGAATCTCACCTCTGATCTACAGAAATCAAGTGGAATTTATCAAGCCGCACTGTGATAACATCGATCTAGTCGATGTCAGCACATAATGGTTTGGTTGTACAGATAATTCTGACATCTGAAACAAAAACTTTTAAAGCCTGAATGTTATTTAAATCAGTAACATATGCTCTAATAGGAAGCTTACATAAAAGTTTCATTGTGTTCTCAAATAGCTGTATTCAAAATTGTAAAACTGATTGTATGCATGTGTTCCTTATACTTGATCAAATCCATGACACAGTCCCCAACTCTCTGAGAGTGCTGAGGCCACATGCTTATTGTCCCTGCAGTGTCCTTTTACAGCTGAACAAATGTCATGTGAATGTGATGACCTGCCTTGCTTTGCAGCATTGCAGTCTTTGTTGGTTTTGTATTCACTCTCAAAATTCAAGTAGCAATATGCTGAGAACTGTTGGCTTAGTTCTCCTCTGTCTCATGTCTTACATCACCATGACACACATGTTGCCTTCAGCATCTTATGCTCCCTTGTGCCAGAGTGAACCATGGCCCAAGGTGCAAGGTAACATGGATCATGTCTCATCTTTTGCTGCCAGAAGGCCACTTTTAGGCTGAAATACCATGGAAATGTAGCACCTAATAATCTGGTCTCATTCTGAACTGTGCCTTCTGAACTGTGTAAGTTTTCAACAGGAAGAGTCCCTAATCCTGTTGAGACATGTTGTTGGAGACTTCAAAAACTAAGCAAAAAGCGAGTTTGCTAGGCAATTCTTAAATAGATCAGAGGAAGGCTAGCTTGTTTTGGGCTGAAGAGAAAGCTTGCATTTACCAAACATCTTCTTAAAGAAAAATTATGTCTATGAAATTCTGTTTACATAACTCCTTTTTACATGCAAATGAAGAATTTCTGTGTGAACAAAAAACTATTGTTGTCAAAGGTCTTTGCAGTAGCATGTCTCTGTGGTCCCAAATTTTTGAGGCAACCTCACTATGAATAAGAGGCTGTTTTCAAAATGGGCTGCTAATGCCCCTGGTAATATTTGTCCCAACAAACAAATTTCTCTGTTTTATTCTAGGGTTGTGGGGGGTTTTAGCTTTCATTTTGGTTTTTGTTGTTGTTGTTTTTGTGTGTGGGGGGGGGTTGTTTGTTTGTTTTTGGTTTTTTGTTTGTTGGTTTGGTTTTTGTCTGTTTGGTTTTTGTTGGTTGCTTGTGTGTTAAGTTCCAAGTTTGGAAAGATCTTGTATATTGCTTTTTTAGCTGTGGATCTCTGCTGAACACTTCATTGACAACAAAATGGGTGTCTGGGAGGAAATGCATGCATCTGCCTGGTGCTGCACCAGGGGTAAATAGATCAGGGAGAACATTCAAAGTGTCACACTTCATCCAGCCTGTGACCCTGTCACAGAGTTATGCCAAAGAGAGAGACACCTGCCACAGCTTTTGTGGGCATACTTAGGCAAATTACAATTATCAAGGAGCCACGTGCTTTTGGCCAGCACTTTCACTAAAGCAAAAGCCTGAAAACAAGAACAGGAGACTACCTGGCTACAGCAGCCAAAACCACAAACTATCCAAAGCAGTCTGGCTGTTTTCCAGGACAGAAGCCAAGGGCCACTCTGGTGGTCCTGATAAGAGTACTTGAGCTCTGCCATGGACACATCTGTGGACATGCTTCAACCAGAGACACTGCATAAAAATCCTTGTTGTACCAACACCAGTGCCCACTGCTCCCTGCCTCCCTCTCCAGTGCTGGCAGGCAAGGACGGCATCTGGATAGAGGAGATGACAACCTCCTGAAAAACCCAAACCCAATGAGATACATCTCTAGGCTATTCCTGATTTATAACTTTTTCACTTGTCACTGTTGCTTCTCATTGCCTCATTGAAACCACTGTAGCAACTGCAATATTACATAAAGCGCTATATTACTTCAAAGAACTTTATTTTCCATGTCAGATTATAGCTCATTTAAACTAAAAGTGCTTTGTGAGACCAAAAGGAGAGAGATATTTGTAAGTGGGAGTGCTGATACATATGCTTCTGTAACTCATCATACTTGTGCCTAAGGTAACTGAGATGCTTACTTCTATTAAAGTTAATACATATGAAATGTAGCTTTAATTTCAAGTGCTCTCATTTTTAGTTGCTGTCAAAAAAAAACCCCCAAAAACCTAGAGCAGAATAATGGGCTTGATCAACACTGATGGAGTCAGGAACAGCAATTCCTTAACACACAAATATACAACATGTGTGGGAAGGATAACAATAATTTTGTGTTAATTTCCTTTTGATCATTAAAACTGTTTGTCAGCTCAGTTACTGCTGTAGCATTCTGTTGGGGGTTAGGTTTTTCCTTTTGTTTTTTTGCTTAAGGAATTTGTTTTTCCCCATGGCTCCTGGGAGACAGTGCCAGGTACTTAAGGATGCTTGACCAAAACAAAGAGTTGCTGTGGGAGGGGGAGATAACTGAGTTTCAGGGAGCAGGTAAAAGATAGAGCTGGAGGAAGCTTGACTCTTCTTGCTCTCTGGGCACTCACTGGAGAGGACACAGGCTGTTCCACTGTCACCAGAAGAGCCCCGGTCCTGGGAAAAATGTTCCATCATCTGCTCGCGTGCCTGGGAATTCTGAGCTGCTCGGCTGCCCTGCCAGAGAAGAGCCGGCCCTGCCCTGCCACAGCAGCTCCTTCACTCTGCTCTGTTTGCTACAGTGTGACTGCACCTCCCTCCTGCCTGCCGGGGACACCCAGCCCCTGCCTGCCAGGAACTCCCAGCCCCTGCCTGCTGGGGACATCCTGCTGTTCCCAGCTGCCAGCCTGTGAAGTTGCACCGTTTCCATGCTCCAAGGGTCCTGCAGGGGCACGGAGACCAAACAGTCCTGGGTTTTGGGAAGCAAGGCTTTCAAGGTTCTTGGTACTGTTTTGTTATTAATGCTGTGGTTGTTGTTTGTGGGGGTTTTTTTGTTTGTTTGTTTGCTTTGTTATACATACTAGTAAAGTTATACATACTTTGTTATACATACTAGTAAAGGGCTGTTATTTCCTATTCCCATAACTCTGCCTGAAAAAAAAGGGCCCTTTTCTTTTTTTCCCCCTAAATTATAGTAATTGGAGGGAAGGGATTTGAATTATCCAGATATCTGTCTTTCAAACCAACCAAGACACATTCTCACCATGAAAGAACAGTTGCTTTAACTCAGCTCCCACAGTCTAAAAGGAGTAGAGATTGCCAAAGTGTGGTCCTGTCAAACAAGACTTGCCCTTGACTACATTTTTTCCACCCTACTTCAGCTCCCACCTTTGCCATAAAGCTGCACCCCAGAGAAACTGTAGAAACCCAACACACCATGGCTGCATCCCACTGGGTGCACTACATCTTCCACAAGACCAAATGGATTTTCAAACAGGAAAAAGTTGAGACACATAGTAAATAAAACTCTCACACCCACAGATCCATTGCCCCTCAGTTTAACCCCAGAGCTGCTGGCAGTACCTATACCTTTGGCAGTTGTTCATTCTCACTGTTGAAAGCTTACATATAAAAAAAAAAATAAAGGATAATGAAACTGTGGTTACAGAATGAGTTACTTACATTGAAGAATTGAATCCCACAGTGCTTTGAAATTTCCTGCATAAATAACTTTTCAGTCTCCCACATGTTGTGTGCCTGTTTCACAGTATGTTCCAGGTCTGAGCTTTGGCAGAGCAAGACAGATCTATTCCAACTTTGCTTTAATATAGATCTCATCCTTCAAAGTCAACACTTAAAACTTCTAATGCTTCAGGGTAAGCAGAAGAAATATTCTGTAAAAGACCCAAATCCTCTGACAGATTCAGTGGTGTTAAGACACATACACACACGCACACACACAAAAAAGTCCCTGAAATGTCTTTTTTTGTGTATCAGGAAAACTGGAATTCTAGCTTAATTGACCACATACGACTACAGAATTGGATCAGCTTGGAGTAGCTATTGAATTTTTGTTATGATAATGGCTATAGTTTCCTCTGTAAAAAAAGCACTTGAAATATTGCAGAAGTGGGTTGATATGAAAACCTAGAGAGAAAATGTAATTTAAAATGATTCAGTCTGAATATACAAGGTGGAAATGCAGGTTCTTGAGATTCTTTAGATCAGGCACATTTGTATGACACTAATGATTTCCTTCTGAGGGTGATGGCCATTTCTTCTTTGTAATTTTATCTTTCTTTTTTATCTGTGTATACATCTAATAAGAAAACAAAAAATAAAGAAGCTTGTAAGAAACAGATACAGGTACAACTTGGACCTATGAATGGCTGTTGATTTCCTCCAAATTTCTTTCCTCTCTCAGCCTCTAATGTTCACTACAGATCTGGCATGACAGACTTGTCTCCATACGCCCCGAGGCAACACCTCTTCCTTAAACAATAGCTTCAAGTGAGATTTTCTGGATGTACTGGGCTCCAGATGTTCTTTTACAACAAGCAAACAAGATGCAGAAGAGAAGCTTGGGGGTCCTCAAAGCACTTCACAGGATTACTGAGACAGATAGGACCTTACAGATTTTGATACTGAAGGTGTTACTACAAGGTAGAGCCTCAGCATTTCCTTTACGGCACACCAGTAGACATCTCAAATCTGGTGCAGGTGTGTTAACTGGATGTAGATCATCTTGACCTTGCTTTTGAGGCAACTGCATTTGCAACACTAAGCAGAGTAAACCAAACCTCTCTAGATTCTTGCCTATGGTGACATGAAACAGTAGCAAGTGGAGTGGTAGGATTGTGAGGTTGATGAAGTTTAAACCAGGAGATGCCACAAATGGTCTTTCAAACACACAACCTTTCATAAAACTTCTGTTACCAAAAGTGTAGGTGGTAAGTTTCATTATCAGACCTTTGTGTTCAGGTTCTTACCCCCACAAGAAGAACACACCGTGCAGGTTATGGAAAAGAGTGAAGAATGTGCACGCATTACACCTGCTGATGAAATCACAACTTCACCTCCTAAAACACAAAGGGATTTCAGTATTTATTTCTTGCAGCTATTGATCCAGCTGTTGATGCACCTAAGAGATCTGATGCATTCTTTAAAGATCTCACAAGAGAAGGATAAAATTTTGCCACAAAACAAATGAGGAACATAGCTAGAGAAAAAGAAGTGTGCATGTATTTTAGGGGAAAAATAGCAACAGGCCCTTTGTGTGCAGCAATGTGTCTGCAGAAAATAAGAACAATAAAATCAACTCTTGTGTGGAGAATATTCTACAGAAATTAAATCATGAAACATGATTGTACACTGAAACTCTATCTATTTATTCATTTTTATTCCTCTCACTTGGCAGTTACAACTGACAAATACAACCATTAGCATAATTTCTCCTCCAACCTGATTCCTTCCCTTTTTAAAAATCAGCATTTACCTTGCATTCCAAGAACGTATTTTCCCACTGAACATAATTATTTTCAATAAAAAAAAAGTCAAACAAGCTGCGGAGAAGCAATTCCCTAGTAGGAGAGAATCAAAACAACCTACAAACCCATTAAACTAATGCTGATTATTTTCTTATTTCCATGAAGACAATCTTTTCACAGCTGGATACCACTCAGGAAGGAGGCATCCAGCTTGAGCTGTTTTTGTGTTATTGTACCACAATTAAATTCCTCTAAGGATCCAAACATCTGGGACTCTGCTGTGGGAAATCCAGGGTTGAACCGGTAAGGAAACTGTATCTGACTCTGTGAGTGTGGGGTGTGCAGGGAGCCAAGAGGGGCACCCATGGGATGACTGGAGCTGCTCACTGTGAAGGGGCTTTAGTCCCAATAGTGAACATCTCGGGTGGTGAGAGTGTTTCTGCCAGAGTGGCTCCTGGATGGCCAGACAGGAAAGTTTCCCTAACAGTCCCACTGGAAATAGGCTAATTACTGTTGCTTCCCAACCCTGCTCTTTGGTGTTTCTCACACCATGATTATAACCATTTTTTTCTCATCACTGGCTAAAATTAATATTTAGGTGTAAATTTTCGTAAGTGAACCCTGACACTGACAGCTGAAACAGAGCAGCTGCAAACTGCCTAACAGCCAAGCACATAAGTACTTATTTGCTGGCAGAAATCCACTAGTTATTACTGGCATTTTTATTTATCATATCCATCCAGAGAATATAAGCAAGATCATGATACCATTAGGCAAAGCCTTACGCACAACTCATTCAAAAGACTGTGTGTGCCCAGGATAAAATGAGCAACTGAGATGGAAAATACAGCATATTTATACAGCTAACCCAGGAGCTGAGTTGTATTTTTTTGAAGACCTGGTTCTGCTGGATAGGTGCAAGGCACAAGAAACATCATGAAAGGAAAGGCCACTTTTTATTAAATAAACTCAAAGTGGAGTGCCTGTTCAGACAGTGGGCAGAGAAGGAGCACAATTACTTAATGGGCTTGTCTCACCTTGCAGGAGTTTACTGGCAGCCTTCCTGCACATATTAGCTATTACTTATTTGCTTTGCTTTTTCACTAGCCATGTTCATGATGCAAAAAGTGTTGCTGTGGTCTGTGATGATCCTCTGATGGTTTTCATGTCCTGCAGTGTATGGCAGTCACAGAATAGAAGCAGGATTGTGGTGTCCTGGGGAAAGAAACCTGCTGACATGGAACTGCTCAGATGACAATGAGAGCAGATCCTCTCTGCTCTGTGAGGAGGGAGATGCACTGCACCCTCCTCACCAACCCTGCCACGGCCAGGAGACTCAAACCTGGAGCTGCAAGGGCAGGCCTGCCTCATATCCCCTTCCTCACAGGTACACCCTGTACCTGACAGTCTGAAATAGAAGGCAGGGGAGTTTCAGCTGGGGAAGGCTTCAGAAAATGGGGTGTTGATGGTGAGAACCATGGAAAGACACTGCAAGGCCACCAACTTGTTTTGGTGTCCTCTGTGCCTGCTGCAGAATGGAGCCTGAACTCCATCTGTGGATTTGTACAGAAAAAAAAGTTCAGCTTCCCTTTCTGGGGAATCAGCCTGTCAGATTCCCTGATATCTAAGGTTGTAAAGACACATTTTCTACTTTGGGCACCTGACCTGGTAAAATGAAACCAGAGGTCTACCCAGGACAGATAAGTGGTCAAAGCAATCAGATTTCCCCAGGGCCAAAGGCAAACAGGCTGATTGTGCTTTTCTGAAAATAATCCACTCAACTAAAAGAAGGTGTTATTTCTGTCCCCAAATCATTACTTTTATCAATAATATGAATATCCTTAAGACCATCAATGCTAAATAAAACTTGAAGTCACAGCAATTTTTCCCAGGTTTGTGATACTCCCTGGGATCTGCAGGCACTAATACAGAGAAGACTCATTAATACAGAGATTAAGATTCAATTTAAATGCTTTCCTAGCTCCTGGAAAGCATTCAAAGTCCTCAAAGAACAAGTTCTTAAGCCAGACTTCATAGCAACTTTAACTGCTGAAGGACTTTCAGTCCAGCTACAGAAAAGAATTAACAGGAACACTTCCTAGAGAAACTAGCCTGCATTTGAAATGAAATGCTTTCCCCATCCTGAAATGGAAATAGGAAAGTAAACAGTGATGCTCTGGGTGCTGAAATAAGGGTATGAAGGGATTCACCCTGACCAAATCAGAGCAGTGGTTCTCTGACTGCATGTGTAAGAACAAGCTAGAGCAAGAGCACCCTGATTCCTTGCTAAACACAATATGAAACTGCTGTAACACAAATACATCATCTGTTGACAAACATTTGCACCTGTAATGCAAACTGAATTGATTTCAGAAAGTATTTGGGGATCTTAAATATCATAACAGATATGCTGGTCCTTGTTGCACAAAACCTGTTGCTTTTACACATTATATCTATGTACTATGTACATGTTACTATAATACATAAAACATAGTAATCCAGTAATTGCAAAAGATTGGAAATGACAAGCATGAGAAAAAGGAGGAAAAAAGGTGGAGGGAAAAAAAAAAAAAGAGACAAGAGAGGAATAAGTAAAAATGACAAGGGAAAAAAGCAAATTTAGGGGAATGATGTCCCCATGTTCCTCCTGTTTGAGGGAAAACTATCCAGAAAATAGTTGACACACTATCAGCTGTGCATCAAATTTTGTGGTGATCAGTGCCATGGCTCAGTCTTATACAAGATGGTGTAACTTGATCCAGATCCAGCAAAGCAATGTTTAATTTTCAGCTTGTGAGCAATGCCACTGAAGGCAAACTTCTTGTGGCTTTAAAAACACAAGATATTATATTTCCTTAAACTCTTTCTTGGGTAAAAAGTAGGTTTATTGCTGTGTTAAAATACCTAAAGATCCTGATTCAAGTCTCAAAAATACTTTTAAACATTATTTTAGAGCCCTTACCCTGAATTAAGAAAGAATTAGTTTGGCTCTGGTTTTTTAAAGTGATAAAATGATCAGCAAAATCTTTATTCAAATCACTTGGCTCATATTTACAGTTACTTTTTTCACAGCCAAGAGGGCTCAAAACATTTCAAAATAGGAATACAGAGACTCCTGTGTTGCTTGTCTTGTCTCTGGGAACTGGTGTTAAAACAAAACAAAACAAAACAAAAACCTAAGGCTTATAAAAGCATAAGAATTGTTGATCTTGAATATACTCTGCACCTTGTTCATTTGAACCTCCTGATGATTTTACCAGCTGAAACAGATCAGAATTACTTCCCTCTTGTTCTGGGGGATGCTTCTGCAATAGTGCAAGACCAGTTAAGGAACTGCAGCAATGAAATGTTAACTCAATTTGGATGAAGAAAATCTGCTTTCCCTATATCCTCCATACTCAGTTTTGTCCCCACACTCTGCAGTCTCTGCATTTCATCTCATTTAAAATGTGACAGCCTCTCTCTGTTAGAAGCAGTTGCTTGAGAATCCCTGAGAGTAGATCACTCTTCTGCTGGCTACAATATGTAGTGGTGAATGGGAGGAAATTAACTTCAGCTGCTGAAACAGCTTCTTCTGGAAACTTATGGGAACCAGGTCCCAAGATTCTCCTATCTGATTTAAAAGCCCTTTCATAAAGATATCTATCTAAACATTTTTAAACAGATCTTTTCATTCATCCCTGAATTGAGAATAAAAGCAATCTGATAAAAAAATACGCAGGCTACATGCCAAAGCAGAAGTAGTAATTCATTGGCCTTGGAATACAGTTCTTTTACTGGGAGCATTTCAAAGCTGAGGACCATGGCCATCACAAAAAAAAAACCCCAAAAAACCCCCAAACCCCAAACAAAAAACCAAAAACAAACAAGCAAGACAGATTTTCAGGCACTCTTCAGAATAGGCTTGACATTTCATCCTCAATTATCAGTTCATAAATCTAAAAGTTCTGAGTTGGCGGCAAATGGGTGAAGGTCATCAAAGAAGGACATAATGAAATTATTGTGGTTTAGAAAATTAACAACATCGTGAACTATTTTCTTTTCACAGTACATTGGATTTTCCAGAGCCATTCCCTTTAGCAAAGGGCCAGTAGAAAACCAAGACCCAGAAACAGCCAAGAAAGAAATTTCAACCACCAAGATCAATTATCTGCAAATAAATTTGGATATATTTTCCTTCTGGATTAAATTAAATAGTTGATAATGGTATCCTTTCAAAGTTTCAAATATCCAAAAGTAATGCAAGCTTTAGGGGGATTGGGGAAGGACCATGAATTTTCAAGTAAGGTAAGCTCAAACACATTCCCCATCAAAGGAATCACAACTTCTTGAGGAATTACCAGGAAAAGCCAATATCCAAACTCACTGACCTAGCAAGCCTTGCTCTCTCCTAGAAAACTGTAATACAAAAACACCTTGATTCCTCACTGCCAGAATATGACTCCTTTGATTTCCATTGAACAGTGCATGGCAATGCACACCTCAGCATTATCACAACCTAAGTTCCTATGTGAGGTTGACAGGAATAAATGCCTCAAAAAAAAAAATATCAGTAACTCAAGTCAGGATGACAAACCTTCATTTTGACATCTACCAAGTCAATTCTTCTTCCATTTCCAAAATGAAAAAAAAAGAGAAAAGTTTTAGTCCCATTTCATCCCAAAATAATTAGGTGATCCTATGCTGCAAGACAAGATGAAACAAAGTAACAAAACACAGTCTCCCATCTTATTACCCACTCATGCACACTGACAGCCTTTTCTTCATAATGATTCATCAGAATACATTTTTATAACATAAAATAG
This sequence comes from Pycnonotus jocosus, assembly GCA_013400435.1. NCBI lineage: Eukaryota > Metazoa > Chordata > Aves > Passeriformes > Pycnonotidae > Pycnonotus > Pycnonotus jocosus. The sequence goes on along the minus strand of VWYP01018267.1, from coordinate 611,030 downwards.
AATGAAAAGAATGTCTGCTTTTAGCATCCCAAATATATACAAAACATCCTCTATCTTTTTCTGTCCTTGCTTTCTTTTCAGTAAATAAAACCAATCTTCCAGTCAGTCCTCACAAGACGTTTCCTATTATCTTCTGCCCATTTTCAAATTACAACCACAATGATTCTGACCTTATGGCTGGCAAAATCTGTGGGAATTACTTTCAGTAAGAAGGAAGAACATTTTTTTCTGCCATCCTCAAAAGCCTCATTTGCAAGGGTTTGGTTGAATAAAACAAAATAATCACTTTTTTTGGACAGAATTCAAATATCAACAAGATTAATTCAGAAATAAGATTCTGAATTTTGGAGTAAATGGCAGCAGCCTCTGGAATGGGAGCAGCTATGTTACATTAGGTATAGCAGGCATCACTACTGCTGTGGCAGCAATGTTGCTCTAATGGATATTAAATTGACATGATGCAGACATCCAAAAATAAAGTTCAAGTACAAGGCTGTGCTTGCATGGGATGTGCCCCAAAATGATCTGTGTTTATCAATGGCAGATTGTCAAAGATGGGAATTAATAAAGCAAAGCTACTGCTGTAACTATACAGACTCAATTCATGTCTGGGAGAGCTAACAAAATCTTCCTTTACCTTTTCCCTGACAATTGTATTTCACTGGCACACATAAGGAGGAGCAGGTAGCTTCTCCTGGGGCTAGAGTGCCTGGGAATCACCACAATATTAGAACTGATATCCAAGTCCAAACATATTTACATTAGAATAGATCAAATCAAAACTCCACTTGAGAGCAAGCATTCCTTGCATCAAGGTGCACAAGGGTGTCAGGTCAAAGAAAATAAGGTTTCCCATTGAGAAATTAGTCTCATAATACAGAGGTGCAAAATCCTGCTAAAATCATGGGTCAAGCAGTTTAGTTCTCCTGAACTCCATTCTTATATTTGGTACCAACAGAATTGATCAAAAGGTTTTCTGTTGACATAGTTTAGGAAAATATGGAGTTTTGATCAAACGAAAAGTGACTTTTTATATACTTTTAATATAATATCTCTTAATATTGTCAAATATCTCTTAATATTGTCAAAATTACATTTTTCACCCACTACTTACTCCTCCATTGCAATAATGGAGCAATTCCATGCTTATGACAATGGTTGGTTGCTATTAAAATAATTGCAGCAATGTAGAATCACCACTTTCACGTGTTATGGATTAGAAGGTGAGAAAAATATAATTTAGATGGCAGATACTTCATCTCATCACCAGAACAAGGGAAAATAAAAGCAAAGTGTAGCAACTGAAGTTCATTAGATGCTTTAGAGAGACCAAGAAGAATTTATTGTCATTTCTTATGACAGAACACGTTCTCTTTACAAGAACTGGCAAGCCCACTACTTTTTGCCACATGAATTTAGCAGATAGCCATACAAAACCAGAGAGCAGCCCTGTTTAAAACAAGGCCTTTTATACGGACCTTTTCTCATGTGAACTGTATTTTTCCACTTTGCATTAATTAGCAAGGGTAATACAGACATCAGCACAGGAGAGAGAAGACAGCTCTGCTTCCTCATTGTGATGGTTTTCACTTCTGCCTTTCCAACCAACCAACTCCCCCCAGGTGTCTGAGAGAAAACGTGATGTTTTCATGCAGCTCAGCAAGCTAGGGACACGCAGGCTCCACAGCAGCTCTCATAAACCTGATTCCATTCACTTCAGTAAAGCCAAAGTGATTTTCATCAGCTGAGGAACTGGTCTGACCTGTACAGTACAGGCTACTGTGCACAGTAAAAGCCCAAAGGCTGAAACACTGAAAGCCAAGCACCTAGACATAGATAAGAGGGGAATTTTTAGCTCCTTTCAAATGTGCAACAAATTTCCATGGACTTCAGCATAGCAGGAAGTTCCCTGGTGGCAGACTAGGGCTAATTCATTGGCATCATTGCAGCTACACTGATTTATTCCAGGTCAGGTCCCATCCTTAAACTTCTGTGGTAGTGGAGCATTATTCATGACCTAATCCATTATCATAGCACAGAGAAATGGAAGGAATGAAAGCAGCACAAATGAAGATTTTAGCACTTAAATAAAATTGAGGGCTGTTATTCTTTATACTTATTTCATAGAATCATTAATTTTTTACCTCACAGATGCAAGCAAGCTATTGTTCAACTTCAGTTCTCTCAGATTAGGCAGATGCACACCTGTGGGAACGGAATAAAGAATCACTTTGAGGACCTGGGACTACAGTAAAAGAGCTTTATGACAATTACAAGTTGAAGCATTTAATTTTACAAGCATTTCTTAGCTGTTTCTGCCAGGCCTGTACTGGACTTCTTCTAAGAAAATCAATGAGATTATTTCACTCAAAAAATATTTTATCTTTTGCATTTTTGAAACATATACGTATTGTCTGCATGACTACTCAATTTCTGAACCCCTCTCTGGAAATTCTGATATGGCACCTTGCCAGACAGACAACAAAAGAAACTGGCTTGATGGGTGTCTGTTTTCTTTGGTCTGATTCCCCATCCTGATTGACTTTTAAGCGACTCTGCAGAGCTAAGGGATACTTTAGAGTACAGCATTCCATGACCTACTTAATGGCAAGTAGTGATGGACTTACTGGATACACAGCCAAGTAACACTTCTTCAAAAAAAAACTTTGAGTCAAACAGCAAACACACAAGGTGCCATGTCACAACATCATCTTTTATAGTTCACAGCCCCTCCAAATGCTGCATTTTGCAAAGCATTGCTTTCTTCTTTTAATTTTCTGGATGCAATTGTTTACCATTGAATTGTACAAGTTTCATACCTATAAAAGCCTCAGTATTCTGTTGTTATTACTCTAATGAATGCTTTTTTTTTTTTTTTTTCCCCATATCCTTGAGAGACATTTGCCTTTTTGGTTCACTCTAAAGATACATCTGAACCAAAAAACATACACCAAATCCCTCTGAGCTACAGAATAATTTAGACATAAACTCAAGTCTCAGAAACCATTTCTTATGGACAGTAGCAAATATTTATCCATTCTCAGTAGCAGAGTTTACTCAAGGCTGGTGAGCATCCTCCAGTATAACACGCAACTATGTAAAAGTAATACCAATTTTAGACAAATTAGATCATTGCTGAAACATTAAAATGTATTCTCAGCAAATATTTTTATGAGTTCTCTGAGTAATCACTGTCTGGCAAGGGTGATTTACCAGTGTCCAGAAGGACACCAGTTGAGTGCTTTGCAAAGGATAAAAATAGAAAGGGGAGTGGGATCTCAAAGGCAAGAAAGGAGGTCATGTTGTTCATTCCCCAAACAGAACAAAAGCATTTATGGCAAAAACATTTCAATAAATCATGTTTTAATAGAAGCACTATCTACATCTCATGTTATTTTAGAGTGATCATAATGCACATATTGATCTTCATGTTGTACTGCAAGTATTTGAGTTCATGTCTTCGCAAAGATTCCAAACACAGTGTGCAATTTTTTCACCCTCATTTGTCAATCATTTTCCACAATCCACAAAAACTGAAGAACAAATTAGAACACACAGTCCTCATCCTGCAGGGTATGCTTTCTCATGTCAAACAAGTTTTATACATTTATATGTATATATGGCAACAAAATAATTTGGAGTCCTGGCAGAGGAAACGTTTGGATCTCTGTTAATTACTCACAGCAGTCATATTAGCTACTGAGCAAAGACCACCTCAGATACAAATCACGCCCTAAAAAGTTCCACCCCTCCAGGAAAAAAAAAAAACAAACCTAGATTCTAAAAAATTTCTATCCTGTTTCTGACAAGGATTGAGAGATTAAATGACATCTCCTGAAGTGTTAAAGGAAAAAAATGAGAGGGATGCAGTAACCTCCCCAGTCCCTGCTCAAAACTGAGCAATAGTGCCATGGATTCAGTCAGAGAGGTAAAAGGGTCACCAAGCAAAGGCTGTTGTAAAGCATTACAAGGCAAAGGAGTTTTAAGGACTGGTGTTAAGCAGAAGATTTGAATCTTCTTGAGGAGTCAAGAGAAATGGAGAGACTTGCCCAAGAAAAAGCTTTTCACTGAATGCATTTAGGGTTGGTTCAGGAAAGAAGCAACTATTAAAGGATCCAAAGAGGCTGAATGACAGGCTGATAATGCAATTTTCACATCTGGTTAGCTCATTATTGTAACTTGATCCTCCATCTCAGATATTTTTTTACACTTTGGCACAATCTATCTCTGGGAACTTGTAAAGTGCTACATTTTAATGTGTGGTTTACTGGCTTGTAATAGAAGTATACAATGTGTGGTGGTACAAAATTCTGCTAGGAATATTCTGCAATGTATTCCTGCAAGTCTGCAGGTTCTTCCCTCCTTTAAGTTTCATATCAATATGTAATTGTTCTTTGGTACTAAAAATTCATTGTTCCATTGATTTTGCTGGTTTTTAGAGGCCCAAACCCTTATACATAGATCAGAGGCCAGAAGTTTAAATTAGGAAAACTGTAAAATGAAGGTGACAAGATACTTATCCTAACGTAACAGTGTATTTCTAATTTTCATCATTTTAACCCTCATGGCATCTCTCCTCAGAGCAAGGATACACGATACTATCATATACAAACACTCTAAAATACAACAGTATTAACTTCTAATATTAATTTTAGAAGTACAAGTGGTATATTCCTTATCCTAAAACTGGCTTCCTTTGAATAATCTTGATTTTTAAAAACAGGAACGGTCCACAGAAACACTGATGATTGCAGGACAAGGCTGAGAATTCAGAATGATGAGCAGTGCTATCTCATCTGTCTACAATTCCCTTTCACTAAAGACCGGTTTTGTTACATGGCTCTGAAATTACTAACCACCAACAATGTACTAGTGTTAAACTATTCTACTGTACCAGTGGAACAAAATTAATGGAGGGCAGAAAGAAATCAAAGTGCAAGTTAGGTGAATAAAAGTGATGGACACACACACTCAACAACACTGCTTATAGTGCTGTACTTCACAAGCAAGGTAGCAATGCAGATATCTTTCCAAGGTGCTTTGGTATAGCAGGTGACATTTAGAAAACTGACTAGGAGCAAAGAGAAAGCAACCAAAATTCTAGTTTTATTATATTCTACAAGCTACAACACTTTTATTTCTAACACTTGTTTACATTATGAAGTATTCTTTAGGTAGTATCATATATCTTTATTTTTCTATTGTTAAAAATAATCATTGTGGCTTGACTTGTGTCTTTTGGAATACGGACTACTGAAAAACAACTGACAAATGCTTGCATTGGCATTAGGCAACCACTGTGCTTTGCTGATCCTACAACGCAAAACAGGCACATGAAAACAGGCTGTACTCTTCTAGCAAGAGCAACCTGATATGAAAATTAAACAGTCTATTTAGTTCACTCGAGCTGTGTTTGATCAAGTAAGATACATCACTTTGATGCTATTTCTACACATGCATTTTTTTGCACATTTCTGGGATGAACTGTGCAATACAAGAGAAGATGAGACCACAGCCCTTCCAGGCAAACCCGAGGCAGCTGCAGTGGAGCTACCTGAGATGGGGATCTCACAGAAAACACATCAGTGCAGGGTTTCACATAAGCATGCTGCCCCAGTGTTGGAATTCCTGGCTCTTTCCTGCTCCAAGGTCAGGGCAAATAAAACTCAGGAGACGTTTCTGAAGTCTCACTTTGAATTTTATTATCCTTATCTATTACAAACTCACGAGATGTGCGCTCTCCCTAACAAGTCGAGAAAGTAAAATGGTGTCTATTCAAGACTGTTTAAGTCACAATTATCCAATAAACAGTTGACATCTATATTATTTATGCTTCTAATCCAATTGTGATCACCTGAAACCCGCAATGCGAACCTCTTTCACCCAATTACAGAAAACCACCCAGATTCGTGAAGAGGAAAGAAGAAGGTGCAAAAAAGACAACTAATCCACACCCAAAATTCTCCATCTTGGCTCATATATATTACTACACACTAAAACCCCAAATTCAAAATTTCTAGGACTCCAACACCCCAGCAGACACTTGTGACTCCTGGAGACCCTGCCCAAGCCCTGCTGTAGGGGTTGTCCAAGCCTTGCTCAGAGAGTTTGTCAGTACCAGCTAAAGCAAGACCATCCTGGGCAGGAACGTCCGTGCAGGACTCGCTCCTCCAGCCTCTGTGCTGCTCCCTGGCCATGCAAGCACCTGCTGCTGCCATGCTGGCTGCCAGCAAAAGTGTCCCAGCTCTGCACCAGGAGGGCCAACAAACAGGGCAAGAGGAAAGAGAGCTGATGAGCTTGCGTGAGAAATAGCATATGGCTACTCCTGAACCCTTGGCAGAGCTTTGCCTTGATAAAAACGCCTGCAAGGGAAGTGGCAATCTCCAGACACGTAATCAGCTTAGTCTGGCCACCAGCAGGCAACAATTCAATCAGGACCAGCGAACAGCACTGTGGGTAACTTGATTTGGAGCTATTAAAATTACTTAGAAATAAGAGGACCATGTAGTGTCTTAAATGACTCTACCCCACCATTATTTTCAACAGGAATTTCTATGATCTGGTCATGAATGCAATTCCACACCTGTCAACAATCAAAACTGAAGGGATAAGCTAATGAAAAGGAAATAGTCCCTCTGTTTGAATGTGAACTGAGGTCTACGTGCAGCTGAGGAGCACAGAAATCAACTCCAAGATACGCAAAGCTGGTTACAACACTCACCAGTGTGTTCAGTGTTTTATCTGTCACTCAGCAAGGCACACTGAAAACAGCTAGAGAATTCAGCAATTACCCCAAGTCCTGCAAAAATTCAGATTTAAGCTCTGGCACGAAGCCTTTTCTTAATTTTAAAACTGATCACATGAAAATACTTTAATATCAGTCTTTTCACGTTTTAGCCCACACCTTGTCCCTAAGAAAAGTAACTCTTCCTCCCCACCATGTCATGCCATTTTGTAGAGGAAGACTTGACAAACTGGGCAAAGTTAACAGGACGGTGCTTTAAAGTTCAGCACATCCCAAAGTGGAATGGTCTCAAGAAAAACATCAAGCAATGAGTTTTAAATCACTCTGGAAATCTTTGGGCCCTGAGTGTTTGTGTTACAGTCTGTAACACAGGCTGTGAACCTTGAAATGTTTCTCAAGTGAAAACCGTGGTGTAAATTTGGGATTTGAGTGCTGCAAGATCCCCAGTGACTCAGAGTTATGTTCAGTCTTGTAGCTTTTAACACTTTCACCTGGCCATTTAAGACCTTGCATGGCTTATTTTTATCTTTACACAAAAACTAGTCAAAACAGTATTGGTTACTGATTGTGGACTGATCATCCAAACAATTTGCTGATGATAAAACCCATCTTCCAGAACTAAGTAATACAGTGAGAACAAGGTGAAGTGGTTTAGTATGTGTATAAAGAAAGCTTATTAGCCAGGTCTGAAATGCAAAAGAAGCACCAAATTACAAAGCAGTCCAGGCTGGAGGGAACAGCTGGAGGTCTCAAGTCCAGCACCCTGCTCAGAGCCAGGTTGTCTGAGATCAGGGTGCTCAGGTCTTCACCCACTTGAAAACCTACCAGGATGAAGTCTCCAAACCTCTCTGGACACTCCTATTGCTTGACTGTCCTAATAGGGGGAAAACTTTACATCCTGTCACAGTGGATGTCTGTCATTCCAGCTGGTCTGATTCTTACCCTACTCTTTTCCTCAGACTATTTCTCCAGACCCCTGTGACCACAGACCAGGTCAGCAGCACAGCTCCAGGGGCAGGCAGCCAGCAGGGAACAAGCAATGAGCCCAACATCTTCAACAGCAGTCTTGCTTGCATTCACAGCAGAGGTGGAAACTGCTCTGCAAACCCCCTAAACATTTATGCCTTTCTCTATGTGCCTAAAAGTCATCTGCCATGTGGAAACAATGGAAAGAAACAGAAGTAAACTTCATGTTCTAGCCACCTGCTGACATTTGCAAAGAGATTTTCACAGGAAGAAAACTCAGAAACACACCTTAAAAAAAAGCCAAACAGAAAAACAGAAGGAAATTCAGAATGGTCTTGATGTTCTGTTATTCTCAAAAGCAGTGGGGACCTGCAGGTGCTGATTTTTATGGCCCTCAAGGGCCAGCTCTTGGTGTGAACAGTGGGAGATAAACGAGATGGAAATTATTTGCATCGTGGACATAGTGTTCTGTATTTTGTATTCTGTAAAGGTTGCAAATGCCCAGCCACGGAGAGGAGAAGGAATTTATTCCAGTAATGAAAAGGAAAGGGAAATAGAGAGTGATGAAGGTGAAATATTTTGCTGGCCTGTCATAGCTAATGTAAAATGGCATAGGAATGGGAGCACCACTTTTGAGCATTATAGAAATGGCATAATGAGATTTCCTTATCAACTGGAGGAAATAGGATTGAATAGATTATGATCTCTGAAAGAAAGGGATGTAATTTACCTTAAATTATCAAGTGCCTATGAGAAAGAGACTTATTCATGAAATAAACAGAATAACCAATACAAAGGGGCTATATATACAAAACAAAAGCCCCCTTCACTGTTCTTGCTCAACCATTCTTGATAAATAGACATCAAAAGAGCCATTAAAGCTAGTTAGCTGTTGCATTAGTCATTTGCATATGAAAAATTAACTGCTTGTCTGAAAGCACCAGCACAGAGTTTTGAGGACATGGCTCTTTTCTCCTAACACAGAAAATATTACCCTGCAGTAGTTACTCAGCTTCAGTGTAGCAGAAAATGGACTTGGGTGTGGTAGGAATCCACATGACAGAAAATGACTGCTAGTACTGGAAAAAAAATTGAAGCCTTCATATTCTCAGTGTTAACTCTTCTACAGAGGGAATTCCTTTGGTACTTCTCACTTCCCTAGTTCAGTGATGATGACACGAAAACATGACAAGTGTCAGGGCTGTTTGGGCTCATAAACATGGTGTATCTACAGGACCTGCCTCCAGCTCATTTTCCAGCACAGCTCAGTGAGGCTGTACAGGGTGCAAAGACAGGCTGCTGGAAGCATAAGCCACCTGATACCACTGGCAATTCCTCAGTCACAGGGAAATCTCACAGTGGAGAGAAGCTGACCTTTGGCTCCTGTTTCGCTAGAGACAAGAGTAAATGCTCATATCATACAAGAAAAATTTGTCCAAACTAATAGGCTTTAGACAGAAGTCATCACTCATCCTTTTGCCAGAATTTCCAGTCCCATTCAGAGCCTGACACAAAAAGACAGAGATCAAAGAGTATGAGGTACAAGGAGATCCTGTTTCAAGGACTCTTGAGAAGGACAGTGCTTTTCACTGGCTGTTCATTAGTGAATCCGCAGTCAAGACACCACAAAAGAAAATTTCAAGATGATGAGCAGAAAATAAAGTGCTTTCTTACCAAAGTTCCCCAAGCTGATCTCTCTGGTGTCTACTCGCATCTCCAGGGCCTTCACTTTCTGCAGATCATCTACCCCTGCCAACATTTTCTGTAAAGGTAAGCAGAAATATATGTGTACTCTCATGTAATAAACCAGATGTCACAGCAGCAAAAGGCAGACAGACTTTCAACCAGTGTTTTGCCAACATATATTTCAGGTCAACATGGCTAGATATGCAGTCATATTGAAATGAATGCAGTATTCAAAGACCTTTCTTCCTTGTAGCCCCAAATACTCTAGTCTCCCCAAACTTAAATATTGCTTAAAGAGTCAAGGCTCAGGGTTACATTCAAGCTGCAAAACAACAACAGACCTACATGCCAGCTACCTTCATTTAAACTGTATGTCCATGCTTTAAGATTTGCACAAGTCTTGCACTAATCCTCAGCAGATAGAAACTGCTAACCTTAAACATCACCTGTAATTCAAAAGGTGCTGGTAGCAAAACTCAACAAAACACACTGTTTACCTTTTAACCCAAAACAATAAAAAGAAACATGATTTTAGCTCAAGCAGCTCACTTTTCATAATTACAAGAATTTTGAATTTCTTTGAAAATATCTAGGAAATGCAAATAGAGGCCTTCAAAATCCTTCATTATTTTTACAAAGTTGTAGTAATCAGATGAATCATGGCACGAAGCAAGGACATGTGTGTGAATGCAGACTCTTTCCTAATCTTTCTTCATATCCTACAGTCTATGTTGAGACATACATGTGACATTTGCCTTGGCAGAGGTAAGCAGGAGGAACAAAACAAGCAGAAGCTATACACAGAGGAGAGAGGGAAGCTCTAAGACTGCCAGTGAAGACTACAGCAAGGCTGTGAAATCCTAAGATTCCAGGCGGCAACTCCGCAAGGAGCTGAAGCAATCTCGCATTACCACTGCTCTCATCCCCTGTTTCTTCCTATGATCCAGCTTCTTTCTCCGCAGTTTCCCTCATTCAGGGTGCATATCCCACCACCTCCTTTGCATCGGTTTAATTGCATGAATTCAACAAAGCAGACCAGAAGAACTGTATTCTTTCCTCCTCAATGGTTAGTGGTTCATGGAGGAGTCTGAAACAACTCTTGAGAAATGAGAAGCAAGGTCTATTTGTCACGCTAACTGCCTGAAATTGTTGATGTTATACATAGTGATGAAACACCTAAATTTTCACCTTTCTGTGTCAAAAGAGTGAAGATGTGGGGCTGAACATGTCTGCTTCAAAGAACTGTCTGACGCTTGCATCAAAGTTTCCTCCTCAATGATGCAACCAAGAGCAGGGGATGAAAGTATTGTCATCATCAACCTTTTGGGCCTTTTCTTGAGGTGAAGGCAGAAAGTAATTCAGTAACCATCACGTACAGGAGACAAATTTTCTCAATATTAAAAAGCTACAACATTCTTTAGGTTTTTTAATAAGGGAGAACTTATTCATTAGAAGGGAATGTGTAGGATGACCAATGCTTATGAGTTTTGGGAAGAAAAAATAACCACGAGAATATCCAGTTAATTTTGCAAGGTAAAACTGGTGGTGGCGACATTCCTGCTAATTAGGTAACATTTTTATTGTGCACAATGGCTGCAATTTCCGCTGATAGTTCCACATCTTCTTACAAAGGACCAAAACCAGTCTGAGTGTAACTGAGATGGCAATTCAAAAGGACATGGTTTCCAGAAACAGCTCAGCATTCCTTCTTGAAAAGCTGTCCCCCTTTATAAGGTCTTGACTTGTACTCCTGAGAAGTAGAATTATCCAATATCTTCAACCGCTTTTGAACTATTTTTAAACATTATGTTTAAAATTATTTTTTAATCTTTCTTTTAATCTTCTTTTTTAAAACTGTGATTTTAAGCAGGCTTCTAAGAAAGCTTCTAAGACTCTATCTCCACATGCAGCCACCACAAAATGCATTTTGCTCTTGCAAAGGCAGCAAACTTAACAGCTACAGACTGCTTTCTCTCTTCAAGTGAACACAAGATCCCTCATGGCAAGATATATTTTGCAGTAACCCTTTTCAGCAGATGACGCTGTCTGTCACATAGCACGAGATTATGTGTGAAATGAGAGCTAGCTGATGTCCTGGCATAAAACCATGCACTCGGATTGCTGGATTTGGATGCAAGCTCACTGTCATTAAAGGAAGAAGCTTCTGAAAAAGATCTCCCTGCTTGCCATCAAAACAGTTTTAAGAGCCTACATCAGAACAGGAAGAAGTCTCAGAACAAGTAATAGGCTTAGGGTCACACACTTTGTCAGTTGAGTAGCAAAAGGTTCTGATACCCCCAAGGATCCTTTGCTCCTTTTTTTGTCCTTTCCTCCTTTGCTGTCTGCAAATTCCCTGCATGCTGTCCTTCCCCTGCTGTATTCCAGACAGCCTCCCTTCACAGTTCTGCTCCCTGATCCTTTTTTCCAAAATCCAAGTATAAAACCTGCATGAAGTTATATTCTCTCCCCACCTAGGGTTCCCTGTTTCTTTTTCTCATATCAGGAATTACCAATGTAATTTCTTACCTTCATTTTCCAATTCCTGATCCACTATTTGTACCTTTTCCACTGTCTGAGAGACGAGCTGCTTAATGCACCCGTATTTTTGTACTGCAACAAGCAGAACTGTGACTCCAGTCAGAACTGTGACTCCAGTCCTGGAAAGGGTTATTGGCTGTCATCACAAGCTCTTTGAACTACAGATAGCTGCCTTGAAGCATGTGCTAACCAGATGCAACAAACCCATATATTCTTGATGCCCACCTCCCTGTTCTGCATTTCCAAGAGTCTCCATGACAAGCATTGTCCTTCCATCTGCTGATGGTGATGGGGTGCTGGGACACTTGAAGCCAATTTGCTGTGTGATGCAAAAGTTAGTGTAGTCCGTGAAGGAAATGAGACATGTTCTTTGGTGCAGGATATGAGCTTATTTAAAGGCATTAAAGCACTGAGACCCCAGCGGTTGATTGCAAGAGAGCCAGCAAGCAGAGGCCAGGGTGGCAGTTCAAGAGGAGAATATGTGGGGAATGGTTCCTGTGGAAAGTAGTCAGGGCATTGCTACTCTGCAGACACCATTCTTGGTGTGCTGGTGCACCTGCAAGTGTGACACTTCTCATGTGACAGCTAAAATTCTGACACCAGGAATGGAGAACATTTAGGGAAGGATGTGAAAACATTTAAGCAAAGATGAAACCTATTTAAGAATCTTCTATTCATGCTGTTTTTTAACATCAAAGCATGGGAACCTTCATCAAAATTTGAAAGGAGGGATATTTGGATGAATCTTGCTGCAAGAGAAAAAAAAAATCATGACCCAACACACTGAAGGAGTCATCAGCTTGGACAGAGAGATGTCTGGCCCCATGTGGATAGAAGTGATGCTACAGTGCTCTGTCTCAGTTCATTCCTAGGGCCATCCCAGGTCTAGGACAGGCTCCTGCCCTAATTCAGAGGTGTCCCACTGTGGTTTCAGGTAGTGACTGCCTGCTCATAGCTTAACGGGCTGTTCTGACAGCCAGGGACAGAGTGTCTCTGCCTGTGCCCCAGGAATGCTTACAGACATGAAGGTGCTGTACCATCTAGGTGTTTCTTTGGCTGTTTCCAGCTGCTCAGCCTCCACGCAGAGCAAACAGAAAGGGACCAACAATCAGTTCTAGGCAAAGAGTGGTATATATTCACAGTTATTTTAGGTCAAAAAGATACCTTGAAAAAACCAATATAATTCTAAGCTGAGTGTTGTTGTTCAGAGAGGACTCTGATTGCCATCCTTCTGCAGCCCTGCAAGGTAGGTATCAGTTAGACAGAGATATTTTCTGAAGAATCAAACATCAAAAATTTCCTGACATGTCATGTTCAAGGAGGTGGTTTGAAAGGTTGATTCTGAGCAGCAGTTTTACACTCCACTGTAAATTTGTTTATTTGAAAGGAAACATTTCCATGGTAAAGCACTACACAAGTCTTTGAAGATACTTTGAATACAGGGTAAGTAAAACAAAGATGAATAAAGTTCACTTTACATTTTTTCCCCTTCTTCAAAATGGGAGTAAAACTATTTTTCATGAAGAAGCTATTGGTAAATAATTTAGCCAGTATTTTAAGAAGCAAGTCCATGATGTTTCACAAACCATTCCCACCATGCAAAATGTCTGACCAAATGTCTGGCCAACTGGGGACTGTGCACTGATTTGGAAAGCTTCTCTGACTGACAAGAAAAGCCAATAAGTATTCTGTAAAAAATTGCAAGTGAGAAATCCTTTTTGTGCTTGCAGAGCTTCCCAGCTGGCACAGCAGTCATCTGGGGATGCTGGGAAATCCAGTTCAAGTCCCACTTGCAGCTATCTGGAAATTCCTTAATTGGCAAATAATATCTGTTCAGTCAAAACTGGCAAACACAACTGATGTCTTCTCCCTTCCCTAGATTTTTCACATGCTCTAAGAAAAGTAGGCATGTTGCTGAAGAACAAGTTGCATGCAGCTGTCAGAGAAATATTTCCAGCTGTGCATTTATTTTGCTGATCTTGGTTAATTTGGCTAAGACAGGAATTCCTGAGTGGTGAGCTTGTTCTCTTTGAATACTACACCTGTATGCAAATTCTCGATTCATGTCCATTCATGTGTTTATTGCTTTTTATTTTCAAATTCCCAACTCAATTATAATCTCTCCTTTAAAAAAAAAGTTGCTAAAAGTATGACAAATATTTCTTCTAAGAAGAAAAATATTTGCAAATTAATATGCCTTAAATGATTCAATGAAAGGGAACAGAACATCTCTGTGGCCCCACATCCAAACTTCCTTTCAAAATGGCTAAATGCTGCAGATGCCCATAACTAAAAGATTTAGCTGTATTTCACTACTTTCTGCTTCTTCTCTCAGCTCAGATGAAGATATTAGCTAGGTGCTACAAAAAGAGATTTTATTGGCTTATATGGGACGTGTAGATGAGGGCAGTAGATATGAAATTTAAGTAACGGTGGATGCATTAATAAAGATGTCTTTATTCTTGTGCTGAAGGGCCCAAGTCATGCCAGCAGATCCACATGGATAGACCCTTGCCTAGTCTTGCTATCTACAGTTCAGCTCCTCGCTGACTCATGCTGGGGATTGACAGTTCTGACACCTTTTTTTAAACCAGTATCAAGGATCTGATGAGGCAAGTTGCTGGGAAATCTAACTATTGCAAACTTCAGCAGGCATGTAGGGCACCAGAAACAAGATGGGAGGTTCATTGATCTCCCAAGAATATACTGTGTCTCTTCTGTAGGAGGAAAAACATTCAGTTTCAACTATGTGCTGAATTAATAGGCAGGTCAGGAGTGGACAGGACAGTAGACATTCCCACATAAGTTTTTGCTTAGATTTTTTTTTAAGGATTTACTTTCCCTCATAGAGATATAAAAAAGTTATACCCCAACATTAATTATTTTTTCCTGTCTAGGAGCAAGGTACACAGACAGTAGCTGCAATCATTGCTCAAGGTTGTGTCACTGAACATGAAAAAGTCAAGATTGGAATGTCATTTTATGTTAGGTAAGCACTGGTAGCTGTAAGTAAATGAATATCTGAGTTTCTCATATAAAAGCATGCATAAATGTGTGCATGCATATAAAGATTACTGATGTGAAAATTTCAATGTAAAACATCAAATGCCTAAGTAGCAGTATTAACACTAATATAACCACTACAAGCCTTCACTACTGTAAAGCTATTAGTGTTAGAAGAGGAACTAGGAAAGGAAAGCTCTGAAACTAAAGGAGGCTCTGTAATTTTTTTTCCAGTTCACAGTATTACCTCTACTATCTGCTGCCTTGAGCAATCTGATCTAACTTCGAAACCAGATATGCTTGGAGCAGAAGATCAAACTGGCAAACCTCCAGAGGACCCCTCAAACTTAAAAAAAAAAAATACTACACACTTCTAATGAAGGATTCAGCAGATCCAAATTCAGGCAAATTCAGTTACTTCCATTCCCTTACTCTACGTAATTTATCAAGATTCTTCACTTTCTTGATGTCCAGTTTTTTTTCCTCAAATCCATTTATCTTACAACTGTGAGGAAAACCTGCTGCAAAAGAAAAAAGGAAACAATTGAGCCATTTCAGCAAGAATCCAATCTGTTGTTCCTGGACCCTCCAGCATTTTCTTTTTCCCATGAGGATGAGTGCATTCCATATGAAATACACCCTAACCTCCTGAGCAACAAAACTAAACACCACATCCGAACACATGTTCCTAAGTTTGGAAAACATGATTAGTTGGAGCAGGATCAATAAAAAGCAAAATTAAAGAATACTTCCTTTCTTCTCTAAAGATCACACACAAACGTGATGGGGTTTTATAATGTGACAATGTCTGGAAGATCATTTGACCTTGTAAAAAGAGTTTCTTCTGAGAAGTGGAATGCTTTTAGTGGAAGTCAGGAAAAGATCCTTTGCAAACAGCAGGGAGAGAACAGGCATTGATAGAACAAAATAAAAATGTGATTAAAGACAGGTGGCGCCCTTAATTTCAGTTTCTCCACATTTAATGAAAAAAACTGTGTCACAGCCCTAATACAGTTAAAAATTAATTGCCCATTGTTAGCCAGTTTTCAGAACAAAGTGAGAATTTGCTCACCCTGGTATTCTACAATATCGGACAACCACACATAAAGATGGGCAGAGCAGGGAAATATCAACAGGAAAATAACTAGGAAAACATAGAGCTGAAAATATTAATAGGATAGATAGAAATGGAAAAGCAAGAATGCCTCTATCCATACAGAAGAAGATTAAAGAGTACACCAGAAAATTGATACTGATACTAGCAGAAAGAATAAAAATGACATCTAATGATACCAAGCCTTGCATCAAAAGCTTTTGACCTGTAGCTTGGATGAACGACATAAAAAGATGTTACATGATAGTGCAGCAAGAAAGCTGGGAGCAAGAAGAAACTAGAAGATGTGGTTAACATAATGGAAATATGGAATCATACAGGATTTGAAGTGAACTCTATGCTGAAACAAGGCTACAGAAACTATAAACTCTGTGGTGAATGAGCATAAAGTCTAAGTGAGAGGATCCAAAATGAAGAGGAAGAAAATGGGCAATGGTCCAATGGTTTTGTAAAAGTTATCTTTTGTTCTACACAGTCCAATAAGGCAAAAAGGGAAAAAAAAAAATCTAAGCCAAACTTTCCTCTCTTTGGAGGAAAACAATGAAGCAAGTGAATAAAAAGTGAAGGAACACAAGTGTCAGAAGTTTTAGGGAGCTCTTAATAATGCAGACTGCTAATGGTTTCACTACAACATAGACAGCCATCCCTTGGAAAAAAGGCAGAATGAGTCAAATGTGCATGCAGAAAGGAGGCTGCAGGCTGCAGTTCAAGGGGCCCAATCCTAACAGAATCTGCACAAGTAGACTTTGCAGCCTCCCCAAACTCAAAACAAACTGGTGCAAGACAGACCATTGTGAGGACAAGGAATAAAGCTGAGTATGTGTCTCAGACAAAAACCCCTTCCTCAGGAACATCCATAAGGTGTCCAAAAATTTGCCTATACAACACTACAGAAGTGTGGTCCATGACCTTTTTTGAATGTAAAACAATTTTACTTTAATGAGCCTGCATTTTAAAAGTCTATTAGTTTCCTTCTCAGAGCACTTCAACAGATACAATCAATAACTCCTAAAATATTCACAACAATAAGACAATAAAAAAGATACTGCAATTGTATTGATTTAAGCAAGACAACCTTTCAAACCATTTGACTGTCAATGGCATGTGGCTCCTTAAAGAATTATGCATGTGAAAACTTGTTTTGTATTAAATGTTTGAACATTCTGAACATTTGCAGATCCAGAGAAGGCAAATTTACGGCTGCAGTGGTTTCCATTTGATCAACATAAAGGTCAGAGAATAGATAGATGGGGTATGTTAATAAAACAAGCTATAAACACCATGTTTCCTTGACAGCATCATGTAATTTTCCCTCTGAGCAGGAAGTATCCCAGCTATGCCAACACAAATGTTGGGTTCCAAGGCAGGAAATAACTGAGTCCAGAAAAATTAACAGGACAGGGTACTTCATTAAAAACAATCTTTGAAATAAGATTCCTTACAAATGTTAACACCCACAGTCTCAAAAAGGGCAAAACTCACTTATTTAACTTCTTATCCGCATTTTTTTTAAAGTTACAAAATAATAAACAGTAGCTTCATGGGATGTAGGTAACATTGCCTTACATACACTTTTCTGCTTATGGTTTGCTGTGAACTAAAAGCAGCAGAGGTTCAGAAACAGAACTTCATGCCAATGAAAGAACATCCTAAGGGTTTCATTCAGATTTGATTGAATAAGAGGGCAGCTGTTTAGGTTACTCTAATGGGCTTTGGTTCATGCCCTAACAATACAGACTAATCTGAGAGGTTCCCATCAGATTTATATAGGCTATTGTAGGCCACAAACACATTAGACTGGTCCAATTCTATGCCAGGTTTTAAAAAAAGACCAAGAAGTGGTCAGAGGTTCTCATGAGGAAAGTTAATGGCACAGACCATACAACCATGCAACAATTTTTTTCTCCAGAATGCTTAAAATATCCACTCCGCAGAAAGGGGTTTTTCCAACCATTTTATAAACACTAAAAGACTTGGCTAATTAAGGAACAATAGTTCTGTCTAATCTACAGCACATGGTCAAAATGGTGACTGGAATGTAGTTTGGGAGTGGCTAGGGAGTGGTGTAAACCCACTGCAGCTGGAATATACTCCTTGAAGAAGCTCATGTCTCTCCACTGGTGCAGTGGATACACAGGGGATTATGGATGCTTGGGATCACCATCCTGGCTGTTGGAAGCACCTGAACCACAGCCTTGGCAGCCCCATCTGTCTTTCACAAATGGTTCCCAGCAGAGGAGAGATTCTTCTGTAGGTCTGCAACACAGAAAGCCTCTCTCCTCAAGTTCTGCTCTCAACTCTCCCTTCCTTTAGCATGGAAAAGTGACGTTTGGTCAGCTCCCACACATCCCACAGGATTTCACCCTTAATTAGTCCTGAGCAAGTACAATACAATGTGCAACCAAGTATTCTTTTATAAATATTTCACAAAGTGAATTCCTTAATGAAGATTTCAGCATGTTACTCTCTTTCAACAAATAATTTCTCCCAGTCTAAAAGGAACATGGCTTTCAAATGTGCTTTGAAATTCCTCCCACTTTGACATGTATAGAAAGCGCTTCTATCATTTGCAGAATATTTTAATTGGCTTCCTAGCAGGACAGAGGATTTCACTAACTCAGAGGAAAAAAAAAAGTGCTTTTAAAGTTACACTTCCAATCTCTAGAACAAGATTGATGTAATTCTTTTTCTAATGTTAAGATTCAAGGTACTCCAGATGGCATTAAGGAGATCTGTGTAGACTATAATTATGCTACCTGTACTTTTCTTCATGCTGCTTCAAGAATCCTGGCAATAAACAGAGCCACATTCATGCTGGGAAAACTTTTGATATGAAACAAGGTGAAAGGAGGACAAACATTTGATATACTTTCATAAGACAAAATCTACTTTATGCAGAAATCTAAATGTCAGAGAGGCAACAATCCACAATCAGTACAATAGCAGTTGGAAGGTTAATACAGCTCTGTATATGCCAGTTTGCCTCTTCCACTTCATTAAAAAGTTGGATGTCTACTCACCAGTTTCCTGGGGGAAAGATGTTCATCCATAAGCAGCTCTCCATCATCTTTAATCAGCGGACTGGGATTTGGGTTGCCTTGCCAATTCAAATCAGTCTCCTGGTCTTCAGATGAGCCTGGATGAGAAACTCTGTCAGGATTCCACTTCAGGTCCATCTCAACATGCTTCGAACAAAAGGATAACAAGCAGTCTGATTTTTCTACCCGTATTTATTATTTTCCTGTCAGCAAAATCTATTTTGACTCCTATTGCAAGACAGAAAATGCTTATGGAGATAAAGGTTTCTGCTTTCTTTAATCAGCACAAACCCAAAGCTATGCATGAGGTAACACAGGTTCTTCCTTTTGTTCATCCTCAAGAGCTACCTGCGTCCCACACCTCATTCAGCTTTGAGTGTCAGCTTTGATAGCAAACTGCTGTTTGCAGGTACACAAGAAGCCAGGCATGCCTATAGCTCTGTACAAAGAAGAAAGCTGAGAATAAACAACTCAGGACTAGTCCTTTCCAGCCTTCTCACTACTCCACTCATCCTTCTCCAGTGGCAGTGAGCTTCCCATCCACACAGGCTCCCTACCTACCCCTTTCCCCACGAGAAACAGGAACAACACTCAGCAAAACTCTGCTGGACTCCAGACTGCAAGTGTCAATCAAGGCACACCACCAGCTCTCTCAAGCACTTTGAGCTCTGCCTGCAGGTAGCATGGACAGAACCCATCTGTATTTGCTGTCCTAAATCAAATATCCCAGCACTGTTACTGACTCTAGGTTAGGCAGACAATGGCTACTGACTTCTAGTTCTGAAGACAGTCTTGGAGAAAATAAATTGTAAAAATACAATTTAAATAATACTGTGTATGCTTCAAGTGAGGAATGAAATACAAAGTTTGAAGATGAAGCACTCCAAATGTGGTCATTCTTCAATTCCCAAAGATATCACTTTCCCAGAAATATTAACAATTAACTTTGAAATATGAGAGTAAGCATATGTACACCCGTTAGAGTCAAAAAGCAATCAGCTGTACCCAAATGGTACAAGCATTACTGTGATTTATACAGCTATTTACTACTACTTGGCAACAAAGAAGTATCACAGCTGGAAACGCTGCTGGAACAACAAAAGGCTAGACTAGAGAAAAGCCGTCTTGCTCTGCTGAAGGGACACCTGCAGTTTTGTTCTGTTCTCCACTGCAAGGCAATATTTATTCTTAGTGCTGGAAAAGTAATTAAATGATCAAGCTAATCATAACTGGCTGACAAAGCATCAGTGGTGGCCAAGACCTGAGAATTACCACTTTCCTTCCTCCTCATAGTAATAAACAGTTAAACACAGGAGTAACTTCTGTTAGGGCAAATAGGAGTTCTGACTGCTCAGCTGGTTATCTCTACTTGAGAGGACTGACTCGGTAGAAGGTGAAAGAGGTTTGGATCAAAGACTTCTTCCTCTGACTACTCAAGTCCAGTCAAAATTTCTCACTTGCACAAGAAAAAGAAATTCAGAAGACTGTACTGTCAGAAAAAACCAGCAGCCCTTATCCAAACAAAAACAGCAACAAAAAACTAATGATTCCCTGCAGAATCTCCTACACTAGGAAAGGAGGAACCAAACCCTCAGATTCCTAAAGTGCTCCTTCTGTACACTCATCAGGGCAGAAGAAGCCCACAGAAAGCAAACCCTATTTTTTCCAGGTCACTACCTGCAAGTACTCCTACAGGAGAAGCTGACTGCTCAAATGTGTTACACCCAAGCCACAGCAATACTCAATGCCTTAAAAACAGTTCAGGAATAAATTCTTCAGTGACACACAACTCCTTTCAATCTTTCTTACCGGCTTATAAAAGAACCACCATAAAGTGAATTGAGTAGTGATATTTGCAGCTTTTAAAACCTCAGTATGCCTACAGGAGGGTAAGGACAACTTTCATACTTCAGCCCATTAGGAGAGAAAAGAGATCTCACTGTGTCTTGCATTTTAGAAGAAAAGTTGAAATACATGAATTTCTATTACCTGTTTCTTTCTCTAAAGAATTCCAGAATTTCTCAGATTTTTTCCCCTCTACTTTCTTTAGAACAGGTCAGTATGATTTAGTCAGTATAGATTTGCAAGAGCCATCAGTTGTCCAAGAAAATTAAAGAATCTTTTGTGATATGAAGATCTTCTGGTGTTGTCATTATTTTCCTATGAAGGAATTATTTTGGTCAATAACTGATTTGGATTAGAAAACTCTTGTCACACAAATTCTGGAATCCTTTGCCAATTGCACAAGACTTGTGTTGGATTGTGTGCAAGTACTGATGGTTCTTTCTAATTCATGTGAGGATTGTTATTATCCAGAGATAATCTTGTATGTTATCAGAACAAAGTGGAGTAATAGTCAGAGAACGGTGATGTAATGTGTGAGTGCAAATTGAGACACAGCAGGATTTTGTAGATGCGGGCTGCAAAGAGTTAACACACTTGCATAAAGCAAATGACTGTTCTCCCTCTGTTGGGCCATCACCATCACATTTCAGAACATCCTCAAATCTTTGAAACATGTTGATACATCATTTGCTTTAGGCTTGACAAGAAGATCAATTTGTGGCTTAATATCTGAAGTAATACTTTGTTTTATACTTCCTGCTATTGATCTGCTCTTGTAATTATTGTAACATTGGATTAGTGAGGAGAAAAGTATTTTCATTACAAATTGTTTGGGATCAAGTTGAATTACTGTCAGCAAGCAAAACTATTTTTTTACATGTTTCTATCACTTCAAAGCTTTCTCCAGAGAAGAAAGAATCTCCTTCTGAACATGGATCAAAATAACATGCTCAAAATGAAATTGGAGAAAAATTAGGAGTGCAGGAATCCTAGTGGTGAGGTGCAATATTTCCTAAAATCCATGAACTTCTGAAATCTCCAGCACTGTGTAGGAGCAAGAAGGGGGCCTGGCACAACATTTGTCCTCCTAGAGACACAGGAGACACATTGCTCGTTTTCATCAGGTCCATCTGATAAACCTACAGCTCTGCCAAATGCACAGGACAAACCAACACTGACCCAAAGCAGTGTTGGCCTCAGTGGGACAGTTTACAGGGACTGCAAGGACTATTGTGGTCACTAAAGAGGTCTGAAAAGTCAGGAACCTTAAGTTTTCCTTCATAGAGAAGGTGACTGCATTGGCTGTATGTTGGATCCACGTGCTGAACTGAACCATTCCCGCAGTGCTTTGTGGGACACACAAGGATGGAAGCTGACTGCACCTAGCAAAAACCTGCAGTGAACCCAGTGGGACAGCACAGCAATACCAGCAAGCACATGAGTGTGTCAGGGGAAGAGAAAATGGCTGGAAAATAATGGAGTTTTATACTGCACGTGAACACTGAGAAGAATAAAAGATTGAAAGAAACCAATAAATTCATTTCTGCAGGATTTGCACCAAAAGTCTTAACTTGGCAAGCTTTTACTTGTGTGGATAACTAGAAGCAAATAATCATTGAGTGCAGGAGAAATCAATGACCAGAGCAGTGAAATGGAAGATTTTGAATTCTACAAAGAGTTAATCTGTCAACCTTCTCCACTGCTGCCACTCTCCTTACCCAACTGAGCGTGTGTAATCATGGTAAGTTATTCAATTCACAGACATGTTGTGACAGTTCATTAAAAACTGCAGGACATTTTCAACATATATAAACACCAGTAATAAAAACCATTATTAAAATTAAATGATCCTTGGAACAACATGTTATTTAAAATCCCCTCAGAATACTGTAATTTTCTAGAAAGAAATTGGCTGAGAATAGTTATTTGATGTTCTTAGGGTCTGACAGTCTGGTAAGACTCCAAGATTTTATTTTAATGCTACAAGATTTATTGAAGAGTCAGCAATAGGATTGTGTATTCTTCATCAAATATATATTAATACACATTTCAAATTCAGCAATTGCCAGAAATGTTTGACTTAGTATTAATTATGGCTTCTTAAGACTGGGAAAGAATCTCTGAATTGTGTGACCGGGCGTGATAATTTCTAATGCAGCCTTCACGACATTACCTAAACAGCTTGTTCAAGCAATCAAATTACCATTTAAAAACAAAACCAAAAAAAAAGAAACCTCAAACAAAGGTAATTAATCGAAATTCACTCTAGGAAAGGCATATACCCCTAATATTAACATCCCATACGAAAAGGAATCTCTACTGCTTCAGGCCAGCTTCTCAACCAGCATTCTTTCCTGCTCTGTGGCTCCTCATGCCTTCACTGGACACAAAGAGTGCCATTTCAGTGGGAGTACTGCAGTCTCTGGGCCCTTATCTATATTTTTTGGTCACCAGACAAAACATTCTCTAGGAAAAACACCCATTTGAGAACCACTGTGCTATCTATCCCTTCATGGCAGGAAGCTTGCACTGCAGACTTCCATTTCGCTTGTCTCGCATAGTGTAATTTTTGTCTGTTTAATTCAGAATCACAAATTTCAGTAGTGCCCATACTGTTACCACTGACACAGAATGAAAACAAAGAATTCTGTATTTACTATGGTTTGACAAAACGTTTGGTTTACAAGTCCCAAGGGAACTATGAGTGCCCTAAGTGTAATTTTGCACAAGTGCACTGCAGCTAACCTCTTCTGGAAAATAACTGTTTGGGCAGCTGGAATTTACTATGATGTCATCAGGAAACTACTGTTACAATAATCCACCCATAATGGCAAAAACAGTTCCTGCAACATTCATGTAATATAATGCATCCTGCAACACATCAGTCTATTTTAGCGGGTGCAGCTTCTAAAAAGATGAAAAATAAGACACCGGTCTTGTTATTAATATAACTTGTGTGTGTGTGTGTGTGACTATACCATCTGATTTTAATCGTTTGGTTTTGTTAAGCAGAATAAGATAACAAATACTTTAGTAATGCTACTTTAATATCAAAGGATCATGCAAACACTATAAAGAGCATTCATAAATATTCCACTTCTGTGCCCCACTAAAGAAGAAAGCTTTTAAGGGAAAGCTGAAATATTAAGATAACAATATCCCATTTAATATAATTAAAATTTTACTGACTTGAATGACACTGGCTGACTCAAATGCTTACAATTATATTTTTGTGTAACTGTTCAGTCAATTTGAGGCCTTGGTTCAAGCATCCAAATGTGCATACAAAGCAAGTGTCCTGATTTATCTCATTGTTTACCTTCCTTATTTATGGTTTTAAAAGCTGTAAGAGTGCTCTGACAGTTCTTTGCTATTAAATATAAATCCTGCTCTACAATTACCACAATCATGGCAGGTAAGCCTTGGGATCTGTCCTACAGACTCCTCAGGGAAAGCTCTTGGGTGTTTTGTGGATGATGTAATACCCCCATGCATGGAGCTGAGTTCAAACTAGGCTGTCACTCAGAGCAGCAGTGATCCCAGAGAGGAAAATGCATGCTACAAACCCAGACAGAGTTGAGATAAAAAATGTCTCATATTCTTTAAAAACATAACAGTAATAATAAAAAGGCAATGCCTTTAAATGTCACCCATTTCTCCTTTATATATCTAAAGATTCGATGTAGATATATAAAATAAAAAATTCATAGTTACAATTGCATATATAATACTTTTCCCCTGAGATCCTGCTGAGCAGGGTGATGAGAAATGTTTTATCATATGAGCTGGCAATGCCCCTATATTACATAATTCTGGAGCTAGCTTGCCAAATTTTTAAGGAAACTTCCCTGTCTGACCATCCAGGAGCCCCTCTGGCAGTCACATTCCCACCACCCCAGACTTTCACAGCTGAGACCAAAGTCCCTTCACTGTAGGTGGCTCCAGCGACTCCACGGGTGCTCCTCTTGGTCCCTGCACACCCCACACTCACACAGTCAGTCAGAGTTTGGCTCAGCCCTGAGTTTCCCTCAGCAGAGTCTCAGATATCTGCATCCTCTAAGTAATTAAATTGTGGTGCAGTAGCACAAAAACTGCTCAATCTGGTGCCTTTAGGGAGGGACCCCCAAAAAAGGAATCCCCAGGTTTTGTACCCTCCATGCCTGTGATAGTCTGGGGTCTTTCTGCTGAGCCCTTGGCTCCTGCTGTGTCCCAGTGTCCGGTCACCTGGCCAGTGCCACAGGATCCTGTGCCCTTTGTGGTGCAAAGGGTCAGCACCACGTGCCCCAGCCAGGGCACAAACCTGCAGCTCCCACAGCAGCTGCACACCCAGCTACCTGCTCTAAGTGTGTTCTCAACAAAACCTACTCATAGCAGGATATAAAAGCAGGTCACTCTCTATTATATGTTCTATGTCAAAGAAAAATAAACCGGAGTCCAATCAATTGGTTTTAGTTTTTAGAGTCCTGTGGTGGAAGGTGGTCAGTGGAAATTTCTGTCTGGCTACAAATGTTCATTGATTCTCTCTGTACTGCACGTCTCCAGACAGTGGCTATGGATGAGTATGGATTATCTAAATCCTTAGATGAAACTGCAAGATGCTACAGATTGAGGGTCTTTCTTCATATATAGGTAAACTTCCTGCTGTAAGAAAATGTCTCAAGACACTCCTCTATCTGTTCCCCCAATGAGCCCTAGAAAAGCAAAGCAGAGAGCAGGATGTGGGGATAGCTGGTGAATACCAGGAAAAAGAGAGCTCCCAGGTACCAACATCTTCACTCTCACAGGACTGCCAAATGCACTTCCAATTGTTTCAGTAGACTGGATAACAGTAAGTCCCTCACCATTTTATCAAGGTAGCCAGGGATCAGGAAACCACATTTAGCCCTTCATGGCCACAAGCTGCCACAGGCTTTTATCCAGCACTGTCCAGATGTTAAATAAGGGAGAAATGAGGCTGGTCTAGTTAAAATCCTCTAGTCCTTATGTAGGGTCCTGTCATGGATAGCTAATGACAAGGTACACAGGAATCAACATATCTGTGCTTGTCACAGCACAGATCCTGCCTTAAATGTAGATGTCTCTGGAAGATGTATTTACCTTCCTTGCATTTAAAAGGTATAATTCAGCAATTACTTAAAAATCCAGATGCTAGGCATGTTATTAGACATACTAAAAAAGGACATAAACAAAGCGAGGTTTTGCAGAATCAGTATCTTTTCAAAATGAGCAAATATATTTGAACCCATGGACTCAGAACTGAGTGACAGTCCAAAGCTGCAGAGAAGAAAAACTCTATGGCTTGGGTCATCACAGCAGTATCAACCATTTTGAAGAATTCCCAGATTCCAGCTAAGAAAAGGACAATGAAAATCAATCTTTTTTCCCCAGCTACTATTGCACTGCATTTATGAGCCTTCTGAAATACAAACTTCTATGCAGGATGAAAATGCACATATATGGCATTTCTGAGCTTCAACATACTCTGGTTGTCCTCAAACAATTTTCAGTCCATTTTGTTCAGTAATAAAGCTATTTGAAGCAAGAGATTCCTTCCTGGCCTGCAAAGCCATTTGAAGAGTCACTGGGAAGTTTCTGATTTCCAACGTGTTGCTCACATGGGACAGACTGTACAAAGAGATAGATTCTAGATGAACTTGTAGAAAAACACTGACCAGTGGGTGATGCCACAGAAGCTTATTTAGTAACAGACATTGTCAAAATTTTAGCAAGAGCAGAAGACTCATGGTGAAAAGGAACCTTGGGAAATCAGTTTGGGCTACGGATGAAGTGGCATCATAACCATCCTGCTGGGCCAAGGCAACTCCTGTAGTCAGAAACAGATCATTTAAAAACGCTATCAGAAGCAGAGATGTCCAAAGTGATCCTTTCCCTGGCTATCAGTATCTTCCCGGTCCAAAAGGTGAATTGTGTTCAACAGCTGGGGAGGTGTACGGGGAAGCAATTATTTCAGGACAATTATTTCTCAGGACATGACAAATAGTCATCCAATGATCAAAGAAGACACAGAAATTTCATCAGGAAGCAGTTTCAAAAGTTTCAAAGTGCATTTTGGCATTGTGTTTATTTAAATTGTGGAAGACAGGCATCGGTTGCTTGGAGGCTAAAATTAGAAATTAGGTCAACAGCAGTTAGAATTATGGAGGATACATCCAACTGTCCATGCCATTCATTAAATTCTAGCTTTCTTTTGCATCATCTCATTTCATCTTCTCTTCCCTCTGAAGCATTTAATGGAAAGAATATCAGTTCTGCCATTTATCCTCCAGGATGATCAGCTTTGCACATAAAATTCAAGATAAGGCCATAGAGAAAGTATATGAACCTCCACTGTTTTCAACCTCTATTCTCAGAAGTTCTAACACTGTTTGTCTGTTTGACCAGCTGTAAGATTATATTTTCAAGTAACAAACACAATAGCTGAATGCCCTTTCCCAAGTATCAATAATTTACTTAAGCCCCTTCTTTTCCCCACTTTAAACTTGGGTGCATACTCCATTAAAATAAAGCAAAATCATGCCCAATCACCACATATGTCAAGATCATTGGGGAAAAAAAAAAAAAAAAAAGAAGAAAATCAAGGTCATTTTAGAACTCCATTAAAAAAAATTTAAAACTAAAGATGTAAAATATGCAAGACTAACAGCCAGCTTGCTATACTTTGAATTATGCCTCCAGATGTGAGAAACTACTCAAAGAAACGTGTGCTTTCTAATTTTTTTTTAATATCAGATAATGTTTCTTTGAACTAGCCAGAGTTCACATTCTTTGCATCTGTCATGGCAGACCTGGTCTTCTGATTTGTATTATAATGAGTACAAGTGACCCTACTGATATAAAATAGGTTTTGCTTCCAATTTTTTTCGAGCCCACCTGTGACTCCATAGAAGGTATAAAAGTGTTATAAAACATTATAATAGTAAACTAAAATTACGCAGATATCTCTAAATAATTAATGTTTGTGAAAAGCTCAATAATTTTTCAATTTAAAAGAATAACCTCTTCATAATTCCTCACAAATAAATATTAATTCATTCCCATTAGTGACAAACATAGTAATCCCAAATTTATGATATGCCACATAATGTTACTATTTTGCAGCACTTTTTTACTACTTCAAACATTGAGGGTAAACATGATTTCTTTAACTGTCTCCCCTAAGGAACTTCAGTTAGAAAAGCACCTGCATCATCATCAATAATATTCCAGTCCGGTGCTAAACTTGCATCTGGTCTCACATGGAATGTGTATCCTGCTTTATATAGGATTAGGTCCCCTGAATTGTGTAAGAACAGGCTGATGGCATCCCAGGCCATGGGCAGAGCCTGTACTTTAAGTGACAGCAGTGTACAACTAATAAACTGAGCTGCCAAACTGAGATGCAGGTAGATGTATCCATATATCAATCCCTTGAGAGGTCAGACCTACAGGAGCATAGTCATTCTCAGTGTTAAAGCCAAGAGAGACAGTGCACAAAGTCCAGAAAAAAAAAAAATCACCACAACCTCCTCAACAAAACCCGTTAATGCCAGCAACTCTGAGATCTGACATGGCTGAACATGGTACTTTTAATCCAATATTTTAGGTGAATTGAAACCAGACAAAATAACATGAAGCAAAATAATACCATTAAATGGGAGAGTAATTTTAAAAAGTTCTGAAACATTTTCTATACTTTGTACATTTGAAATTATTTTACCTTTTCTTCCAATGCCCCTGTTGTTCTGCATCATTTCCCATTCCTCTCCAACAGAGATTTTAATTTAGTAGTCACAGCCGTTTATCTTCATTTATCTTGACTGACAGATGCTCATAGTGTTATTTAATTGTTCCATGTCCTGCTAAAACAACAGTAAGAACACAATCTTCAAGAGAACAAAAAACATAACAACAAAACAAACCCAAGAGATTCTGAGCACTTAGCAATTAATAAAGAGAAGTACTTTATTCACTGTAGCAGCCGAAGTCCATGCTCAACAGGGCTTAAAAATGGAACAGGACACAAAGCAGCAGAGCCTAGAAGAGCTTAGTGAAAGTGTAACTCATTAGAGTTTCCAAAGAGACCATGAGAAGGTGAAGGACTTGATAGAGAACAATCTACATAGTTTGGGAAAAAGAAGTTTTTTACTGAACAAAAAGAACACTGATTTTCTGGTAGGAGTAAGTTGATTCTGTGTTAGAGAAAATATCACCATTGGGGTAGCATGGAATGAAAGGTTAATGCCAGTATTTAGCATACTTTCACTGTATCAGTTGTCAGAAAACATTGGCATGTAAAAGCAGTCAAAATGGAAAATAATAGGTGAGCAAGAACATTTATATCAGGAATCAATAGCTATAGAAGACAGGGGCACAGCCAGGATAGCACAGGCCTCACAGACAAGACAAAGGGAGAGCTGAAGGTATCCAACTAACTAATTACTGACTGCTAAAAACTATGAGGGGGTAAAGCAAGTTTCTTGCTGACAGAAACCATTTTTCATACCACAGAGGCGTCATGAGCAGGAGAGGGATCACACTTGAGCCCCTTCTGCAAGAAGCTGAACAAAGCTTCAAGCCCATAAGTTCTAAAGGCCGGCAAGTCTCTTCAGCCCTTCAAGAGAAGCTGAGGCGGCACCGTGGAGGAGCACGTCCTCTCACTGTGAAATACCTGGAGATACTTCCACAACTTACACCTGCCCAGGATTATTTATCCATCAACTTTGCTCTCCTCGGAGCTCCACCAAAACATAAAATTTAAACACGCTGTTACATCCACCAGAACATACACAGAGACTTTAAATCTCAGATCTCAGGCACTTTCCACCTGCACATTGGCTGGATTGCTGCAGTGATGCACATGCACACAGTGGAGTCTTCAAACTCTGGGAAGCAACGGAGGTGTCCCACTCCAGCCTGCGTGATCTACAGCAGGCAATGTGTCCCGACCAGTCCGTGTGTCCCGACCAGTCCGTGTGTCCCACACCGACTACCATGGTCCCCACAAGGGCCTTTTCTCAAGGCCCCCTAAACCCTGGTGCACAAGCCCTGGGAAAGGAGTGGAGCCCAGCCCCACGCTCACCCCACCCACACACACACACACACACACACACAGACACCTCTGGGCTCCCACCGCGCCCTCCCTCTCTCCTCACGGGCCGGTTCCTACCTGCCGGCAGTGCCGGGGCCGCGGGCAGAGCGGCGGGGAGGGAGCGAGGGAGCGAGAGCGGCCGCCCGTCGCCCGGCAACGCCGCGGCACCGGGAGCGGCCCCCGGGCCCGCCCATCCGTCTGTCCGTCCGTCCGTCCGTCCGTCCGTCCATCTATCCATCCGCCCCATGGCACCGCCCCGCCCCGCCCGCGCCGGGAGGAGGAGGAGGAGGAGAGTCTGGAGAGCCTCCCGAGGCAGGAAGGGTTCAGGGCTAGGAAGAGCCGAGGAGCGTGCTTGCACTGGGAAAAGTGGCAAGGCAAACAGCAGGAGCAACATGGGGGGAGCAGGGGTGGGCACGGAACTGAGGACAGGAACGAGACGGGAAAGGCAGCAGGACCCTGTGTGGGATTTGGGTGACAGGGGATCACACGGCTGAAGGAGGGCTTGGGGACATCTCTGCTCCACGAAACATCCAAAACTTTTGCCGGCCGATGAAAGACTAATGACATCATCATGCACAAAGGTGATCTCACACGCCCGCAGTGTGTTAAAGACTAGAAAATGCAGTTTGTGGCAGAAAACAAGGCTAGTTTCACCAAATGATTTTGCATTAAAAACAAAACAAAACCAAAAAAAAAAAAAAAAAAAAACCCAAACCCAAAACAACAGCAACAAAAAAAACCCATAACCCCCAAACAAACAATCACCCCCCAAAACACAATCCACCACAACCAAAACAAACCAAAAACCCCATCATCAAACATCTCAGGGCAAGAGTGCAACTCTGATGCAGTTCTTCCCATTCCCACTTAACACTTAGAAGATAGCTACATTTCCACATTTCAATATGGGATTCGTAAATCAGGCACTTAAGAACATGTGATTGTATGCTCAGTGGTTCCACATGCAAAGCCTGCTTTTTCAGGGGTTTACATTCAGGATGATCCCCAGCGTTTCCTTGGGAGCAGCCCTTAACGTTGTTTCTCTTGGAGGCAGGAAGGCAAGAGATCTGGAGGGAAGACACAGAGCCCTGCCTGCCATGCAGGAGAGGCTGGGGTTTTGCAGCACTTGCATGCAACTCACCCTCTCACACTTTGTGAGGATGTGGGAGAGCAGCAGCTGCTGGTGGATTGCATCAGCATTTCCTCTATAACTACATTCAGTTTACTCTAGGGTTTGGAAAACACTTAGGCCATGGATCAGGAAATGTGTTGGCTCCCCTCTTACAGGGTCTGACAGTCAATTAACATCAGAGATAATCACCAGGGGCCTGATTTTCCAAGGTGATGAGCACACCCAACTCCACCTGGTGTCATTGCAATCCAGCTGCCCATCTTCACAGGAAGGAAGGCAATGGGCCTCGACGTGCTCCAGGAAGGCAGTGTGATTCAGTGAAAACAATACTGAACCAAGCATCTGTCCCTGGAATTTTATTCCCAATTCTGCCATTTTTTTCCAGGTAACTAGCTCAAATCACCTTGACTCAGTTTCCCAACATACACCTTCTTGGGACACACTTCCCAAAGAATATCTGTGGAGTACATGTATTGTGTATGCACATATCTGCATGGTAGTTGTCTTCATTTCCTTGTTTTGCTGGAAATAATCTACTTATGGCCAACGCAGTATGAACTATTTGAAACCAATTGAAAAAATGCATCTTTCCATCACTGAGGAAGAGAAAATTCTGGCACAATTTCAGGGCAGATACAGAAGCTTTATGTCTCTTTATTCAGAGTTACTGTAATTGTGCTGGCACCATTCCCAGAGCTGAGCTAAGGTCAGTGAGAAATCTGTAAATTAATAACTGTAGAGCTGATGTGATCTCTATCCAGGAACCATGTTGTACATTCATGAAGCCTTATAGGAAAGAAAAGTTATGTTTCAGTTTATCCAAGAAAGTTTTAGAATCTTAATATTGACAATTAGCATACCTTGGACCTACCTGGAGACAGTGGACCTGATTCTGATCTCATGTTTACAGGAACTCCACAAAATGCATTACTCTGGATTAATCCCATTGGTGCAACCCAAATGAACAGGAATTGGGTGAAGCCTCCTCTGAAAGCCAAGCCTAGATAAACATGCTTTTCCTTTGGGAGTCTTAGTTTACAAGAAGAGATTTCTCTGTTCTTCTGGTTTTATTCAGTCACAAGCAACATCCAATTAATCTATAATTAATATTATTGATCAATGGATAGTCGCTGTTGCTGCTTGCATAATTAACATTTAAGAATTTCATTGTCCTACAACTCAGAAACACAGAACCAGTGGGGACTTTCTGGTCATATGAAAGTTTTCTGTTACTGCACATAACCCATCAGAGTAATTTAAATATGTATCAGTGTCTCCCCCATTCTGAAAGATTGTTCAGAGTGTCTCTCTGAAGATAGTTTTTCTTGCAGCCTGATCTCTTACTCTCATTAATGAGCCCTGTAATCACCTTTTTTTCTTGTGAGAATCCCTTTTCTAGCACAACAAAAAATTTCGTACAATCATAGAATCATAGAATAGTTTGAGTTGGAAAGGACCTTTTAAAGGTCATCTGGTTCATCTAGGTAATACAGAACAAAGATATGCATCTCAATTTTATACAAAAAGACAAAAATCAAAACTAATCTGAGATTAGGTGAAGAACTCATCCTACAGTACTGCCACCGTCATCCAGACTGTGTTTCTGTTAGAAAATTTTCCCATCTTCTTGCACTGCATGATAAGCAGAACACTGACAACTTTGGTAATTCTTCTATTGGTTAAGAACTAGCAGCTACTGTAACATTTTCAAAAAAAATCAGCTCAGGTCTGCAGAAACAGCTTTGAAGTCTCCACTGTGGCATTAACATCATGATTTCATGTGATTGAAGTCACTGTTTTCAGGAGATGATGTAAGAACAGTTTCGACCACAGGTGTTTAGAAGTTCATCCTCAGAAGCAATTAATGAGGCTGAGAGAGAAAAACAAGTGATCCAAAGATCCGGAAGATGACAGGAGTCTGTGAATTGAAGTTATTTTTCTGTCACTGCACCTGGCATGAAAAGAAAGGGCAATGAGAGAATCCAGTTAATAAAACATCTTCTCTGATTCAATGAATCTGGGCATTTGTTTTTGCTCCTTTTCACAAGCTTATGTGAATTCATAAACTGCAATCAGAAAAGAAAGCTTCATCAGGAAACTTTTGGCATTTTGTACAAAACTGTATCTTTTCAAGCTGAACTAGACCTGGAAGAACTTTTGAGAACAGTTTTTATAGAGTATTGTAACTCACACTGAAAGATGGGCATTCACAGTTTTATGTTGCCCTTGCTTCTATAAACAAGTGAACCAAACTATTGAAGTCACCAAAGTCACACAGAACCTGTGTGTGGCCTTTGAAGGTGACCATGCACTTCCGAGGTCCTGAGCCAGTGCCGAGTGACCAAATCTGTCTCCTCTCACTGCTGCATGCTTGTTCAAGGAAAGTGAACACCCTCCTTGGCTTGGTAAATTTTTGGGGTACTAGAAGGCAATAAAAACAGCAAATGGTACCTTGTCATGGTGTAGGGTCTCTTAGGGAAAAGGCAAGCTTAAGACAGGCTTCAATTGTGTTGGGATAGCTCTTTACTCAGCTCTGCTGGGAGGGAAGAACTCTGGCAGAGTCCCACTTACTTTCAAGCAATACCAGTGCAGATGCCACACCAGAGGGATCTTTTCTTCCTTTTTACTACTGCTTTAGAAAAGCAGATTCTGGTTTGTGACCAAGAGATTCTACTCAGAAGTAGTTGCATTACTGTGCAGTCAAGATGATTGATTGGAATGAAAGACAAGGGATAGCAAAGGTGAGATAGGGCACTGTATTAATATTTGAGCCACTGAGCCTGGGCTGCCTAATTCCAGACAGGCTTATTTCCTATTTCTGCCTCAATTATAATAAAAAGTTGTAAATAAATAAATTAGTAAATGTAATATTTTTCCCCCTTTACATTTTTACAGGAAAAAGGAAGCAAAAGCTTCTTATCTGAAAAAAATACTGAGAGGCAGAAAAGTATGCTTATACTCCCCTGTTTATATAATTCCTGACTCAAGATGAATCAATGGTAACTTGAAATGCCTGCGTATAAATTATTATTGTTTTGTGCCTCTGTTCAAGGCCCTCTACGTTTCTCAGTTTCTTTTGGGTCAAACTATTTCCTGGTTTTGGAAAGCTCAAGGATGCAAGGATACACATATGCTTTTCTAGTGTATGGTATCCTGTCCCACGGTGTAGGACAAGTCCAAAGCTTCTCTGCAGCTGCCAGATGGTAATTTTTATCAGGGACTTGGTAGGCACAAAACCCAATGTTGTTACAACTGTAGTACCACTATAGGGCTTCATTCAGTTTAGGTATATCACTGCTTGTTGTGGTAGGAATCCTCTGCAAGAGAAAGTCTTGCTGAGAAGCCTTAAAAATGGCAGGCTTAAAATCAAAATATAAAAGGAAGAGCACTGGCTGCAGGATTAATGCCCCTGGGACACAGAATGTCTCTTCCTGATGATATTTATAATCCACACCTGGACCACAGTGTTGGTGGTCCTTGCATTTCTTCTGGGATGAATTCCCAGAATGGTCAATGATTGAGTTATAACTTTGTTTTCAACATTAGATTAAAGGGGAAATGAATTGATATTGGAAAGGAGTTACAGTCAGTGACTCTTTCTCCATAGTTTTTCAGGAGCAACATTTGTTCTCTTTCATTGCTTGCTGCAGTGTAAAGGAACCTGTGGCCACACTGCGCTTTTTAGGTTTGTTCTTCCAAGCAGGATTTAGCTGTGAAATTTATCTAGTTGTCTTCAGGCAGGGGAAACAGCAGCTTTCCAATGGGTACTTGCTTTTTGTGCCAATACAAAGCTACCATAAAATGCTACCAAATCAGAAAAGGATTGCCATTTTCACTTCCCATCAGTGTGACAACACATGATGTAAAGCAGTGGAGAAGTTGGGGCTTTAAAAAAAATTAATCAGGTCAAAGCACCAGTTTGCATGCCATTACACCACTAGTTTGCATGCACTTTGTACAGTTCAAAGCTTACTCTGAATGCAACTCATGTACACCAGGGCTTTCAGCCATCACAGGAACAGCACCACTGTGAGCCACAATACAGACAACAGCTCTGGCAAAAATCCTCAACAAATCCCTGTCCAGCAGGAAATGAAGTGGCTGGAGTGCCGTCTGCAGATATGGAGAGAGGAGATCAGCAGGTAGATAAATGGGATCAGGCAGTTCTGCAGACTGGAACAAACACTGTATACCCTGTGCATCCTTGTGCTCACCCAGGTAATCCTAGGGCCAGCATCTGTAGCCTGGAAGACACGGCTCCCTGTCCTAACATTCTGAGAGCCAAACTGCTCCTTTGACCTCAAGTGCCTTGCCCATCCTCAAGGTTGTTTCAGCCCACCAATCTACAAGGTGATTTGTGCTTCCTTCTGGCTCAGCATCAGTGAATGAACTGAGCAAAGGCAAAAATGGTCCTTTCTGCTCTGTCAAAGGAAACCTTGAGTCTACACAACTGCTTCTGCTGCAGGCAGCCTGGAGTTGAGTTTAGTAAATACTATACAGGAATGAAAAGTGATACAAGACACTACCACACCATACTGGGATTTCCCCTAGAATTTAAGCAGCTCAGGTTGCCTTTTCCATGGATAGCCTCTTTGGAAAGCCTTGGGATTCATCTGTATTTGGATCATTGCCATGTATAACTTCCTCTAGACTACTAGAAGGAATCCCATCCTCATGGAGAATGAAGAATGTTTCCCTGTCCCCAAAATGACAGGAGAGACCTGATTTCCAGGCACTCTCTTTAAAGCCCTGGCTCTGATTCTGCATAATGTGTGCTTAGAAAAAGGACTGTGTACTTACATTCCAGCAGCTGAGTTGGATTAGTGATGAGAAAAGATGTATTGTTGGTGTGCTTCTGTATGTTTTATGCACTATCTAGAAGTTTCACTAAAAATTTAGCTTCATTACCTAACTCAGCCTCCTGGCTGAGACCCAGACAGATGCTCAGGTAGTTTCCAAGTATTGAAAACCATAAAACACATCCCAGCCCACACAAATCTCACACCAACCTCAAAAGTCTTGCTTGACAGTTTTCAAGGCTGAATCTGTCAGCAGCCCCACTGTCTGGATCTGTCAGCAGCCCCACTGTCTGGTGACAGTAAATGGCAGGGAACATGGCATGTTGTCTTCCACAGCGGACTCCAGTCGTGTTTGCAGGCCAGCTCTTTGGCCATGAAAACCTGCACTTTATCACTGCTTTTTGGCTTGAATGCCTGCACTTTTGGCTAAACACTCCATCCTCTTTTTCTTGAAATACCTCAGAAGAGACCCCAGGTTAACCCTTATATAGGTTGAACAGAAACTCCTAGTGCCTGAGCTGAGTGGTGGACATATGGCTGAGCAAAACCGTTCAGAAGAAGACAGAAATTTAGAATGGGAATTCTCCCATGTCCACAAACTTCTGTTACCTGTAAGAGCCATGAAGCTCCTGTAGTACTCTGACTCATTTTCATTCACTTCCTTCACAGTCTGAGCAAAGACCTTCCATTCCTAGAAACAGAGATGGACTTTTGACAAAGTGAAATGTGTATCCCCCCAACAACTCCTGACACATCACCACTGGCAGAACTGTCTTCCTTGAAATACATACAAACTTCTCCTGTCCTGCCCTACATTGGTCACTTCCTATCCCATGCTGTGGATGTACTAACACACACCATTCCAAGTAATCATGTGTACCAAACACTGGTAGCTGGCTAATATCTAACTTATCAGTTGATTCCTCCCTGTAGAAGCAGATCAAGTTGAAGTTGAAGCTTGGGCAAGTTGAACTGGTGTTAAAAATACATTTCCTTCTCATTCTCCTTAAAAGCCAGTGGAAACACAAGTGTCTAGGATGCAAGTGTATATTCATTGTTTACTGGTTAACTCCTGGTTTGTGGAAGCAGATTTTCCAGGCATAGATCACAATTTCCTTTTCTAGAGAATTGGGCTGCTGGATGTATGCCTACAGCTGTTTGCACAGGGCACTTATTTCTACTTTGAGATACTTGCCTCACAACATATGAGCAACACACAGAGCCCTTGGCAACCTGGAGAGTGAAATACAGAGACCTGGGGGGTGTGGGAGTGAAGGGGAGGGAAATAAATAACCCTACTATGGGTGTGATCTGAAATCTATTGAAGTTAAAGGAAGTGATTTCAACATGCACCATCTACTCTGCAAAGAGGTGCCAAACTAACTCTAAGCTATTGGGCTTTGCAAAACCTCCACAAAGGCCATGTTTATAAATTGGTGTTGTGTTGATGACAACCATTGTGATAACTCCTGGTCAGTAATCATTAAAATAAAATCCTTGCTCCAGCAGCTTGTGTGGCTGCAGCAAGAACTGTACATAGGTACCAGGGACTAGGGCTAATGACAAAGCTCAGTCTGGATGAAGAGAGAAAGGAGAGAAAATAAATAAAATGCAAGAATTAGTCTGAGGAATGTTTCAACAATGGTTCTGTAAATATCACAGATGAGGAAAGATCTTAGAGTAGGAATTGTCTCCAATTTGGACATAGCAGTATCTGAGTACTTTCCATCCAGCAAATTTGTAACACTGTTTATGAAGGAACTTTATATAATTTTTCCTGCTGCAGCAGGAAATGTTGCTTAAGCCCAACATTTTAAAATACCTTTGCCACATGGAGATGAGCAGGTGACTCAGGACAAACATGCAGACCTCAGCTTGGCCCTTGGATAGGTGCTGTCATATCACAGTATATTTGTGAAATCAGCAGCCACAATACGCTTCTGGAAAAAAGCATGCCAGCCAGAGGGCAGATCTGCTTGCACAGTCAGTGCACCTGACATTACAGCCTGTGTTGCCATCCAGACCATCTATAGGTACCACCCAGCCACGAACAGAGCAGCTCAAGGAGCTGGCACATCCCTCAGGATGGGTTCAGGATGGG
Organism: Pycnonotus jocosus; assembly: GCA_013400435.1. Lineage (NCBI taxonomy): Eukaryota > Metazoa > Chordata > Aves > Passeriformes > Pycnonotidae > Pycnonotus > Pycnonotus jocosus. The sequence goes on along the minus strand of VWYP01018267.1, from coordinate 572,975 downwards.
ACGTGCTGCTTGCTGCTGTACCAAAGCCAGCTGAATGACGTCTCAGAACAAGGTGCAATTTTTGTGTCAACAATGGAATCATTAATACATGTGCCTGCAGGCTTCAGACCAAATCCCTTTCTTGGAACAATGCAAAGGGAGTTAAAGGGGTATTTTTTGTTGAGCATAAGGCTGAGCTCCCCTGCTCCAGACTGCAGAGCACAGACAGTGGTAAGTGCGTGAGGACAGACAGGACTTTGCTCTCTAAACCAGGCTGGCTCCTTGCCCAAGCTTCAAATGCAGCCTGTGAGGATTTGACTCCAGACAATTTGATGGATACTGTGTGGGTGCTGGAGGCAAGAGAAGCCAAGAAAATGAAATATCTGTCTATCAGTTGCTCTGTTTCCTGAGATATTTAATACAAATCCTCACTTCTGTAAATATACTCCGCATGCTGCTACAGTAGGGTGTGGTTCTAAGTGTGATACTATGAGAAAAATGTGCAATGCATAAACCAAAACTGGAGAGTATTTCATCTACAGGTAGCATTCCTTACCAGTGGTAATAACATCCATGTGATAAATTCATTTATTTTTGCAAACGGGTCATAAATTACATGTCAGCACAGTAATCCCCATTTATCCCATTCTTTGACCTCCTCTGCAATATGCCTATTGAGTCTTTTCTAACTGCATTGCTTTTAACTTTATCAAGTGCCTTAAGCCCTCTGAATTTTGATCACTGATTGCCAACAACTGCAGTGATTAAACTGAAGCCTGAACCATCCCTATTACTAAAAACTCACCACTTGCCTTTTCTGCAAATCCCATTTCAACAGCATTCCTCTCTTCTTCCCCCTTGTCTGGGTCTGACTGAAAAAAATATGCAGGACCATTTCCCAGGGTTAATTTTTAATAGTATCCTCAGTGCTGCAGCAGATGAAGTCATTTATTATCCAGCAGGCAGCATGCTAACATGCTAGGCAATGGCAAATGCTGAAGGAGGTGACTCAGGCATAAGCAATCAGGCGGAGTTGTGCATTCCCCCCTGCCGGATGGATCAGCACAAAGAGCAGAGCACGGCGTTTCAGTTTACCCTACACCTGCATCTTCATCTGAGAGACACCTGGATTCCAGCCACGCAGCCAGTGAGGTTTATGTGCTTCATAGTCATGTGCAAAGCACGTACATAAACAGAGGCTAGCCCTCCCTCTGCCTGGACACTCTTTTTCTCTAAGAAAAGCGGTCAATCCTGCTGCAGAAATGTGTCAGCCCAGGCAGCTTGGCCCCAAATAACACTCTGTGATCTCAGGCAGACTGGAGCTCAGCCTACCCACCTGTAAAACAGGTTTAATGGTAATTGGCTTTTTTTATAGAAAAGCTGGGAGGATTACTTCATGTCTGAGATTTCTAGATGAGAATTGCTTAGTGGCATAGAGCAGTTTAAAAGAATAGCTCAAAATTAGGACCGGAGCAGGCTGGCAGCCCAGTGAGCAGGTAGAAATGACTACAGAAAGCTGCACTGTTCTTGTCTCATTACCCAAGAGCCTCAGAAAGTCTGGGATGCAGATGATTCACAAACCAGAAAGTGCTTTTGAATTACTTATTAAGTAAGATTCATGTTGCTTTTACTGCTCTGGGACGCACAAGGTTGGGCTGCAGAATCCCTTTTGCCATCACCTCAGAGTGAAATGTGGTGGTAATGCAGGGTTCACTCACCCATGTATCTATCATAGTTGTATTTTTGCCTCCACAGAGTAGACTAAAGGCCACTGAAGAAGTACATGAACCTGCAGTAAGCTTTGGATCAGACCTCAGTAAGCCAACAAGAATGTGCAGCTAAACATGCTACAACAAGCTCACTGGCATGTGCTGATCTGCAGGAGAGCCAGTCTGAGTGTGCTCCTGAAAACCAGGAAGATCTTGACTAAGGAGGCAGCAGCTTCCTGCTTAGTCCTCACTGGAGCACACCAGTGCTGCTTAAATGGGGAAACAGAGCAGCTCTGAACCCATTCCCTCCCCTGTGCACTGTCCCAGAGGAGCCAGAGGGAGGGTATTCTACTCTTAATTCACTTTGTGATCACGTAAGTCCCCCAAATCCCACTGCCAGTAAGCTCCAATGATTAAACAGCTCACTGAAGGCAAAATACAGCTAACACCTTCTACCCCCATCAAGGCATATTGCTAATGAGAGCTGGGAAATCGCTCTGAGTTAATACAACATCTGTAGATTAACACAAATTATGATAGTCAATGGCTGAAAATCCATCAGTCACTTGGATTCATGTAACACTTGTGATCAGTGTTTTCATACGTTAACCTCAGTATTTCCCCAGCTGAAGTCTGCTGACTGATAATGGGAAACACAAAGTCATGAGTCTGAAACCAGAGAAGAAATTTGCAATATGTTGCTTTGGGCATCTCAGCTGAGGAATCTTGCAGGAGGTCTACCTTCTGAAATGTTTAGCATTGGCCCCTTGAAAGCCCCCAGAGAGTATGATTTGAACACACACACACAGAGTCACACCACTGCTGAGCTCATGAATATTTGCCTGAAAAGTTACCTAGAAATATGCAATGGATCTGCACCAGTCCTGCAAGATGCAAGTAACTGCAGGTCCTCTTCTGCTTTTCACCTTCCCTGATGGAGAAGCAGCAGAAGAAAGGGGATGACCAAACTGCAGACAAAAACTCCAAGATGCTGTGGTTGAGTTTATGGTTTCAGTGTGGGAAAGTTCTGTAATAAGGGAAGGGGTAACTGCCAGCAAGAAGAGAATAGGTGTAGAATCGGTGTGTGAAATAGGTGTAGAAATACGCTGGAGAGGTCAGCTGTGTCACATCTCTGACTGAAGGGATGATTTCTAGCCCTGTGCTGCTCTTGAAGGCATTTGTGTGGAAGGACCATGCCCTCACCTTTACTAGGGATCTCTCAGGACAGCCTAGACAGGATAGGGACACAAGAGCACAGCCTAACTGCCAAGGAAACCTTCCAATATCTAACTTGGATCTCACTTGATGTGGGAATACCTCTACCACCAAAAGCTCCCAGGGAGCTCTATAACTCAGGATCTTTAGCTCTGACAATGAGCAGCTGCACTGCAGGACAGTGTCTACCTTTGCTATAAATAACCTCAAGGCTGAGGTCACCTATGGACTTGGTTACTGCAGCAGCATGTATTTGAGGTAATCACAGAAAGGGATGAAGGGGGAGCTGGAAACACTGCATAAGAGCATCAGGAAGAGGCTGCCACAGGGGAAAACAGCTGTCTGTGATGGAAAGGGACCAGATAAGAAAGCTTTATTAAGCTTGGGTAGGAATAGAGCATACACTGGAGTGTCAAGAGCACTAAGAAGCAGAGAGATGCTGGGAAGGCTAGATTCTATCCTCCTCTCCAGTCTACAGGGTGATTTTTTAATTTTTTTTTTTAAATTTCTGCTTCACATCCGCTTTACTTGCTTGCATAGATAGCATCCAAGGCTCAGGGCATCTCCTCATAGTAGAAGGAAAACCAGAATTTAGTGAGGGGCTTAACAGAAGAGAAGAAAAGTCTCAGCAGCTTGAGCATGATGATGAGAAGGAGGGCTGCATGGCAGGGTTAGAGACAATATGTGGCCAGTATATTAAAAAACAGTCAAAGGAAAAGGAACCAGTAGTTTAACTGGACAAACACAAATGTCTTTAATTCTGTCTAGTTCTACCACGTGTGCATGCCTGAATCATGCTGTGCAACGCTGCTTTGAAATTTCTGCAAGAAAGAGATTAGTTAGCAATTGTTCTTTGATGCTGAGGGGAAGAAAATCAGCATTAGCTAATGAAGAAGACAACTATTTTAAAAAGAATACAAATAATCTTAGTGTCTTCTCCAGTAGAACATTTGGGATGGTCTGAGATTTCAGTACAAACTCATCTGGTAAGGAGAGGCCTTGAACTACACAGATAAATCTGTTGCACATCAGTGAACGCAGAAATGATATAGAGCACAAGACATCCCTTAGCAACTCATCCTGCTTCCACTCTGGAAATCTAGCTCCTGCCAGCTAAAGTGACAGATGACCCACTGCTTCACATCTGATCCAAACTGTCCCATTAAAAAAAAAAACAAAAACAAAAAAAAAACCAACAAACTGGTAGCATATCAGATGCAAAGGGTTCAAACTTTTCTGTAGAGTTTGAAAAAGAAAATCACATGGGGACTAAATATCACAAGGGCTCCTTAACAAAATATAAGGCTTCCAGCTTCCAAAGACCTGAGTTATTGCTGTATGAAGACGAGGCAAAAGCCTTCTCTCAGAGTGCAGTGATCTGAGGATCAGGCTCCAAGGGAATGATTGACATTCCATTCAGGCTGACAGCTAACAAAAGCTCCTGTACTTATGCCAGCAAACCACTGCCAGGAAAATCAGTGTGGCTCCCAACTTGCAGATTTCTGCATTACCAGGCCTCCTGCTGGGGTTGACCCTTGCTGATCTACGCTGGCAGGCTCAGCAGGGAGTGGAAGGAGACACAGGACCTCACCAACCCTGGCACCTTTTGATGAGGTGGGGGCATTTCATGAAAGAATCAGTGTCATTTCTAAGTAACTCAGGCTCCAGATTCACACATGATCAGCTACAACTCCCTGGAAAAAGCATGAATAGCCAAAAAGAACATTTGTTGGGGGCTTAAGCAAACAGCCACAGGAACAAACGGGACACTGCAAAAGGCAGTGGGCTTCAGATCAGACTGGAACTAGCAGGCAGTTGTAGAAAGCCACACGGCTTATAAATACCCAGAGATCAAGCCATATCTCATCTCTCTGCCCTGCTCACCCCACACAGCAAAATCTGAAGTCCAACCATCCCATCATCCACTCAGGGGAGGGCCTCATGTTACCAACTATTGCATACCACATCTAGGGAGATGTGATAGTTGTTCATTCCCACAGTGTCTCTACAGGGAGGCTGACTGGGAAATGACCAGTCTTTGAAATATGTCGTGTGTGGTGTGTGTGTGTGTGTGTGTGTGTTTGGGTTGTGGGGTTTTTAATAACAAAAAAAAAGAATCAGCAGCTGTCTGTATTTTTAAACTATGGAACATGCAACTCTTTCCAGTTCCAAGCTCTGATTACAAAGCCTTTCATTTCCGTGATTCCAGAGCATCAACTCTGCAAGTTTCTATTCTCAGTTCAAAATTGACCAAATCCAACTGTTAGCAAAATTTATTTCAGTCAACAGGAATCTTTTCTCTCTCTAGTTTTGGTGGAGCAAAGGCCAGGCGCCTAGCAAGATGCTACCAAAAAGGAAATCCATGATAAGAAGGATCTTGTCCTGGATCAGATAACCCTTCAGAAGTGACAACTTTGCTCTGCCCACCGAGAATCTTCTGCATCATGTCAAATGGTTTGGTTGAAGGAAGCCTGAGCACTCTTATTTAGTAGAATTTCATCCAATATTAATGTCATTATTTTGTGGATTAAAAACAAAGTAGTCCCATTCACTGCTTGGATCATCTGTAGCAGTGTCATGTCCTTGGAGACGATATAGAGGAAAATTGTGTTGATTTATTGAGGATTGATTAATTAATTCAGTATTTTCTTTTGTTAATTGATTATTCCAGGAGATCTTTCCAGTTCGGTGTCAATCTCAAAAACACTTTGCAGCCAGGACTGACTGGTCTTTTTTTTTAGCAGTTGGACTGCTGCTTCCAAGTCTTAGGTATCTCTAAGATTCCCAGACCCTTGAGATGACAGTACACACTTGTGGCATTTAACACTTGTAATGTCTCTTGTGGCTATATCTCTCTTGGTGCAACTTGCAGTAAGGATAAGCCTGCTGACTTTTCCCAGTCTCTAGGAGACTGTGTTAAATTATAGTGTTGAACAGTTTTAGCATGGTTCCTTTGAGATGACTTTCATTTATCTCGTGGTTTCTTTGTGTTGCAGGAGACTCACATTTTTCCAAAGTCTTTTTATAGTCAGTCACTCACAGTATAAGAATTCATTGTCAAGAGTGAACTCTAGCTTTGCATCTCACATAGATTTATCTGATACATTGATTTATTGAGTTCAAAGGCTTATTTCCAAGTCATGCTATTGTCAGGGTTTATAATCTAGCAGTATTTTCTCTACAACCTCACCAGGAAGACAGGAGAGAACTACCCATGAGTCATGAGAATTTTACCTGTGAATTCAGCTAGGCCCCAGGCAGCTCAGAAAGCTGGTCAAGCATTAGTACCAGTGCATGAACAGCATAAATTATAACTGGAAGAGAGTGGTTTTAAAATAGAAGGGAAAGCATACACTTCAGTCCATCACACAGTTGGAGCTGTGCTACTTGTGGCTTAAATCAGTAGTCAAGGGATTAAGAAACTTTCAGCTTTTCCTTCGCTTTTCAAATCTGTCCCAAAGAAGATATCCTTTCCAGCTGCAGAGTAAAGCATACCCTAGACACACTCCAGATCTACAAATGAGCCTATTCCTCAGCACAGGGTAGTTCCACTGGCCTCTGTGCACAAACAGTTTTCAAAAATTGTCCTCCTCTGAACTACCAAAACTCAGTTTTTTATTTCCTCCCAAAGTGGTAACTATGAGGGTTTCCCCTCTCTGCCCTCAGCTGATTCCCTTTGCCATTTCTAAATTCGCTCACTAACCCAAGCAAGCTGAGTGGCAACGAGTCTGTCCTTCCAAGAAGCAGCCCTGTAAAGAGAATGGGTTTGAGGACAGACTTTGCAAGCCTATTCCATTGTTTGTCCCAGGTAAATCCAAAATACAGATCTGCAGACTTACTTCACTAAAAAAAAAAAAAAAAAAAAAAAAAAAAAAAAAAAAAAAAAAAACAAAAAAAAAAGGGATTCAATGTCTCNAAAAAAAAAAAGGAAGACAGTAAAATAATGGAGACTGTCAGAGAATGCAAGCCAAATTAATTTCAGAATTAGTTCATCCCTTACTGGCATCTTCAGAATTGCATCAGCTTGCTGAGGAAATGGATTTGTCTTTGTGTTTCTGAGAATCCAGCCTTGTTTCAATTCTTCTGAACACTTCCTTCTTTCCTTCTGACTCCACTTCAGCTTTGATCCAAGTATCAGATAGGCCCAGAAGGCAGATGAGTCGCACAGAATCGAACACAAACTTCTACTGACAGGTTTTGCTACCTAGATGATGCATGAGATGCAAGTGAAAAAAACTGATAAGGTCTCAGCCTCTTTCCCTGTTACAGTAACAAAGCACCTTGTAATGATATTTTTTTTTAATGTTCCATAAGCTAGTTGCCCTGGGAAATTACTTGTGTTACTGTGTCAGATACTGCAAGGAAACAATTTGCATTCCCTAGAAAGAGAGAAATTTTTAAAAGTTAATTGCTTATCAGTTTGCTTTCTGCCATGACACTACTCAACCTCTAAGCTCACAGAAAACTGAGCAAGAAAACATCTCAATATGAGAAAAGGACTTGGTTTCTTGAGTCTAGTGTATCTGCAGGAGGACTTAATCAAAAAATCCTGAGGAATATAGTACAATGGAGAAGCAAAACTCACCAAGATCTTTGCTTTTCTCAGTATGCTCTCAGAGACATTGTTAAAAGGAGCACAGTGACAGAGCCTTCCTTGCAAACGATTTCCAAAAAAGTTTTGGTTACATAGAAAAAGTGTGCATCCAGGAAAACGGACCAGGGTGAGCTCAAAAGCCATGGAAAAAACCAGAAAGTGAACTGCATGATTAACAGTCAGGTGAACTTGTAGAAACGGTAACAACAGGAGACCCAGAACAGCAACAGCAACTGACACCACTAATCTACTCTCTGTGTTTGCTGAGAACTGATAAACCCTCCTGTATATCAACAATACATGGTGAGTATCTGGATGCATTTAAGTATGTATCCTTGTGAAGCTAAAAAATTACTGTTACCTACTTCGCTGATGATTGCGATGATCACAAGAAGACCTTTTCATGTTCTTTAGAGTTTTTTCACTACAGAGTAAAAGTTTACTAGGGAGTACTAGTTTTTTTACTCAGGTGTTTCTAGTAGAAAACACTCCAAAAAAAAAAGACTCTAATTTTTAAAAAGGAGCCTTGATCTGTAGCTCATGAAGAAGCTGTAGCTCTTGGCATGACTGTATGTCACACAGTGACATAAGTTTATGTCTTGTCTACAGTTCTCCTCTTACAGAAGTTAAAAAGGGGGCGAAAATATCAAGGAGTTAATTTTGGGTCACAGCACTGACAAAAATCAGTAATATACCTTTAGAGACTGAATTTAGAGTGTTGGTACAAAAAGCTATGACAAGATAAGCACGTCTATGAGTTATGGCCTTCCAACTGCAAGCTACATACACTTTGGTGAAAACACTCATGAAAAATTGAAGGGATGGGAATGATGGAACAGCTTTTCAACTCCACTGCACATTTCATTTTTGGAGTTTTACTATGGCAGTAAGGACTTAAGATACTCTCATTTTCCTTTATATTGTTCTGCATGCCAGTGGACCCAGTATTTGATTAGCCTTCCTTTCCTGTCAAGCAAGGCTTACAACAGTTAGAGCACTGCAAGCCAGAGATTTTCCAGGAATTAAACTCAAGTTTAGGGAAAGGAAGGAATAATCTGCTCAGGAAGAACAATTTTTACAAACAGAATGGGCTATGACCTCAGAAAGTGTAAATCTGTACCCTGACAAAAGCAATGGGGTTTCTTTGCTTTGCCACAGCTGAGGATCTAGTTCCAGTATTTAGCTTTTTCATCAAAAAGAAGATGGAGAAAGAAGACACTTTTAAGCTATTATCACTCTGTGTCTTCGCAAGTCTGTGCCATCACCCCTCTGTGATTGTGTGGTTATGACTCACCAACAGGTGATTCCATCTCTGTCTTCTAGCAGTCTGCAAACAAATAGTCCTCAGGTATCTTACAGCCTGATGTGATCTGGCACTGAAGAATGAGCAAGAGAGAGGCAGTTTCAGTCTCCTCTTCTGGTGTTTCTTAGTTCTTGTAGGTCACTGAGAAGCCCAAGAAGTATGAAACTGAGGTTGCCCCATAGCTGTGACTATTTTACTACTTATTTGGTGCCTGCTTCCTGACAAGTTCTTCTGGGCCACCTAGGTACCAAAAACTACAAGCCTGTTTTCAGGGTGCTTCAAAAAGCAGGATTTCTGCATGCTCCAGTACCCTGCCTGCTCGTTAGAAACGGCTAAAACAAGACGAGACAGGTAGCCCGGAGAGGCGGTGCACGGTGCGTGCGTGTGTCTGCCTGTGGAGAAACCCATCACCTTTGTGTGCGCTGCTGCTCTGCCCTCGGCTCGCTCGGGAGAGATGCGGGCTTTCCGTGAGCTGCGGCCCTCGCTTCTGTGGAGAACTGAGAGATCATTCACAGTCAGGAGGGCTTGTTAGAAGCAAGGGAAGAGTTTCGAGGTAGGTTAAAGCTTCAGCCTTTTTGTTTGGACCTGTCTGTTTGCGTGCAGATTTTTGGAAAAGTGCTCTGGCAGGTTTGTTTGCGCTGGTGCAACACGTTTGTGAGACCTGAGAAAACCTGAACAACTCTCTCAACGGGTATCCTTAGAACATGTTTAATCTGCTCTTGCTACAAGCTCTGCAGGGCATGAGCTTTCTTATTATTATGTGTCAAGCGTAGTATCTAGAACAACGGTTTTTAGATCGATTTTCAGATTACTAAATACTTTTCTAATGGAAACAATAAATTCTGAAAGTGTGCTTGAAACATACGTCAGAGAGAACAGTGCTTTTCCATTACCAGAAATGTGTACTTTATTTGACATCATATTTTGCATCAAAGTTTGATTATTTCTGCAAGCTGCTGGATAACACAGTGACTATGCAATCCACTATCCAGTTTCCAAATAGTAATAGGGGGATCACAATGCCCAAGAGTAGAAAATGTCTGTTGTACTGTGACAGAACGGGAAGCACTGCATTGACAGACCCAATTTCAGGACATGAAGCTTGAGTCCATCAATATTTACTAGCTCTGCTTCAGCAGTGCTCCTTGTGGGACCAAATAGGATCAGACAAGAGCCTTTCGACATGCTTGGACGTTCATCTGAAATTGCAGTAATCTGCTCACACAGTGCATATCTCTGCTGCTAAGCCTAACTGAACTCCATCTGCCTTATACAGAGTCAATTCAGTTGTCTTTTCTTTTGTGGCCTTAATTGCACTTGAATTTTGGAGTCATCTATTTTTCTAGGCATTTCCAGGGGCCAGATAAATGCACCCCGTGAGCCAAGTTTAGCGCATCTCGTATCGCGTTATGGCAATCAATACTACATTTCAGGGGTCTCTG
>VWYP01018267.1:373473-562185 GCA_013400435.1 Pycnonotus jocosus | reverse complement strand
TCCCGCCCGGCGGGGTGGACGAGCCGGTGAGTGACCGCCGGGAGCGGGCTGGCGCTGTGTCGGGGTGGGTGGGACGCGCCGTCGCTCAGGGGCAGCGCCCACCGGCTCGGCGGGGACGGGTCGGGAGCGCCGCCGCCACCTGTTAGCGGGGCTATTCCCCCCGCCGCCAAGTTCGTACCCCCACTGTGCTAGGGCTGCCTCCGCCGTGCCCAGGGCGGCGGTGAAAAGGGACGGACCCTCGGCGCGGTGGGCGGCGGCGGGGTCCGGTGTGTTGGAGGCGGTGGCGGCCACCCACCTGCTCGCCGGGCCGCGCCATGACTCTGCTGCCTGGGCGCTGCCTGCCCACCCGAGCCCCGGCAGGCCGCCGGGGTGGGAGGGTGGTGGGGTACCACCGAGCCACAACCTCTGTATCCCTTTGCCCTCCATTCTCTCTGTCCTCCATCCCCTGCCCTCCTGCACCCACTGCACATTCCTTCTGTTTTCGCCCTCTTAAGCTGCAGCCCTTTTTCCTTCCCCCCGCCCTTGCCGTCCCACTCCCCTCCATGTCCCTTAGCTGCAGCCGTGTTCTCTTCTTTGCACCCTCAGTTTGCAGCCCACTGCACTCGTCTTCCCTGATCCCCTTGCATCCCTCACACTGCTCCTGTGATGCTTCAGAGGGGGAGCACCAGACTCCCCTCTCTTTGCCAAAGCTGGGCTCTGACACGCCTCAGGAGAGACCAGCTCCATGGCGGTGCCAGGCGTCGCCAGGCCCGGAGCGACGCGCGGAGGGGGCAGGCAGGTGGCGGAGGTGCAGGTATTTGTGTGCATCTGTGAGCAAGTGACCGAGGTCCCCCGTTCTGCGAGCATGCGGCTCTGCGGAGCTGGTGACGCCTCCCTCCCTCCTAGGGACGCTCGCCGCCGGGGCTCTGCGGCGTGCCGCGGCTGCCTGCGTCCTGCTGCCCTGCAAAGGGGGTCGCGGCATCCGGGGCTGCAGCGTCTTCACCCCAAGTGAAGGTGCATCTGATGGCTTGCTTGGCCCATGCAGGTCCTGACTGGGCATGTGTTTTAAATTGCCTCAAGCAGTGGAGCGTGCCTGGAGACAAAAGAGACGACGACAAGTCAGAGTGGACTGGCAAACTCTGGATCTGCTGGAGAAATGCTTAGGCCAGCTGGAAACAGGACTGTGCAGCAGGAATGGCTTGTTAAGCCATTGCATGGCAAGTCAAGCCATTGACTATTTCAGTGTCCTGAGCTGGGTGGTCATATCTCTTGTAGCCTGTGATGTGCAAGTTGCGTCTGGGTAGGTCTTTGAAATGCAGAAAGGGTCGGAACTCCTGGTGAGGTTGTGTCAATCTGGTTGGCATGGGTAGGATGTGCAGCTTGGAGCTGGTTTTGAATGGAGGAAAGCACATGAGGTTTGGTGTGGGCTCAGCTAAAGAGTTGCTGTAGTCAGAACTGCTGATGTGTTTATCCTTCACAGCTCTGAAGTATTTTAATTCTACAGCTGGTGATTTTCCCAAGTGTTTTTAAGACAGCCATGACTGAATCCATGTATATCCCCCCTCTGTGTGTCTGGTCTTTTCCTTCTCATAAAATGTTTTTCCTATGTGATTAATAATGTGCCAACTGCTTCATTTCAGCACTGGGGAGGCTGATGCTGATTGATTTCCCTGTTCAGTCTACTCGGTGGGTCTGGAGGCTGATGGGTGTTATCACTGCAGGAAAGTCTGCTTTTGGGTGGGAGCTGTCAGCATGTCATTATCTCAGCGAACCTCTTACTTCTTTTAATTAAAAAGAGATGAAGTATGCGTGGTAATACCCTTCATGTTTACATTAAAATGATCTTGTAATTAGCAATAATTATCTCAGTTTGGGATATTGCTGAGATACTTAAACAGGACTTATGACCTGAGGGACACTTTTCGGGCCCCAGGGAGTTGCCCTTGTGGTTCTCTCCTGTGGTGAATTTGATTCTTGGCTGCTGCTGGTGGTAAAGGTAGAGCAGCAGTGGGAGTAGCCTCGTGTTCCTCTGATGTTGGCCTAGAAAGCCATGGCCACGTTTCCATATTGAGCCTGGTTCTGCTTCCCAGGGCTCCCTGGCAGTCCTGCCACCACATATGTGGAGATGGTCTGCCTTTGATGGCTTTCACCCCATGCTCTGAGGATTCTCAAGGGGACCTTGCTGTTGTCTTGGGGGAGGGGGGATAAAAACAGGCTGAAAAATTGCCAGTTGACATTTTTTTTCCCCCTGGTTCTCCCAGGGAGGTTTGGAGAAGGCTGCTGATAGTGTGGGAAGCTTTTCCCTGTGAGAGTGGAGATCCTGAGGCAACCTTGTCCATCTTTCACCTGACTTCCCTTCCCTTTTAGAGGAGCAAAGCTCAGTTCAAACAAACATTTGCTTCCAGGCTGGATATGGCTCCCACTGCCTTCTCTCCCGCTACCAGTGCACCCCAAATTTACCTTTCTGTTAGGCTGCTCATGGAGCTTACCAGGTTTTCTTAGGGTGAAAAACCTTTATGGAGCAGAAAAGTTGAATGCTGGGGAAACATTCAACAAATAAAATCAAGACAGAAAGTATTGCCTATAGAGAGAGTTTCCTTGTGGGAGGGTGGTGATTCTCTTCTGTCTCTCAAGGTGGGTTACACAGTATACTGTATTTTTGTCAGTCTAGGAAAAGTAAAATGGTTGTGCTTGGAGTAATCTTTCATTGTAATTTATACCCAGCTTTCTATTTTAACATTTTTGAACTATAAACTTAGAACCAGAGCTTATTAAGCAGGAGATAAAAATGTTGTATGTACGTTTGAATTTTACTTGTATTAATCTAATAATATATTTATGACGTGACACTTGATCAGCTCCATACCTGGCTGAAGACCACAAAAGAGTGTTACTCAAACAAATTATTTGACAAATATGGATGAGATTAAATGAATTATCTATTTGCCAACTGCTGTTCAACTGATCTGCTGTGGCATGTTCCTTGTTCTCTTATCTTTCCCTTCCAGTTTTCATTCCATTTTTGCATGGTTTATCTTTTCCTAAACTGTCTCTGGTATCTGTTTCGTTTATCTCTTTTGTGTCATGGTTTTCCTTCCATTCTTTCTTCTGCTCCTTTCTTGAACATCTCTTTCCATGCTGAGTCTAAATCAGCCTTTTTTTTCCCTCTTTTTCTCTACCTTCCTGGTGAAGTTTTTTATTGAGCACTTCATAGTCAGCTGAACTAAATCTGGTATGTGTTTAAACTCATAAAAATGTAAAACTGAACCCAGACTGTGTGTGAGTATGAAGGTGTTTGCTTGGTGGTAATGCTTCTCTGCTTTTCCCCGTGTTTTCTGGCTGTTGCAGGAAGGGTGTTCCTGCAGTTCTGAAGGTTTTCCACAGCTCTCATTTTTGCTTGTGTTCTTCTTATGCCTCTTTCAAAAGTGAATTTGACTTTGAATCTTATGAATGCAATCAGGATCAAATGGCAGCCCTTATGTTGTTCCCTGGTTGTGTATCTGTATGCAACCTGCTTCCATCTGCTGTCTGGCCAAACCCAGCCTTGCTGCCAGGCAGTTTTGCTTTCCTCCTGGCATCATCCTTCCTCCCCACGGGGTTTACAGCCAGGAGGTGTCTTTCAGTAGGGCAAAAGGAACTAGTGCTCTGGAGGTTTTCTGGTTTACCTATTACTTGCAGAGTCTGTATGAAACTCAGGTTGTTGAGGGTAGGTGGCAAGAGGTGAACAGGTCATTGTTCAGGTTATAGTGCATGACTGAACAGTCAAAATATTCAACTTTGATCTAGTAGTCAAAAATGAAAGTCTCTTTAAAAATGATGTTTCTGTTATAAAGAAGACTTAGTTTATTTTGTGGGTTGTTTTGTTTTGGTTTTTTTTAACCCTTGGATGAAATATAGGGGTGGGGAGGATAATTCAAAACCAATGAAAGGAATAGAAAACCTTGTCTTTCAGGGGAGGAAATTTGCTCTGCCTTGGAAGTAAAGCTCAGGCAGTCCAGAGGGGTGTGATGGGAGTGCTCAGAGTGCGTGATTTGCCTCCGTGGATGGTTGCAGTGATGTTGCAGCAGTGCATGAGCTAAGCTATGTATGTCATAGCTGTCTGCTTGAAGTACTGGGAGTTATGCCACGATGCCCCCTTGTACCCTGAAGGAAGGGTCTGTGCTGTACTGAAGTGAACAGTTCCACCTCTCCTCTGTCTGCTGAGGGGGTTTGGGTGACACTCACGTGCACTGATACAGCAAGCAATCCAGGCAGCAAATCCTGTTATTGCAAAGCAGGATTGATTGGGGAGGATGGAGCCAAGACGACTATTCTTTTGCAGTTAATTATTTACTGCAGGGAGAGAGAGAAGCTGATGATGTTTGGTTTATAATTACAGATATCCAGAGGTAAATACTTACGGATGATCTGGTTTATTCTGTGTGTTGCTACCTATTTCCCTATGATATGGGACTAGCACTGTTTAATGATGAGCTCAGTAAAACCAAAACCCTGTTACCAACTTTTCCCCAGTGGGATATGGTTCTGTAGCTCCCTGTGTGTGGTGCTGACTGACCTGAATGCCTACAGAGGAATAGTCTTTCCATGCTTACTGTCTTAATGCATGACCTGCCCGTGGTGCCCATCTGAGAGCAATGTGGGCTCTTGGAACAGCTGATCTCTATGCCGAAAGATGATTTTGTGGTTAAAGCCACAGGATTGTGAGCTGGGGAGTCCTGACCCCCGATCTAGCCTTGGCTAAGCTGGTTGCTTATCTCACTGGATTTTTCTTTAGGAGGGATACTGACCTAGCAGATAAGTAGCAAATAGCCAGCCTATCTGCTAAAGGGGTAGGATGCCCTGGGTGAGGCACTTTGATAATGCAGAGGCAGTGGCAGCCCGGGTACCTGTATACTGCTGTGCTGTGGGCCAAACTTTAGGAGGATTTTTCCTTTTGCATAGCTAAATCCATTATAGATCAGACTGCTCGTATGCCAGTTAAATTCAGGAGCTGGTGGAGCTGAGTTTAAATGTGTGTGTGTGGGAGCAATAACTTGAGGAATACAAAAAAGAGACATTGCTGCAATGTCTCTGGGAAGATGCCTGTACGTCTTCTGCTTGTTTAGCATCCTTGAGAGAACAGCAGACGTGAGGGAGAATCTGTGGCCTGTGAAATGAAGAGGATGTTGTGCTCTTACTGGGAGAAGAAGAGGAGCAAGATCTAAAAAGCCAGGGAGTAGGAGTGAAATGAGGGATGCAGGTGTGCACAGTGGGAGCTGCTCCAGGCTGCCCTGTTCTCCCTGGGTAAGGCTCTGCAGAGAAGTGAGGAGGAGATCAGTGGAAAAAGGCATTGTGGAGGCTGCTGTTTTGCAGTGGTGCATTGGCTCTCCTGCTGGTCAGGGCTGAACTGAGGCATGGCTGGCTGGCAGTGGAAGTGCTTGGAGCCATATTCCCTGAGAAAGGCAAGCTGGTGAAAAATCTCCAGAGAGTCTGGCCAGCAAGTGCTTGTGCCTGAGGCAAACTGGGACCTTGTTTAGAGGCTTGCTGAGAAGTGAGCTCTGTTCATCAGCAGTTTTTTGGGGTAACAGGCAGCCATCGTGTCGGCCTGCTCCAGGATCATGCTCTATCTTGAGCGCTCTGACACTCCATGCTATCTTCAGCGATTCCGTGGCTTACATCCAGCTCTACTCAGTCTGCTTCAAACCATGTGTATAGAATAAGACTGAATTTATAAATTTGGAGCCTGCAAATGATGGATTCCATCCCACCCCAGACAGCCACTGCAGCAGCCAGAGCAGTATTCCTGGTGTGGCACTAGGTCCTCTGTTCCTGTAGTGATTGTAGTAGCTGTGCTCCTTCCCTGCAGATGCCTTTGCATTGGGTGTCTGAGGCTTAATGTTATGTGAGGGACTGGAATTCATTCTCCAGGAAAAGGCTGGACCTGAGAAACCAGGCTTTGGTTGGTGTGATAAATAGATAAAACAGTAGTTGATTATGTTAAGTAAATAAAACATCACTATTTCTTGTATGGGACTGATCCTGGCTTGTGTGTATGCTAATTCTATGATTAATTTTTTTCATTGTTTCCCCTTGGATCTCTGTAGATGCAATGGCTCATTTTGGGCCTCACTCTGTTAGACTCCTGCTGTGAACAGCCCAAGTCTGCTTTATAGAATGCACACCTGGCAAATGCTGGTGAAAGCAGGAGATACCTCCTGCCCGGTGTGTACGTGCACACCCTTTGCTTCCCCTCCTTGTGTGCCGAGGATGAATATATAACCTTGCAACATAACCTTGGTCTTGCAAGGTTTCTCCCACTCTTGTTTCTCCCGGGGCCTTTTCCTGATTTGCATGGTATTGTAAGAGGCCAATTGGCTTTTTCTGGAGGGCTTGTCCCACTTTCCACACAGGCAGCCTTGGGCAAGTGGTCTGCTCCCTGACCTGCTTCAACAACCATGTGCTGGCTTCTTGCTCCGCTGGTGTGGGAGGCAGGGTGAGGATAAGTGCTGGGGGCTAGGCAGGGGGAGGACATTGCCCTGCTGGCTGGTGGTGTCACCTCCCATCTGGCAGTCAGTGTAGCTGCTGAAGGATGAGGAGCTGCACACAAATCCCTGCATCACTCTCTGTCTCATTGTTCTCCTGGGGTGTGTGGTGGCTGTACTGGAGTGTTAGAGGGTCAGATCTGCTCTCTCTCCTCCTAAGGGTACAGCTGCATGTCCTCCATTCTGCGGTACTCTGTTGCAGCTGATGGCTCTGTAGCTCTTCTGGTGGCCCCTAAAATTTCCAAATATCAAGGTATTGATTCTGAAAGCATATACACTGGAAAGAAATTACTACCATGACCATGGTGGAGGTAGGAAGCAGAGATGTGAGAGTGTCAGATCTAGACCTGGAAAAGTGCTTCAGACCCTGCTGTTCCATAGAAACAAGGCTATGTACTGATGTGGCTCATAGTCACAGGGATATGTGCAGGGTCTCACCAGGTCTGTGGCAAAGCAGGGAGATAGATGAATGAGGATGGAAATCTCTGATTCATGAGCAAATTATAGTCATCTGATCCCCACAATTACTGCACCTGATTATCAGGGGCCTGATAAGATGTCCTCTGCTTCACATTCCTTCTATGATGAACACATTAATCTGTGTTCAGTAGACATTGGTTTATACCTCTGCGGTTGGGTTTCCTCTGTGGTGTATATCTCAAGCAGCCACACTTTTCCAGCCTATGAAGTGTCTAGGCTTGGCTGCCCCTCGTATCTGCTAGAAAGGGAAAAATGGCCAAGTATCTACCGGTGCCTATAGCTGGGGCATACACTGGGCAGGGAGAAGAGAGACATTGTTACAACCCCTTGTTTTACAGCTGGAAACTGGGGAATGAAAATTCGCATGAACAGGAGGAGCCTAGAGCACAGCTGAGAACAGAAATTGTTGTCCTAGTCTGGCACTTTGACTGCAAGGTCAGCTTCCCATTTCCTTTGGTAACTGATGAGTGTCAAAAGATTCAGCACCCAGCTGTTGACGTGTTGCTAATGTGATTTTCTGATGAGAGAAATGGTTTCTTATCACAGTGAACCCTGAGAAGGTGGGGGTTTGTTTCCTTTCATCATTTCAAGCAAGGCTGTCTTGACTGTTGTTTTAATATTTTAGGTGTCTTAGAAGTGATGTGAGTGGAGGGCTGGGATGGCAGTTCTTTGCATGTCACTCTTCCAGGCTGTAAGTGGGGTTTGTGTCCAAAGAAATGGATAGACATCCCCTGGTAAAACTGAGTGTCTTGTTAGGAGTTGGAAAAACAATGAGAAGATTTGGTCAATTGAATAGAAATGTTGGAGGCCTCTGGATGGGGGTTGTTTTTACAATCAGAAGGCTTTAGGATCTTAGTTCGTGTTGGTGGCAGATGATTGCAAAATGAGCAATCTCCCTATTGGTCATCTGTGCCAGGGCACTTTTTGTGGAAAGATCTAAAAAACAAGATACAGTTAATTGACCAAAGATTTGAGGTTAAAAAATAAAACAAACTTTCCAGAGGGAAAAAAAAAAAAAAAAAGGAAAAAAAAAAGGTGGGTTTCTTCAACAAGTGAAAACGCTTTACTTTTTTTCCAAAGCAGTTTCCGAGGCACCTAATCTAATCTTTCCAAAACAATTCTCTGGCAGCCAGGGCTCACATGTTTTAAAAAAAACAGTGTAGAAAGGAATGTATCATGACAGTTTAATTTGTTGCTGAAATATGCTCACCTCTGGGGTAATTCAGAGCAACCATAAAGTGGATGATAAACCTCTTCAGGATGGAAGGTGAGCAAAGGGAGGATGCTGAGATGAAACCGCCCATGCAGAGGTGTAATTCCTGGGATTTAGGTTTGTCTTCCTCCTTTGATTCTAATGGGGCTGTAGCCTGTTCAAATATTCTAAACAGGGCAGTTGTTGCTGAGTCCTTGCTGTGGCAGCAAGGGAGGTTTTGGTGTTGATTCTCTGAGGGAGATGGTAGGGAAGAGCCTCTGGTACTAGCCAGCTTTAGAGATGGGGAGGATTACAGCCCATAAGGTAAAGGTCCCTGGCTGGGGATTTGTGAAGGCCCAGGGCAGCTGGTTGGATTTTGTAGTCATCAATCCATGAATGCAAACTGAGCTGTAAAAGCTGGCTTGAAATTTCTACTGTTTTAAGGGAAAAACAAGGCAATTGCCTTGGAAAGGGAAAACAAGGATGCTCCTGAGAAGGCTAAGGAAAGCACTCCTGAGTTTTAGTGGAAGATGTACAGTTTAAAAAAAAAAAAAGTATAGAGTTGCTTATCTGAAGTGTGCTCCTTGTGAAGTAATGGGAAGCTGAGTGCCTAGGAGAGGGCTGGGTTTTCTCAGAGCATGCTGCTAAGTACATGGGGGTTTTTTTGGCAAGCCCCGCAAGTGCATTGCAACAGAGTTGTGAGGTCTTGTTCAGATTCAGCTGAAGTTGGTTGAACTCTACTGACTGCAGTGGCTGGGCTGGTTGGTAATGCAGCATCTCTCAGGTCAGTTCAGGTTTCCATCTCCTTTGTTTCAAAGTCTCTGCACCTGGAATTAGTTTATTCAATTTGCAACTTAGAGCAATTTCAGAAGAAATCCCAGAGGAGGAGAAAAAGAACATTATCACCTGAACAGATCAAAATAATCAAATGGGTAGTGTTGAGGAACTGGTATGTGACTGGCAGCTGCTGCGTGGAGGTGGACAACTAGCAGTCACACTTTCTCAGCATGGCTTGCTCTGCTGGGGCATTGGGAGCAAGTACTGTTAGGATCAGAATGCAAAGAGATAATGTTCAAAATCTGCGGTAGGAGCCTGTGAGCTTGTTGACAACTGAATGCTGGGGTGGAAGAAAAAGCTCTGCCAACAGTAAGTCACTCTTTCAGGGAGCTGAATTAAACTTCTCATTTTCTTCTGAACCCTTCAGTTCAGTCCTGCCTTGGGTGGATGTTGTGCAGTCTCTTCTCTGCTTGCTTTTTCCCCCCTATTTGATTTGAGGGCCCTTTGTAGCAACTTATCCCCCATGCATCCTGTTATCAGGGAAGTTATTCTGCCTGCAATCTCTGTCTGAGCTTAATTTTGTTTTTCTGTAGCACAAGGGCTGATGCTTCCCCAGTCTCAGAACACGTCCTACACTTGTCCCCTGGCCAGCCCAGCAGTGTGACAACTCCATTTAACGTGTGCCGTCTGCTTTGGCTTCCTGCCCCTAGACTCATTATTTTGCAGTAGTCTGCATCAAGCTTCTGTGTTACCTGCCCCAAAGGATTGTATATCAGAAATCATGAAAAGAAGAGTCCTCAAGGCTGGCCTGTAAATCCCAAGTTTCTCTCCTGGAAGAAATTGCAGTCCTCTCCCATGTCCTTGACCCAGCCCTGCTGCATGTGTTCATCCTTCCCTGCCTGTCATGGTGCGTCTCTTGACAGGCACAAAGTGAGCTTTGCAGGCTCTCTGGGTTCTCACATCATGAAGTGTTTGGTGCCTGAGATGTTCTCCTTTCTTCACCTGCTGACATAGAGGCAGGCTGAGACCTGCAGCTCTGCCTTCTCTTCAGCCATCCCCCAAAATTATTTGGATCTACTTGGAACATCATTACAGGGAAGGTGTTGTGAAGTCTTCTTGATGGTAAACACTTAAGGGCATGTGCCTCTCATCTCCCACTTGAAGTGTAGTGTTACCCTCAGGCCTTAGGGAATGAAGTGCTTTCATGGTAGGTGCAGGGCAAGATAATCTCTCTCTGAAGAGCTTACCAGTAAAGTGCAAGATGGGGAGTGTCAGGGTGCAATTCCCCTGTCCAGATGTTGGCATCTAACATCCCAGCCCCTCAGTCCCCCTGTACATGCAGCAGAGGAAATGAGCACTTCTACCTCCTTGTAATGCAGGTGGATACCTGAAACAGACCAGACAGACTGTACCTGTCTCTGCTCACTGATGATAGAGAGGCTCTGGGTGATGGGCTCTTGTGGACATACCTGTGCTCTAGGCGAGATGAGCCCCACCTTAAGTAGCTGCACTGAGCATGCTGGGGTAGCACAAAAAAGGAAGCAAGATTGTTGAATGTGATCTGTTCTTGGCTGTCTGATCTGGTAGGCATATTCATCTTTCTTTGGTCAAGAAGCTACCCTTGACTTTGATTCCTTGGTGACCAAGAGTGGAGGAGAGGGATGTCATCCAGACAGCAACTGGAAGACCCAAGTTAAACACCTCTCAGAGGTGCTCCTAGGGCAGAGCTCCAGTCCTGTCCCAGCTCTGGACCAAGGAATATTTTAACCAAGTGAAGGCAGAAAGTATAGGTATGAATGGAAGAGTTTTGTCCTTGACCCATCCTTTCATACTGAGGCCAAGTAGCTGCTAACATAGGTCAGGGGTTACTTGGGTACTTCTCAGGAGCTCCTGACGTCCTGCATGTGCCCAAACAGGTATTGTATTGGAGTGGGGAAGACATGAGACCTCTAAATCTAGAGCCAAAACAATGGCGTGGGGACTTCAGCAGGTGATAGCAGCAGGAACCCTCCAGTGCCTCAAAAAGGGCTGCATGTCTAGGTGTTCCAGACTTGGTGGGTAAAACTCTTTCTGTTAGGGGAAAGAGCCTTTTTCCTAACACTGAAGCACTGCTAAATGCCATATTGTGGTTTTGAGGTGATGGAGTGAGTTTCTGTAGATTGTATCCCATTTGACCTGAACCTTCATGGTTTCTCTGAAGACCCTGGCATGGTCTGCAGGGAGCAGGCTGGAGAGACCTAGAGCTGTTCTTGAAGGAACTAGAAAAACTAAGTTGAGCCAACTGAAAGGAATAAAGCCTGATAGCCTGGGGAGGATTTTCTTGACTGGCTGAGTTTCTCCTTCGATTTGGAGCACTTGTTCCATCATGCCTTTTGCTGGGCAAGAATTAGCCTGGTGTCAGAAATGCAGTGTACTGGGAGTTTAGGGAGGGAGAAACCTGTCCACAGCAAGTGCCCACAAAGCTTGAACTCAGCCTCTGAGTCCCTGTGCTGACAGCTGGTTGCAAACCTGCTCAGTAGGAGATGGTGCCATGCCAGAGTCTTTACCCTCCATCTCATGTGTTGTCAGCAAGATTTGATGCTACAACCCTGAAGAAAAAAAGAGCCAGTTTTATACCCTGATTTTTAGTTGTTGTTGATACTCATGCTCTAATTCCCATCATTTCAGACACCCATTAAATGCTGCTCTGGAGAGTCTGTCTGGTGTGTGCACTGCAGTCACTTCAAACCTTACAATAGCGGGAGGTCTGTTAGAGGTGAAATTTCTGACTGGTCCTAGGTGGGAAATACACATACTGTGCTACAGAAAAAGGCAAAAATTACCTTATATTCCATTATATGGTGTATTTTCCTCACTTCACAATGCATCCCTGCTGTCTTTCCTGGCTACACGTGTCCACCACAAACTTTTGTACTTTTCATCTCATGCTCCTAGGGAACAGAGAGGGCAAGTATGAAAACCCTCAGGAGGTTTTTTAATTCATTATGGAAGGTGTACCAGGGCTTGCAGTTACCATATGTTTTTTCTCTAATACTTTCCTTGTTGTCCTTTCCCTCTGACCTTTGGTACAGTAAATAGCTGACAGTGTTTGAAGAGTGTCCCAACAGGGAGGCACCTGGCACAGCATTGGGTCCTTGCAGCTCTTGTGCATTCCCAGGTACTTGCTTAGGGCTGGCCTTTTGTTGGCATCAACCTGCTGCTGGCTGGATGCACTGTGACAAAACAGTACTTTTTACTTGTTAATTTTTGCCACTGACAGCATGCTGGTTGCCTTGTCAACAGGAGATGGTTTATAGGCCTCTGGAAGATTTGCAGCAGTGTCATTCAGCTGTTTGCTCTCCTGGTTGAGCAGGCGCAAATACTGGTCTTTGAAAGCTAGTGGGAGAAACCAGCATCTGTCCATCCCTCCATCCATGCCTTTCACAAAGGTTTTGTAACTATATGCCCTTCTAACTAATTTTCCTAACTCCCTAATAATATATATATGTAGTTAAATCTAGGTAGACAAGGCCATACCAAGCCTTGGTCATGGGAAATTGTGTAATACCATCAAGTTGCCTTTTGTGTCCATGGTAGACCCAAATTTATTGCACTGAGAACTTCCTTAAGATTTTACATTTTGGGTGGGAGGAGAACTCCCATTGCATGAAACCCAGTTCCCTCCAGTAGTCCACCAAAGGCTGCTTTGGTTTCTGATTCAGCTCTGCAAATACTGTCTAGTGGCTTCAGACTGGATATGAATTTGGCTGATATTATTTCCCCTGTGAAGGCTAGAGCAAGGGAGAGAAAACTAAAGTAGCTTGTCTTAGCCTGAGTCAGCACTACAGAGTTACAAGTTTCTGTAGATCCTAATGAAAGCTCCCTGCCTTATCTGTCTTGATATTTTGGTGGTTACACAACTTGCACATCTCATAGATGCAAATATTTTCATGGGGTTGGCCCTGGTTGCCCAAGGAGGGTGTTTGTTCAGATTCTCATGCTTTGCAATTAATATAAGCTTCTCAACTCCGTGTGAGAGAAAGAAAGGGAAGTGGTGCTAAGTGCTTTGTTTTTTTTTTCCTCTCTGGGTATTGTTGTTCCTCACCAGCTGGCTACTTTGAAATGAGCATGTTGTGGTTTTTTCCATAAGGAGCAACGTGTTGCTGCAAATTCAGCTTTGGAGAGGTTGCGGGAGCTGTTGTCTGCTGGTGCTGCAGCTGCTGTGGGCAAGGCACAGACAGTACGTGGTGCTGTGGGTACCCAGCCTGTGAGCCTGGGCTGACTGGAGGGAATGCCAGCCCAGCAGAGCAGCAGGATCCTTCTTTCCCACTGCATTCCCACACTCACTTGGTGGTGGTTGGGAGATGCGAGTCCTTCCCTTGCTCCACGCTGTGCAAAAGCAGCAATGTTCATACCATGGGATGTTGTCAAAGGAATGAGAACCTGTTTCAAGTAAATACCTTTTCTCTGCCTTAACTATGGCAGCCTTATCTTAAGAGGGCTGTATGAAGTGTGCTTGTCACAGCTGTGTCAGGCACCCACACAGCTCAGGGAGATATCTTGCATGTTCTCTTCTGAGTTACTGGATGAAAAGTGGCTACTTTAGAGAGTAAATTGCCTCCACGGGTTTAAGAAAAGGGATCTAGTTTAGACCTAGAGAGCACACTTCATGTTTAGGTACGGTGGAAAACGTTTGAGTGAACTTCATGAAGTCTGTGTTCATTGTGTTTTTCAGAATACTCTGTGAACTTGCGGGGGTTTTTTTGTGCTCTGCAAAAGCAACAATTCCTTTGGGGCTGTAGTATAGAGGATAAAACACTTGCTTAAAGTGTATACTTGTAGAATAAAGAGTAAAACACTTGCCTAAAGTGGTGTGAAGAAGTTGTCACCCTATAAAACTCAGCCTGGGCTATTGGCTGTGTGTTTCACAATGACCTTGGCCAGTCACACTGGTGTTATTCTATGACCAAGCAGCCACTTGAATGGGAGGGAAAAAAGGCTGACTACATGAACTTTTATATCTGATCAGGATTTTGACTGTTAGCTTAATTCAGATTTCCTGTTGGAGTTGATATAGTATGTCCTGAGTTTGATCAAAACTGAGGAAGTAAGGGAAAATGAAACCTGTGCAATGGCAGCCATCACTTTGAACAGCTTCTTTATGGAAGCTCTCCATTTGGACAAGAAATACTAACCTCAAATATATTTTCCTTCAATCCAGGTCTTCACCCTCTCTGTCCTGATCTTAAGTCTACAGATGAAAGGCAATAATTGTAGATCGTAGAGCCTAATCAGCCTTTGGTGGAGGGAATTGATTAAGAGCGAGACAAGCTCTACTGTAAGTTTTTAAGGATGGATGGAATGTGAGCCTAAGTTGACAAACTTTTGGTCTTCTGAGCTCTATTTTTCCCTTGCTGTTGGAATAGGCATTTTTATCTTGTGTTAATATACTCACATTACAAACCATTGCAGCTTGTCTTTTTGCTTGAGTGGTGCTTCAGGTTAAAGCTGGCTGGTTTGGCCTGTGAGATGGTGGTTTTCTGTGGGATTTTTCCATTTTTAGAAAAAAGCTTTTTGCAAACACTTGATTCATTTCTTTAATTTTAATTTTATTTCTTCAGTTGAGGTTCCTGTTTGGGAACAATGAGAGCTGTGTCGAAACTGTACCCACTACACCATGCTGTGGCCTTGAAGGTTGATTGTAGAGACACACGTGGTCCTCAGGGTGTTGCTTTCTGAAAATGAGAGGATTTTAAGGGAGAAACCAAGCAGCAGTTTATTTCTAGCTAGGTGTGAATGATGTATAAGAGTGAGAGACTGCTGGATGTTCCTTAGGAGCCCTGAAAAACAACACATGGTGAGTTCCACTACCCACCCTTAAGTGAAGAGGGAGCTTTATCAGCACATCACCCCTGTTCAAAATCTAAGTGATGGCTTGTCTCTGCCAGGCTTCTGTGAAGGTACCTGATCATGTTTGAGATCCCACAATATTGGCAAGACTGTAAAAATTCAAAGTTCAAGTTTAAGCTCTGAAGTTATTCTTCTAAGGAAAGAACATTTTGTTATACTAAGGATCTGAGGAGAGTAGAGCCTCTGACTGCAGATACTGTTGTGGGTCTCTGCTCCCTTAAGAAGAAAAAAAAAAAAAAAAAGCCAAACCCCAAACCACCAGAACTCTGAAAGAGGTTCTTGTCCAAAAGTGAAGATTTTCTGTAGTTCTTCCAAATGACTGTTTCCTCAGGGGGATTGTTTTCACAGCTTGTATGCAATTCTTTAATCCACCTCGAAGCCCACAAGACAAATGGGGTCATGACAAGAGCCAGGAAGTTTGCATGACCTTATTAGACTGGATCATCTTTAACAGTGCCAGTTCACATCACCTGTCCATTTCTTGCTTTTTCCAAACCACTGGGGAAAGAAATAAAACCCCAACCAGCCTTGTGACATTTAGCATTACTCAAACACTGTTGCAATCTCGAGTGGTCAGCAAAGGGCAAATTTTGTGGGTGTGGGTGAGCAGAATTGGAGAGGAACCTCAGATCACGCATAGGATTAGGCTCCCACTACTTGAACAGTGCCTTCGTAGCTGTTACAGTCTGTATTTATAGTAGCAGACCAAAAAAAGTCCTGCAGGTGTGAAAAGGGATGATGCAGCCACCAATGTGAGCATATTTAGGTCTTTTGGTGCACATCCCGTCTCTATGTCCTCCCAGCCCTGCCTGGAGCTGCTTTTAGTGGTATTTGCTGTAGCCCGGGAGGTAGTTGTATGAACTTTTAGGTGCCCTGAGGTCCAGTTTTCAACCCCCTTTCCAGAGATCATGGCTGAAGTATCAGAGCTTCAGTTCTTGTGTCTTTGCTGGTGCTCGTGAGGGCAGGGATGACCAGCTGAATAAAAGGTCAGGACTCATTTGCTGGGAGCTGATGGCAAAGGGTGATAGCATGAAATACTCCCAGCAGTCAGTGATTTGCAGAGTGATGTAGGTCATGTAACAGATCTTCACACACAGCATACTTAACAGCACATAGAAAATATAATAAATTTACTTGTAATAATAAAGTTGCATTAATTATGTGCTGGGGGATTGAAGGCAGATGCTTGGATTTTTCCCAGTGGGCTGAAGGGAGGTTCAGATTTTGTTTTATTTATTTATTAATTAATGATATGTTAAACCAAAGCCAAAGAACTATGAGTCAGCTTGATCCTCACTGCTGCAGTTCCTGTGCTGTGGTCCCCAGGCATTGTCTAACAGATGCCTGTACCCACACAAGGCTGGATGAACCCAGAGACTGCAGACTTATTTTTGTCACCCTGTTGCAAAAACTCCTAAGGGAGGTTCTGTGTATGCTTAGGAGCCAGTGGTATGGGAAAGCCTCTTAGCAGAGGGTTCTGGGAAAACACTCAGCTGCTGAACCCAGGAGCAAGTTCTCAGTGCCAGCACCATATGCAATTCCTCATGGCAGCCAGATCTCCAGGGAGGAGGAAACAACTCTGCCACCTCCTTCCTCCTTCTACTTTATGATGGCTGAGTTTTCTAGTTGCTGTGTAGGCACTCTGTGTGCCTCCCTGGCTGAACAAAGGGGTATTTTTTTATATTATATATTTGTGCTTTCAAAGGTAATGTCAGTCTGCTCACTGCTGTCTCAAGATGCAGAGAGGGATAAGTGCTCCAACTGGGCTAAGGCTGAAAATTAAAATAGACCAAGTGAGGTCCTCAGCCAGTGTTGACTGTCTTGGCTTTAGTGGCATCAATATAAGGACTCTTTTGCCCTTTTCTTAGGGTGAACCTTCAAGCTGACATCTCAGCTGTGGGGCTCACTTGTCTGGTTCTTACTCCTTGGCTTAGGCTGTCCTCCCCCTTCCTTTGGGAAACTATAAAAACTTGCACCTTGTCCATACTACACATAGATAATGGCTTAGGGCTGTCAGGAGAAGTCATCTTTGAAGTTCTAAGTTTGCCTTCTGTGGTTATTTTTTTTTCAGGTCAAATACAGAACTGTTTGCATGAGCCTTATAAAGTCCAAGAATAAATCCAATAAATGCTGCTGTATTTCTAAATGTCTCTGCAATGTGTGCTTCCACAGTGCTGCAGAACTGTGCTTGAGCAGCAGGACCAGAAAATCTGAGAGGCTGGGGGGTAGATGGCTGGACACCAGGAAAGGAGATGAGAAGCCGTGTATCTGCATATAAAGCAAAGTGGTGTTTTTAGTTTTGGCATCTCATTGCTGCTAGGTATTAGGGAAGTCAGTGTCTTCAGAAGATAAGGATTTGAGTGTTGTATGGACAGCAGGGACAACCAGAGCTAGACAAATTTCAAAGAAAAAAAACGGTGTAGGAGCATCTTTTATTGCTTTTCAGATAATCTGGTGGGGTGAGACCCTACTCTGGGACCAGAGATGGTTTCCACTGAAAAGGGTAGAAGAACGTTTTGGGCAGATGAGAATCCCCAACAATGTAATGGATGCCCAGCCATAGCTTACACTGCCCTAATGAAGTTACATCACCATAATTACAGTGCATTACAATTCAAAGTTCAGAAGTCTCTTTTTTCTTCCTTTCCTCCCCCCCCTATTTTGTTTGTTTTGGGTTGGGTTTTGGGGGTTTTGTCTGTTTTTGTTTGTTTCTTTTTAAATGTGCAGGAGCTTTTCCTGCTGCTGGATGGGATTTGCCTGGGGACTTTGCCATGCAGAGGCTGATCTGTGATGGAGGTTGCGTTATCATGCCTGACAAAAGGATGCTTCAGCTTAGAAAGGCACCTGCAGGATCATGTTGCCCTGTTTTACTTTTCCCAAGCTGTGACTCCTCCAGCTCATGTTGCAGATGATTAGGGTTGAACTTTGCATGGTATCCTTCTGTGCTCTCAGGATAAATTGGGTGCTAAGGACAGGGTGTTGTGTCAGCTGTGTCTGGTCACCAGGTGCTTGCCAGGGTAGTACCAGCTGCATGCAGGTGTTGGTCTCGGGCTGACATCTCCTCCTGCTGAAGACATTCTTGGTCTAAAGACTTTAAGGTTTTCTTCTTTCTGTTTGCAGTTAGGGAATTGTCTCCAGGCTCCCTTGCATCTCTTTGTTTATTCACTTCATGCACTTTCTGACTCTCTTCCACAGCAAGATGTCATCCCTGAAGCTCAGGGCATGGTTTGCTTCCTATCTGTACCTCTTTCAATCAGGCAAATCTGGTTCATGTGACTGGAGTGAGTCTTTACCCACTCTTTTGTGCCTGGTGCAAGTGAGGACCAGAGCCCAGTGTTGCTCTTCTCTCCATCAATTGTTGATCTGTGTAGAGGAACACCTAAGTTAGGCAGGGTCTTTGGAACTTTATGGCCGTGTCAAGTGCAGTGCCAAAGCCAGACCTGGATCTACTCATTGCCTCTACCAGGGTTGTCTGAGGGACTGGAGTTAAGTTGAGGATTTCTACAAAGATGTAGGTACACCAAACCTTTAGACATTATCAGAGGTACTTCAACCGGTCTTCTGCTCTCAGGGGCTTTGCTTATTTGTGAATCAGCTTGTTGGGCTCCAGGGTTGAGGAACCACATCTGACACAGGCTTGGTGTCTTGCATTTCTGTGGTTTCTTTTCAGCCTTACTTGGCCTGCAGATGCTGGCTGTGAGCCCACCCAAATCCTGCTTATTGTCGTTGCTGTGGACTCCCAAGGAAGCTCTGGAAGGAAACCCCCCCTGGCTTTTGCTGATTGTGCAGGTCATCCAGCAGATGCTGGAAGCTGTGACAGAGGAGAAGGCTTTGTGCTCCTGTCCTCTGCACACTCAACCACAGCCACTGATGAGCACGTTTTACGACAAAAGCTCAACTGTGGGGGAACAGAAATCCCCAGCTTTACCATAAGTTTCCTGTGTGACCGTCAGGAAGTCACTTAATTGTTGTGGGTTCTTCATTGCAGGGTGGAGTTCCTTGTTCCTTGATCTGCTGTGCCAGTCATGTGTTGCTGAGGAGTGGGATATATGAACCTGTGTGGAGGCCACTCAGAGTTGAATGAGTATGTCTCCTGTGTCCATCCTGTGATGCTTGCAAGACAGGCAGGACGAGTCCTTGGACAGTGTCCCTTTGCTGCTCCAGAGCCAAAAGGGAAATGCCTTCCTTTTCATTGTGGAGAGCTGAAATCCTCAGGTCTTCAGTCTTTTTTGTAGCAGGTCTGTGATGTGACAGTGATGCACTTAACTCACCTACAGCAACAAAATTGCTTGGATTTTTTTAAATCCAGACTT
Organism: Pycnonotus jocosus; assembly: GCA_013400435.1. NCBI lineage: Eukaryota > Metazoa > Chordata > Aves > Passeriformes > Pycnonotidae > Pycnonotus > Pycnonotus jocosus. Next base: position 543,034 of record VWYP01018267.1, on the reverse strand, counting down.
CTGCAGAGGGAGGGGATATGAGCATCACATTAACAAGTCTGATTGGCTGAGATTTACTATGAGCAGCAAAGTGAGGCTTGGGTAATTCAGGACCCAACTTAGTAAGTTCTGCTGATCCAAACTTAAATCTTGCTCCGTAACCTTTGGACATTCCTGTTTCTGTTGGGTTGTGTGATTTCCCAACATTGCACGCACAATGCATTGGTTGGCTTTGCATGGCTACAGACTTGGTGATGAATTCATTCGCCATGGCTGTTGAAGGGCTGGGTTTGGAGGTCTTCTGTGGACCTCTGTGCCAGCAGTGCTCATTGTCCCCATCCCTCTAGGTTGCAGCTGGCTGGTGCTGCAGCTGCCAGGCCCATAAATCAGCAGTGTGCCCCTGAATATCTGCTGCATAATAACTGATGCATATTCATGTTTGCTCTACAGCATTGTGTGAACCTGCTAATAATGTATCTTGATGAGGAGGGGAGCAGGAACAGGGTCCCAGTAGCTGGTGCCTCCTTGCTTCATTTTATCTTCTCCTTCTGCTGCCACCTTGTCTTTGGCTCCCTAAGATACCCCCTCTCTTGTGTTTCTAATGTATTTTCCCCAGCTGCTTCTCCCAGATGTGCTAAAGTGAGCCCTGCAGGTTTGCTTTTTGCTGTGGTGCCTCCTTCCCTTCCATCCCTGCTCTGCTAATAAGTCAGAGTGTGTCCCTGCAAAGGCCTTGCAAGGACTAAATGAACGCAGGAGGATGACTGTTATGTTTGAGCATGTAAATTAAAAGCTTACTGATAAAAATACATTCTGGAAGTATCTGGTCTTGGCTGTTCCTTTGAGCTCTATTTTTGAATGAGATCTTACTGGTGTCCTACTGGGAATGGAAGGGCAAAAAGGAAACTCAGTTTTTGTTCCGTATCCCAAAATGGACTGTCTCTCACTCATAGCTCACCTGTGGAGAAAATGCTGTTGCACCTGTGCTGCTTTACCCTCTGTCTTGAAAAACAAGGAGGAAGAAAAGTGCTGTACCAACTTTCCCTGGAAAAGATAAAAGTTCGTAAGATGTGATTAGCGGCCTGTGAAATACCACATGTGAGAGGATGGATGGGGCTTGACTCTGCTTTTCTTTCAGTACAAGATCCTAAGTGCTGTCCAGGGAAGCTGGGGAAACCAGCTTGGGTACTAACCAAAGTGTATCCCGAGATCTGCCTGAGTCCAACACAGTCAGGACTGTCTGTCCATGCAGAGAGGGATCCCTCTCATTCCTGCTCTGTATTCCTTCTTCTAGGGGGACTTGAACCATTCCCAGGCAAGAGGAACCTGTTTATCTGTGGAAGCTCATTAGCCATCCAGAGGGTGAGTGCCATGTGGGCAGGAGCAGACCTGGCTCCTGCTGTCCCAAGATACTCATTGTCTGCTTCTATGCTGCTGGCCAACAGCTTACACCTTTTGTCACCCAAACCCAATGCCACTGGCTGCCTGGAACTTTCTGCTGCGGGAGCTGTAGTGCAATAGGACATGTGCTGTGTGAACCATTCCATTCCTGGAGACTAGAGTTCACCAATACTCTTATAAATCCTATTGTGCTCTAAAACCTAACCCTTTAAAAAAAACCTCTTAACCATTAGGTGCTAAAAAAATCAACAAAAAACCAAAACAAACACCTAAAAAAAGTATTATCAAAACAATTCTTGAAACTTTCCAGATGCAACTATTCTGTTTTCTTATCCATATATTCACTGGTAAAATACATGTGTAAGGATTTTAAACAAGCAGGAAGCTGAATAATCATACCTATTTCCATTGCAAATTCTTCTCAGTGAAGAGGACTTGTATGCATTTCCTGAAACCAGTTTTCCTAATTTTTCTTTGTCAACAGTTGTTTGGGAAGAATAAGGAAGGATAGGAAAGGGGAGGAGAACAGAAAGCTCATAGGGAGAGCGTTTCTGGGGTCCTTTTCTTGCTGTGCATCGGTGGTGTTCAGGTTGGGATTGGCCATTTTCTTAAATGATGTAGTTGGCCACCTTATACCAGTGACTTCCCCCTTTTTTTGTAGCTGGCCTTCAAGTGAGGAAAACAGCAGAACTTGCCCCTCTGCTCCCAGCCCTACCTGCACCCTCTCTGGGTGCTTATCTGTGGATCAGAGCATCTGCCTCTCTGCTGGCTGCCTATGCCCATGACCTAGTTGTGATTTCATCAGGATAATTGGAGAGCGGGGCCTCTCTTACAGCACTCTCTGCTTTCCCAGTTGCTGGACCCTGCCTCCTCAATTGTCTCTCTCTTGGGAAGCTGGGCTGGGGATGAGCTGCCAGTTCTTACAGCCCAACACAAAGACTCAGCAGGAGACCAACAGCTTTCCCATCCAAAACTTCTGCTGGGAGCTTTTTGTCTCAGGTGAAACCCCAGATGGGAAATCACATTGCCTGAGTTTAGCTCCCAGCTGTACCACCATTGATGGCTTTGGGCCAGTCCCTTGGCTTGTTTGCGTCCCCTTGCCTGTCTCTGCAGTGAGTAGGATAGTGTTTCTGTTCATGCATGGCCATCACCTTCAGCTCTAGCACTGAGTGCTCCATTGCTTGCAGCTTAGGAGTGAGATCTGAATTTGTCCCTTCTTGTGCTGTTGCAGCAGAGCCAGACAGCTGCAACCTGCCCTAGCATGATGACAGGACCGCTGGGCACGGGAGAGGCTGGACCTTTTCCCGGCAGCTTGCCTGCAGCTGCTCCTTTCATCAGCAAGAGGACCAGGCAGAACGTACCAGGTACCTTAGGAAACCAGCCTGGAGACAGCATCTCTTGTAATTCCACACCATTACTGGGCAGTGTTTTCCCCAAAGCCTGATATTCTCTAATAGCTGTAATTACAGAGATCCACTTACACTGGCGCTGGATACTCATCTGCTCCAAGTTTCTACTTCATTGCACCTTATATCTTGTGGGAAAATCAATACAATTTGGTGCTGAGACTGGCAAGAATTGTTCAGAGCCTGGGTTCATGGTTGTGTACCACATGTTTTAACACTTAACATTTACTGTCATGTATAATGTGGGTCTTGTTTTAAAGTTTCCTGGGTACCTGTCCATCTTTTTATATACCCAAGATACATCACACTGCCTTTCTTGCATCCCGTTAATGCTTATAGGTGGGATTTTAATGTGAAGGAAAGTTAAAAGTTGCCTCTTCTCTTCATCTCTGTTGTACAAAGTACCATTTTCTCTGAAAAAGGCTGGTAGGCCTGAGAGAAGTCTTTTCCAGGGCAAGGTGGAGGGTTGCCAGCCCAGGCAGGGAAATGTCTGCCTCTGAACCACCTGCTCAGCCCTGGGAGGCTGGAGAAGAGATGAAAGTGGAGGAGTCCTGGCAGTTTGCAGCCTTCTGCATCTTGACAGTGAGAGCTTTTCCTCCTTTGCACTGCTTTCCCACACGTTGGTATGTTCAACACTAGATCCTAAGTCTTGACTGCAAGATTGGAGTTCAGGTTTTATTTCAGTGTCTCACATTGTCCTGACCTGCACTGTGGCCTCTTCATGCTCTTGTTATCACTCTTTACCAACTTTCAGACTCAACTCCAGTCTCCTCATTCCTTATGCAGGTTACTCTTGCTCATGTAGAGTCTCAAAGAGTGCTGAAGTGTTGGATCACAAATCACAAGTGTAATTTAAAAACTGTCTTCAGTTTTTTCATATCACTGGCACTGCCAGATGCAGAGAACTGTGACTTGGGTGCTAGCACAGGTGGTCTCTGCCATCTGCATGTGATTTTTTTTTTAAGAGTCTGTGTTTAGCAGTGGTGTGGGATGTATAATTTGCTTGCCTGTTTCTTTCACCCTTTCTGTGGGCTGGCATCAGTTAACCCACAGAGCAGTGTGTTTTCCCTCTGTGGAAGTTGGCTTGGAAGGTTGGTTCTTCTGCAGAGACTGTGGTGGGATGAGTGATTTGGTATCAGGGAGACAGAGTGGTGGTGGTGGGAGGTGAAGGTCCCGCCATGATTCTCAAGCATATCCCATCACCTTCCAGAGTTTCCTGACAGTGTGCTGCTCCTTGTCCCACCTTTGTGATGCTGGAGACACGGTCATGAGCAGTCCTGACTTACAAGTTTCTGAGATAATGGGCGTGCTTGTCTTTATTTGAAAAATAGTAATTTTGGTGGCCTGTATTGGGTGTGGAGAATGGGCAGTGTGGGCAATTCCTTTATCCAGAGGGAAGTTATTCGGTAGCTGGTTTATTCTCTGGGTTTGTGTTACTGACTTATTTAGGTTGTTTGCTATTTTGGGTTGTTATAGCTACCTACCAATTGTTTTTCTTGGAATAAGCTGCTAACAAAGAACTTTATTAAGAATATTTATATTTTGAGAAGGAAAGCAAGAACAGTGTAGTCACACTCTCTTACTGCCAACAGCAGGTGATTGCACAGCTTTGTCTTTTACTTAAATATCTGACAGCTGAAGCAGGAACCAGGGAGCAAAGAACAGGTAGCAGCTTTGGACAGAAGGATAGTGTCTTGTTTTCCTTTGTCCTTCCATATTTTCCCAAGCCCTTTGTGGTTGGGTAGTCTCTGGCAGAGAGATTGTGTTGCCAGAGGTGCTTTGACTGGAAACTGTGAGGGCTGGGCTTGGTGCACTGACCAGTCCATACCTGTTCAAGCCTTTGTGCAAAGCTGAGGCTTGCACATTGCTGCTGGAACATGTTTATGGCTGCTGTGAAGACTCAATCCCTCTCTTCCAGGCCTGCCTATCCCTCGGAGCTGCCCGCAGTTTTCTGCTGTTCTTCCTCACAGGTTTCTCCCTGAATGTGCGTCTGTATTTTGAGCCTCCTACACCATGTCATTCCATATCCTTTTTCTTCCTTTCCTCTGCAGCAGTATTTTTGTGCTCAGTCCCTTGGGACAGACTGCCTTTTCCTTCAGATCTTGAAGAGCTAGCAGAGGATAGAAGAAGCCATTCTGCTTCTTGTTGGCTTTTTTTTCTTTTTTTCCCCCTAATAGAAGACATTTATTATCTCCAAGTCATCTCTCCAAAGCAGGACCAGTATTGCAACTTTTATTCTCTTTGGCATCCCTTTCTCTGTTTTTATCTGTGAGGTGCACTGTCTGAGTTTGCATGTATACAGCTAGCAACCCAACAACAGGCACAATTGCTTAGATGTGTAGCTCACTTGTCCATTTAAAAAGCAACAAGTAAATTAAAATGAAGCATTGGATAGGTTTCACAAGAGAGCATCAGCTTTCCAGCCTCAGTTCCCTAATCTCTTTGAGGCTGGATGGGTCACAGAGAACATCAGCATTTTGGTCTTCAGTGAAAATAAAAGGTGGCATTTCACACCACTAGAGAGGCTCCTTCAGTCCCTCCACAGACTGTGTTTTGTGATGTTGATGACAGTCTTGTGCATGAACAAATGGAGGAGAATGGACAGTCACTGAGGTAAGCCAACAGGTTTACTTTATCAATGCTCAAAAATCACCGAGTAGGATTCCTGATGTGTGGGTGTGGATGACTCTGGTAAAAAACTGGGATGAGTGTTGTTCTCCTAGAGGACTGCAGACCATTTCTGCCTGCAGGGCATCTCTGCTGAAGGGAAATAAAATCAAACATAGTGGCATTTGTGGTCATATGGCTCCTTTGGACGGGGCATTGGAGGAAAGAGTGCCTGGTCTGAGATGAGCCCAAAGAGATTTGCAGAGTGGAAACTGACTTCTGGTGCTTTTAAATGCAGAAACTCCCAGTGGGCAGGTGCAGTGATGGTGAATGCTCAGTAATGAACAGTTGTAAAACTTCTGGCACGGCTGGCCTTACTACAGCAGCATTGTGCAAAAATCTGTCTCTTGACTTGTTTGTTTGGCTCGGTGTCTGTCTTGGAGAGAAATAAAGAATGGGAGGAAACAGGAGCCACAGACAAAGCACCTTCAGTTGTTCTGTTGGAAGGGTGTCAGAGGCTCCCTTGTGGTGAATGTGTTGGAAACCCACTGTGTATCCCTCCTGCTTGACACCTGAGCTCTTGTTGAAACTGTGGTGGTGAGATGGGACATAACTGATGGGGCCCAGTCCCTTAAGTTCTTTGACTCTGCTGAGTGAGTTTCTGAAGGCTTCACAGTCGGGTGTCCCAAACCACCTCTCTAGGCTGGAGAACAGGGACCATGAAGAAGATCGGGTTGTTTTTTGCAGGACACAGTTGGATCTCTGGGTAACACCTCTCACCCTGATGCTCAGACCTACTTTAGGTCTTAGCCCTGTGACAGCTTCTGCCAAGCATCTTGGTCCTTGTTTCTGCAGGCAGGGCCTCCATGCTGCTACCCAGCATGTGCAGGCAGGGGAGGTGGTGTGCCCTCTGCCATCACCCACACCTCCATCCCCTCCCTGCGAGACAAAGGTAGGATGTTGGTGTCCATCGGGGCTGGGCGCTTGCTCTCCCTGCTTCCTGCACGAGGCTGGCAGATGGCTCCTGTTTGCTGGAGCTGTGTGGATCTGGCTACTGGGCTGGGAGCAGCTGCTGCTGCCAGGCGGAAGCACTCGGTGAGGCTTTCCTAGACAGCTGTGAACGGGAGCCAGGAGCCCTCTTGCTACAGGAGAAAATCCACGAGGTCAGGAAATCCAGCAGCAGCAGCAGCTCCAGCTCCACGCTGGGGCTGTTGGCTTGGCACGCGGATCCCAGCCCTCCTCTTTCCAGACGGTGCTCCTGAAACTGCTCTCCTCCTTGCTGTCTCTCTCAACTGTTGCTTGACAGCCCTGTGTGTGACTTTTGGGGGGTGTAGTAGTGGAGTGCTGCAGAAGTGATAAATTTGGATAGGGAAACACTAGATGGTGACCTGGATCAGACTTTCAGATCTTGAAGAGCGTGCAGAAGATGGAAGAAGCATTGTTCCCGCTCTCTGTGGGACTGGGAGGCTGTGCTTTTGTGTTTCCCTCTGTTTTTTTGTGGTCAGCTGTGTGTGGGCTCAGTGTTGGCTGCTGAGCAATAGAAACTGGAAATCCTCACATCAGGAGGAGCTTTCACAACCACCAACAGGCTGTAAACCTGCATCCGGTGTGTCACCAGCATGAAAACTGGAGTGTCTGTTACCATCTCTCTAACAGGAACTCCACTCTCTCTTCCCTGCGTCGGTTTTATAGGAAGCCAGAAATATTGCTTTTGGGATGGTTGTTCCTTGAACCAGCCCCTATGGTGATGGTGGTGATGTTCCTGTAGTGCTGAGGAACAGCCACCCCTGTGCTGAAAGTATGGAAGCATTGAAGAGCAGCCTTACCCCTTCCCACGTTCAGGAGAAAAAAGTGTGTTGGGGGAATTACTGCAAGATGGTGTTGGTAAGCTTAAGGATAGGACCAGTAGCCCAACTCTGTGGCAACGTTTGGCCATATGGAAATCCCTGCTTTCCCTGCAGCCTTTGGCCAGGCTACTTCTTCTGTGGGATTTGTCCCCGCTCTGGGGACAAATGCAGTTGGATCTGCATGCTGCCTGTGAGGAGCTTGCATTGGAGAAAGGAAGCAAGCTCCCCTGAGCATGGAGTTTAGCAACATTAATTTGGGTGGCTCTCATGCCCAGAGTTGTTCATCATTCCCCATGCTCTCACTTGGCATTAGGACATGTTTTGCAGCAGTGGTATGGAGCAGGTAGGCTGGACCTGCCCTCCTTTGCAAGCTGCAGGATCTTCTGCAACTGCAGGGGTGAGGTTGTCAGAGCAGTGGAGAGTTAGCTGAGGTGACAGCACTTTCAAGCAAACACCAACATTGCAGAACTCCTGTGTGTAAATTGGCCATGTGCAGGCCACAAGCGGGGAGTAGCAATAGCTTCTTCGCCCGCCTTGTTTTCCCTGCCTCTTGGGTGTGTGGAGGGCAAGAAGATGTGGATTTGTGTTTCTGTGGAGAAGCCACATCTTAAAATTCTATGCTAAGGTGGTGATATGCAGAGCTTGCTGGTGTGTGGCTGCCCCTCTGCTATGCAGGGGAGCTCAGCTGGAGTCTGGAGCAGGGGAAGACACTCAAGCTGACATGGGTGGTGACCACCTTGTCCCCCACCTCCTGCTGCAGTGTGGACCATAAAGCTGCTATGGCTGTGTGGGCTGGGGGGTCTTCCAAAGGAGTAGGCAGTGCCTTCCACTGGGGTGGTCTTGAGGGAGAACCCCCTCCCAAGGAACTTATATCTTCTCCTACCCATATTGAGTCAAAGCTTTTCTCACTGCCTTAGCAAGTCCTACTGGCCTGGACAGTTGTGTTGTTTTCCTTGAGCATCTTTGTGGCAACTGCTTTGTCATCAGCATCAGATGCAGAGCAAAGTCCATGTGTTTTGCTGCGGGTTGCAGATCTCCCTGCTCTGTAATGAAAGATGGGAGCTGGTCGCAGTGTTTCTTCAGACCCCCGGGACCCCTCTGTGAAGCTGTTTGCTGAAGGAGCGATCTCCCCTGGATAGCTGTGCTGGTGGAGATGGTCAGCCAACATTTGCTCCTCAGTCCCCTTTTCATCCTAACTGTCTCTCCCCAGTGAGATCAGAAGCCTGGGGTTGGGGGATCTCACTTGTCCCTGAGAAGCAGTGCATGTGAGAACATCACATACGTGAGGGCACGCGTTAATGGAGCAGAGTAACGTGTGTGCACAGTCAGTTGGTGAGATCACTTAGATTCTCTCCTGTAGCCTTGCTTTCAATCTGCAACTCTTCCCTGGCTGCCAGAACAGATGCACATTGGACTTTCAGGGGAAGCAGTGTCACTTTCAGGTAGGCACCTAGGGTATGACATTATTTGCACTTCATTTACCATCACCACTTTTCCATCATGTTTAACTGCTTCTCCAGCACAGCAAACCAGAGGTCCTGATTGGTATCATAATTGTTACCTGGTTGCTCTTTTGCTCCTTTGCCCTTCTTTAGGATTCTGGATGCTGGGAAGGGCATGAGCTTTGTTTGCCTTTCTGCTATCAAGACAGCAGCTCGAGAAAGGGCTTCTGCATGGCGTGGTTGTGTCTGATTGCTCCCTGCTCGAGAGGGAGATAGAACTGTCTGGGTGGTTTAAGATTGTGGTCAGATGGCGATTGAAGGCAGAAAGTTCTGGCCTCCTCGCCATTAGATCTTTGCTGTGTTAGCAAATGCATCAGCTGTGGTCTGGGTCTAGAGCAGCCTTTGCTGGCACAGTTTGTAGCAGCTTCCAGAGTTTAGAAGCAGGGTGGCAAGCCTGGGGAGGAGGGTGGAGTGATTTAGCTGTCTGGGGTGGGAGGGTGGAGGAGGGTGTTCTAATCCCTGTGGACACTGAAGGGTGTCTGACAAGGGGAACTATGAGCTTGCCTTCCTGCTACCTGCTGCATTTTTGGTGGCTTCCCCTGAGCTTGCAGATGGTGGCTGAGAACGAGTATCTGACCCTGGAGTGACTTTCAGTGGGCAGGGCCAGCAGTCCAATGAGGGTGGATTTCTATTTAAACCTTTGGGGTTTTGTAATCTTCCTGAGTTAGTTCCTCTTTCTCAGCAGACTTGGAGCAAAAATTCAAGGGAGGAGCTTGGGGGTATGTGAATCTTCTGCTGCTGAAGGGCCATGGGAGGTACACAGTACTGCGGAAGTGTGGTTTGCTCATCCTGACCCTAATCGTCATTGTCAGTCAGCACCTTTTGTGACAGTATCTCTTCCCCTCCTGTTGGGTGTGCCAAATTCAGCTCAGGGAGCAGGGATGCCCCTTCTGCAGTCCTTCCTCTCACCATAGCAGCACCGTTAGCTGGAGGACAGGCAGAGGGTGTGGATGTGCCACTGTCTCAACGCTACTGTGTGGTTTGAGGTTTAACGCAGCCTTGAGGGTGAAGACATGGAGGTAACAGCATATTTGGGCAGGGCTGGACCTTTTCTCCTGCTCTTGTGGGAATTTACCTTGTTGGCCAAGGGTTTCAAATCTATCTAAAAATTTCAGATTGTCAGCTTGAGGTAAGGTAAATTGGGGACAGTGCTGAGCACTTCTGCAAAACCAGACTTCATAAACTTGTAGCTTTAGGAGTTGATGCACACGGTCTGTACCTCTTGTTTTCTCATCAGTAATGCTTTCCTACCTCTTGAAGTTTGCTCAAGGAACCTGTGAAGTTTGCATCCAGATGGTCAGGCTGAAGGATTGCAACAGACCATAGGATAAACAGAGTTTTTGTATTTGGTTTGATGGATTATTTTGCACATTTCAAAGTAACTTCTCTTAGCATAGTGACCATGTTTGTCCTTGCAGGTGGTGGTGCTCCTGGAAGTCCTGAGCTGGGGTCAGGTGGAAGATGACTGAATACAAGCTGGTGGTGGTGGGAGCAGGTGGTGTTGGGAAGAGTGCTTTGACGATACAGCTCATTCAGAACCATTTTGTTGATGAGTATGACCCCACAATAGAGGTGAGTGGCTCTGGGCATGGGGTTGGGCTGTCTGCATGTTTTTCCCTTGCTTTTCTCCACCTTGTCTCCAACCCAGAGCATGCTCAGTTTGGTCTCAAGTCTGAACTTGAGCAGGGATGTTTCTCTGCTTTGCAGAGCTATTCTGAGTGACTGTGTGTGTGTTCAGAGGTCACAGTGACCGACTTAACATCTCCTGCAGAAGGATAGTGGTGACTGCTGAAGAGAGGTGACATGGGAGGCAGCAGAGACAGGCAGAGCAGGGCAGGGGCTGAGAGGCAGCAAAAAAGTCTTCCTTTTTGATGAGATGACAACATAGGGAGGCATTAAAGGTTTAGATTTGAAGAGACATTTTGTGCCTCTGCTTCCATTTCTCCTCTCATGAAATCAGAGTAAATGTATTGACTTTTTCTGCAGGATGTTTTGAGCTTTACTGATGAAATGGGTTTTATCAGAGCTTGGTTATATTATGTATGTCTTGCAGTTTGAGCAAGACATGCTGAGCAGCTGAACTGCTGTGGCTCCCCCAGTGCCGCCTGTGCTTCTTCACAAGGAGTTAAAGGGTGATGTGTGTGTCTTAGTGTAGATGGCAGCACTGACCTGTCTAGCTCAGCACCCTGCCTGAAGAAGCAGGCAAGGACCCTGTGGTCCTCACAGGCTGTATGGGGGTGAAGAGGGATCCAGTCTTCAACATCCATTGTGCTATTATTATTTTCTTCAATATTTAAAAAATATGTTCCATTCTTTGTCTGCTTTCACCATAGTTAGCGATGTGCTAATTAGCCTCTGCATGACTTACACCTTTGTTGGGTGAGATGCAGGTAGCAGCCACCGCTCTGCACAAGGAGTAAAGTCCACCCTGGGAAGGCAAATTGCAGCTCTGTCACGCCTCTTGGACATCAACCTCCCTGTCTGCAGTCCTAAAGGATTCTCTACCAGATGCGTATAAATGCAGCTGTGGTTGCTGCAGTTATTATTATCATAATGGCTAAAAGCCCCAGATGGGATGAGAAATCTATTCTGGTAGGTGTTGTCTGTGTAGTCCCCACCCTGAAGAGCTTACAACTTACATAAACAAGCAAGACAAGGCTTGGTAGAAAGGCAGAAATAGTCTTAAAATCCTACAGACGGGAAGGAGAGAGCGCTTAAAAAGCACGTGATATTACATCATTTGGCCAAGGTCACCTAGAAAGTCCATGGCAGAGACTGGAATTTAATTTAGGGCTCCTGAGTCTCCTTGCTTAAGGATGCAATTGCCTTTGTCCCCAGCTCCTCTCCCCTCATGTGGCTGTTGCCAGTAGTATTGTATACTTTTCTCAGAAACCCATTCCAGGTTGTTTTTGGCAAAAGAGCTGCTCATGGAGAGCAACCTCCCTAGGGAGACATCTGCATGGATGTATCTTTGGACTTCAGGTGGGCAGAGGCAACTCTTACCCAGTGATGTGTTGGGTTTTGGTGTCCTGTGTTTTTTGTCTCCAGCTGCCTGTTCCCTGTACGTACCCTGCAGGGAATTTTCTCCATGTAAACAGGCAGCAGGGAATGTAAACCTTGCATGGCATTTCCCAGCACACTCTCCTCACCCTACTCACTTTTTCAGGGCTCTGGGAGATGCCTGCTCTCTCCTCCACTGTTCACTCCAGCCCCATTCTGTTGTTCTCCTCTTCCAAAAGCTGCCACAAGCTGCTCTTCAGCCCTCTCACCTCTGGTACTTTTCCACCTGTGGGTACCACCAGCCCTGATGCCTTTGCAGCTCCCTTGGTTGTACCTTGCTTCCCCTGCTACAGAAGTTCCCCTTCCGGCCAACTACTGATTCATCTCAGGGTGATTCCTTTTAATTATGCTTCATTTTATGGGGATTTAAAAGACAGAGAGCTACCTGCTAGCCATCCAAATGTGACCAACAAACCACCTTCCTGTGACTAAGCTGCTTTGGATCATACCCAGGAGCTGACTGTGACTGTTCAGGCAGCTAACAAGCCGCACAGCAATGCTGAAACGAGCAGGATAAAAGCAGGGGGAAAGAGGGATATGTGCATGGAGCAAAGGCGTTGCCTGTCGTCCACATGGCTGGAGCACAGGCTGTGCTGCAAAGGGGGTGCAAGCAGATTGGGGTGCACTGAGAAGATGCTCCCCAAAGCAGGAGGGGTGTAGGTTTGTCCCTGTCTGGGGCAAAGACCCTGACTGGGTATCTGCTGCCCTCCTACCCTCCTGATTCACCAGTGCAAACTGGTTGCGTAACTCAACGCTGTCCACCCCACTACAGCAGCTTTCACAGGCCAGTTCTTGGGCTGCCAAGGAGCCTTAGGACCCTTGTTTTGGGAACAGGAGGGCCAAGGCAAGAAGGAAAGTTATGTCACTGGCATTGTCCCATGGTGAATAAGCAGAGATGGAATAAAGAGTTTCACTGTGTTGAGAAATTCTTCGGTTCATCTTCCAGCTCTTAGCAGCTAGATAGTAATGGGCTTCCCAAACCTCTGGTCATATCCTGACTGTAGTGCTTAGCAAATGGGCCTCTTGGCCTGGTCCCCCAGCACAGCTGGGATGCTTCCAGCATCCACCTGGGATCTTGAGTATGAAACCCAAACAGATGTTTCTGCTGCCTGGCACTTCACAGCTGGGTCTGGCTGCATTCCCCTCAAGGTGGGGTGGGACATGCAGGGCTGCAGAGGAGCACTGAGGCTGCAGGGTGCTGGTATGGGCTGGTGGCAGCAGACCCTGCAGTGGCAGCCATGTCACCTGCTGATGTGGCTGGGACAGCTGAGCTGCCATTCTGAGCTTCCTGGGGAGGGAGAGGTCGAATGAAGCTGTACAGAAAGCATTGATGGGGAGAGCTTGTCCTCTTCCTTTGCAAAGCATCCTCTGCAAGATTGTTTTATGTCTCTGCCTTGTAAGCCAGCTGGCTGGCCTTATGGGTAGCCTGTTGATGACCTGAGCTGGGGTGTGGGATCTCTTCTCTGTCAGCATGCTGGGTGCTGTGAAACGTCCTGGAACTGGGGACTTGGCAATTGACGGTGAACATGTGTGCTGAGGGGCTGGTCCTCTGTCCCAAGCCAAGGTGGAGAGGTGGGAGGATGCTCTGTGGGGCAGAGGAGGCACTCAGGTCCCCTTGCCCAAAGGAGGCTCCAGATACATTATTGATTAGAAATGGGAGCACATTGCTGCAGGGCAGCCTGCCAGTTGCCTTCAGAGCTGTTGGCTGGAAGCCAGCCTTTCACTCCATGCTTATTCTCAATGGGTCAGCAGTCCACTTTTTGGGAAGGCACAGCTGAGAAGGTCGTGGCAGGGCAGATCTCATCTCTGATTTCACAGCCCTCTGCAAGGTGAGGAAAGACTTTAATTAGCCCCAGCAAATGACGTTGTTGTAATGAACCAAAGGATAGAGGCCATGTTGGCCCCATTCCCTTTCTGTGCTGCTGCTGGTCCTGTTGGTGACCTTTGCTGTGTCGGCTGTTTGTCTGCAGACCTGCAAAGCTCATCTGATAACATTGTTGTGGTCGTTGGAAGAGCAGCCGACATTTGAATTAATTTTAAACTGCAGCCGTAGACTCTGTGAGTGGCTGCAAAGCACTGTGTGCTTGTACTGCTGACTTGGACCTTTTTCATACCTTTCATTTTGGCTTCCTTCTCTTGCTGAGAGTTGAGGATGCTGCACTGTCCACAGGGGATGGCTGTTGGAGAGGGATGAGGGATGTCCTCCATGCAGGGGCTGCCCCACAGCATCCCTGCTGATGAGACTGAGCACAGGGAGAAGAAGAGTGGGGAGGTGCAGTGCTTTGAGGAGCCTGCCATGAAAATGAAACCTTATGAGGGATGCTCTGGGTGATTTCCAGATCTTCTCACACCTTTGATAAGTTGTGATTGCCTTTGCTGCAGGGAAAACCCCCAACTTCAAAGGACCTGCCTGGATAGTTCTTACCTCTCCTGGAGCCTTCTGGGCACAGACTGGTTGTGAGAAACACTCTGTTCACAGTGTGATTTTATTTTTTTTTTCTCATGTTTAAAGAGGTTTACCATCAAAACCAGTCTGAAACCTTACTGATGGCAATATTGCCTCTGGTGCCTGATTTGAGATGCATTGAAGGCACTGGATTTCCAGGTTATCTTAAACACCTTCCAGCCCTGCAAATCACAGAAAGCCAGATCACTGGCTTTCTGATGACTTTCAGATCACTGGAAGCCCTGGCTGGCCAGAGCTCCTTTCCTGAGTGTCCTTCCTCTTCCAGCAGAAGGAATTAGAGCTGAGACTAAACAGTGCTTAGGAAATACTTGTTGAGGGCTATGCAGTGTGGTAGAGATGAAGCTGCACCTGGTCTGCCAGAGGCAGGGCTGGGAATGAGGGGAGGAAGCTGGGAGCTGTCTTCTCTGTGATTCTGACAGAAAAGGAGAAACCTGCTTAGCTGCCCCTTTTTTCCTTTGTTTTTTAAAAATTATTTTTCCTTTCCCTCCCATTTTCAAAACAGATTGAGTTGTCTCTTTAATGGAAGCTGAACACAGGCAGAGCACAACCTGGCATCTTCCCAGGGATGCACTTGCTGCATCCCTTTGTTTAGCCAGATCCAAGCTCTCCCTTAATGCTGCATCTTCCTTCCTTTCCCTCTCCTGGCCTGCAGGATTCCTACAGAAAGCAAGTAGTCATTGATGGAGAGACCTGTTTATTAGACATCTTGGACACTGCAGGGCAGGAGGAGTACAGTGCCATGAGAGACCAGTACATGAGAACGGGGGAAGGATTCCTGTGTGTCTTCGCCATCAACAACACCAAGTCCTTTGAAGATATTCACCAGTACAGGTCAGTATCCTGGGAAGAGCCCTTTCCATCTTGCCCTGTGCAAAGGGAAGGCCTTGCTGCTGCACTCTCCTGCCCACCCTTTTAGATCAGGCCCCGTGGTGGAAGCACAGACTGCCAGCAAAGACAATTAGCTCGAGTGGCCATTCCCCAGGGAAGAGACAGAGCAGACGGCTAATGTCAGTGACTCCAATAAAACCCTTCCGAAGGGATTGCTTGTGGCCTTTGGGGACCCGGTAATGTAATGTTTAAGTGTTTATGGTGACTAAAGAGAGAGCTGATCCTGTATGACCCCCCTCCCTTCCCTCCCTAATTAGTGGAATTGCTTTGTTAGCGCAATCGATCTCAGCGACTTCTGCTGGCCCCAGAGCTGGAAGAGAGGAGGCTGGGAAGGACAGGGAAAGCTGCTTGCCCTGCTGTCCACTGTCAACCAGGCTGCCAGCTGCACACATGTGTGGACAGTCCTGCCCCACTGGAGCTTGGTTTCAGTCAGGGCAAAGATGGAGCAAAAGGGGAGTCAGGGCTCCAGTGAGGTGATTTGCCCAAGAAGATGTATGGGGAAGCAGTGACAAAGCAGGGACCCTGTCCCAGTACCTATCCCAATTCTCCCCTCTGTTGATGTCACCCCTAGAGAGCCAAAGAGTCAAGGGGATTATGTAAACACAGCAGGAATCCTCCCTGTTTACCCCGATGCTACCTTAGGGAGGGATCGCTCTGCTTGTACCTTTTTTTGAGGCTTGGCTGTGATGGGAGGCACTAGCAGAGGATGCAGGAGATGCCTCTGCCTGTCCCTGCTCTGTCCACTGCCCACCAAAGGACTGCATATCCCAGTCTCTCATCATAAAGCAGGGTCCCAGTAATCCTGTTGTTCCGAGGACAGGCACATTCCTTCCTTGCTCTATAGTCAGAGATGCTGCTCGGAGCTACTGAGGTGTTTCAGTCTCATTCAAAAGGCTGTTCAGTGTAATACTGCACAGGTGCACTAATTTGGCTTCTTATAGCTGAACTAAAAGACAAAGGATGGGATTTTCCTAAAGCACCTGAGGGACTGAGCAGCATTCATCCTTGTGCTGGGGCTGGTGCCTCTGAATTGCTCATAGGATGGCTCGACTTCAAGGCCTCATGATGTAAATCACTGGCTTTCATCTCCTTTAGCCTGTGCTCTTTGTGTTTGCACGTTTAAAAGAATATTCCCCAGAGATGCTCGCTCTCCCTGGTTAGTAACCATTTGGAGGTATCTCTTTTCAGCTAAGTGTAGCCTGTGCACTAAATTTAGTACTTGCATTTGCTGATCAGGATGTTACACAGAACATTTAAATGGCTTTATGGCATATTATGCCATATAGTCAGACTTCATTTCTATGTTCTACTACATTAGAAAAAGATGATTGATTCTTCTGTGTGTGATAAATGTGCAGCTGCCTTTGGATGGAGATTTGCATTCAATTAAAATGCAGAAATTGGTATTTTAAATCTTTTATTTGTTAAATTAAAACCATGTTAAATGTTCTGGACCCGTGAGCAAAAAAAACCAACAAAAAAGCTGTTTTGCATCTGAAGTTAAATGATTTATTAAGCAAAGGAAGTTACTATCTATCAGAAGGGAATTGAATGGATTGTTTGTGGTCATAATGGCCTTCAGGATTTTTAGAAGTGGTAGATCTCATCCTCGCCCACCTAGTTTTAGATCCAATGTTGGAATGAAGAAGTGAGCATTACAGCTTTTTTAGTTCCCAGTTGGTTACTCAACTTTGAGTGACCTGAACTAAACTGAAAGGGAGCAAATACTGCCTGTGCATCTGCAGAAAAGGTTACAGCTGCAAAAGCTGCTTTATCAGCTCAGCAAATTCTGGTTGCAGGTGATTTATTTCCCTCCCCCCCGGCCCCCATTTGGGGGGGATCACTTGATCTAAAATGTTGGAAATAGGTAACTGCTTGAGAATTCATTTTTAGTTAACTTATCTTAAGCTCATGTCTTAATATAGATTGTCATAATTCAAGTTGTTTTGTAAATAGCTGCATTTAAAGAGCAGAAGTATGTTTAGTTTTCATTTCCAGAAGTGCCCTGTTTTGCTGTTTACTCACTTATGTGCTGTAGTCATTCACATTTTCCTGAAAGCTCAACACAAGGCACTGAACAGGAGTGAGGGGTAGCTGTCAAATCTTTAAGCAAAGAAACTGGTGAGAAGTGTTCTGGAGCTGCCCCTTCACTTCTTCACACCTCCTCCTCTTGCAGGGAGCAGATCAAGAGGGTGAAAGACTCAGATGATGTTCCAATGGTGCTGGTGGGGAATAAATGTGACCTGCCTGCACGAACAGTGGAGACCCGGCAAGCGCAGGACCTGGCCCGGAGCTACGGGATCCCCTACATAGAAACGTCTGCCAAAACCAGACAGGTAGGAGGAGACTTTTAAACAAAATGCTCTTTTTCTTTCCTCCATTGCTGCCCTGGAGGGCAGGAATGGGCAGGCACCACCTTGCAGAGAGATGGGTGTTAGGGATGGGTTTAGTTCTTCCTCAAGGCTAAATGCTCGCTCAGGATGTTCCCTCCCCACTCCAGGCTTGAGCCTCCCATCACAAGAAGTGCATCGTCATGCTGTGGCAGCAGTGAAGAGATTCCTTCTCAGGGCTTTCTCCAAGGCTCTGGAATAAGCTCCATAGTCATTGCAGATCAGCTAAGCTCAGGTTGCTTGGCTAACCTCATCCATGGCCTATTTTGGCGGACCTACAGGCAGGATATACCAGTGCTGAAAGGACCATGTGGAGCTTCCAAAGCACAGAGGTGGAAATGGAATTGACACTTTCAGTGGTCTAGTGGTGGCAGACCTCATTCAAACTGCTGAGAGCTGATGAATCTCAGGGACTTCAGAGCTCCCCATCTCATGGTTGCTCATTCAGTCTTGCTCTCCATTTGAGGGCCATACTCAGGTCCTTGTTAGTCTTCCAGCTTGGTTCTGTACCTTTAACTCTACAATCTGTACTGGTGGACAGTGCTAGGGACGCCCTGCTGGGTAGCAGAGCCCTCTCCTCTCTCCACTGTCCCTCCTCTAAGGGGGCAGCTGCTTCAAGCTGTGCCTTTTCCCCAGGGCGTTGAGGATGCCTTCTACACCTTGGTGCGGGAGATCCGGCAGCACAAGCTGCGCAAGCTGAATCCCCCGGATGAGAGCGGCCCTGGCTGCATGAACTGTAAATGTGTGGTATCATGACTATGGTAAGTGGTGGAAGCAGGACATGGGGTGCAGTGGGGGAACATCGCAAGCAGGGCAGGAGGTGACTGCAGATGCACTAGCCTGCAAACAAATGCAGCAGGATCAATTTCAGCAGCAGGTATTTTTTAATGAAACACCTTTCGGATTGAAACATCATATTTTCTGTCAAAACATAGGTAAGTCAAAATTCCCGCTTTCCTGAGGAAGTGTGTGGCAGGAAAGGGTTGTTTTATTTTTCCCCCTTATTTTGTGCAACAAAATTCTATACAACTGATTTTTTTTTAAGAAGCGTGTTTTCCCCAGGAAAGCTTCTTCCCTCCTGAAAGAGGAGTTAAACTGGTGTTGAAGGTGTATAGATCACTGCATGCTCACCAGACTGGCTCTAGAAGGGTTCAGATGAAGGGCTGGCTGGGTGCATTGCCTCCTAAAGTACTGACATAAATTGCCTCATTCTAAAGCTTTAGAGCAGACTTGTCTCGCTGTGAAAAGTCCTGTGTTCCTCAGAAGAGTTTTACCCATTAGATAAATCCCCTGGGATATTTCAAACTGATGCAATGTTGAGAATTAGCCATAAGGGGGCTGTTTGCTTTTATAAATTGTGTGTGCTGGAGCCAGAAACCATGTTTTTCAGATTGTTTGTTCACTTGCCTGTTTTTCTTCTTTTTCTTTTCTCGATTTTTTTTTTTTAATTACGAGTTTATTTAAAACACTGCTGGATAGCAGTCAGGGAGAGTTCCTATTATTGTTCCTGCATGTGCTGGCTGGCCTTAAGTGAAAGGCTGGGGAACATCTATCTGTGTAACCAACTCCTTCCATGGCAGAAATTTATAGGGGTAACTGGGCATGAGTCCACCAAGGAGATCTGTATCTAAGGATGTGTGGGACTGAGACAAAAATGTGCCATGAACATTGCCCTTAATGTCTTTTGGGCAGTCTCCCCAGCACCTGGACTGACCCTTCACTCCTTTAAATAACTACTGGAGTCCTAAAGAGAGGTGCCCTGTATCCAGAGATGGTGTTAAGAGGGTCTGGTGAAGGTGGAGACGGACAGCAGATTTCCTCTGATGCTTTTTGAACTAGAGGCCATAAGCACAGCAGAGCTCTTCCTCCTGCTCCCTACTCCCAAGGAAAAAACCTAGCAAAAGAGTGCTGGCAGCGTTTGCTTCCTATGAGCAAACACCCACCCAAGAACCCCACCCCTCTGCTCCCAGCTGAGGCGTGTGAGGTCGGTTGGGGGCCGAGCTGAATGCTGTGCCCAGCACACTTATCACTGCTAAAGGAGATTTTCCAGATGTTTGTGTCCTCCAGATGTTCAGGAGCATTTCCTCCGGATGGGGATATGAGCTCAAGTCTTGTTTCCTGCTCTGGCTGACAGCTGACGGCATGGGCTTGGCAGGCATTGCTGCTCCCTTACACCAACTGCCAGGAGCCCAATCCTTGTCACAGCCCAGTGGCAACACCAGCAAGAAGGGCTGGGAAAGGGCCACTTGGAAACCCTCCTCTCTGTTAAGAGAACATGCCCTGAGAGTTGCCTATGTCTTTTTCTGCTCAGGCAGGAACTGGAAACCAGACATACCAACCTAATCTAGCTGCAGGGCCCAAGAGCAGAGAGGGAAGAAAATCAAGGCACAAAAGGAGAAGTGAGACAAAGATATGCTAGGATTTGGGGAGAAGGGTAGGTGTGTGGCCAACAAACTTTGGCTGCATTTGCCCTGGACTCATTTTGTGGTTCTCATCATCCCTGGAGGAGGTGGAAAGATCTTGCCAAACAGTGCCCCTTTTCCACAAGGAGGTTCAGAAGGAGGCATAAGGTCTGGTCAGATGCCCAAAGCTCACCCATCACTCCACTGACTCCAAGACTTGTTCCCTTCAGCAGATGAGCAGATGCTTTGCTGAGCCAGGCTCACACCTCTAAAACCCGTGTAGCCTTTTGCTTTCACTCTGTGGGCACTAACAGGGTCATCCCAAAACGTGAGGGGTGAGTACTGGGAACAGCCCCACTGGTACTGATGGGGAATGGGTGCTCATGAGAGTCCTTTTCTGTTTCAGCTGTCTGGACCGTGTCTTGGTGAGGTTCCCACTGTGCAGTGCGCAAGGAAAGAGGTGAAGCAAAAGAAGCAGCAAACGGATTCAAAGGAGGAATATGGGGGGGTGGAGAGGAGGAGGAGGAAGAGGACAGGAGGAGCATGACTCCAAGGACTATCTCGCACTTCACCCAAGCCTGCGGCAAACAACTTTTTTTTTTTTTTTTTAATCCCCATCCTCTCATCCTTTGGTCTCCTCCCACCCCGGCAACTGTACAAAGCCACAGATTGAATCACAGTAAATTATTATTTGATCGTCTCAACAAATCACCGTGATGGCTGTGTCCTCCTTCCAGAGGCTGCTGCTGCTGCTCCAGAAGGACCACTGGTGGGATGGCTGGGAGGAAAGGGTGCTGAGATTTGCTCTCCATAGACCAAGGTCATGCTGTAGATCATGGAGGTGATTGGGGTGGGAGACAAGCTCTCAGGGCAGGACAGCTTGTCTCTGTCTTCAGCAAGTCTTTGTCACATCTTTCCCAGCCCACCTGAAACCCTGCTGGCCACAAGTTTTGGGAGGGTGGAAGAGTGCAACCAGTCCAAGCCCGTCCTTGGCACCCCTTGAGTGCTTTGCCTTCAGCCTAGTCCTTAAGAGATTTATGGCCTCAGATGCAATGCTTGGAAGGGAAGAAGCATCAGGGAGGAGTTTTGAGAGTTGGGTTCACCTTATCTGGTACTAGATTTTTGCTTCCCTGATACCTTTCCTGTCAGCTCTTTCTGGCATAAGACTTCCATCATGTGTTGTGCTCTAGAAGTAGAATTAGGACTTTTTTGTCCCCTCCAGCCCTAGCTATGCTAACACCTGTGTAGCACATACACCTTGAGCTGCTCCAGTACATACAGGTAGGCAAGTCCTCATCTGCCATGTGCATGGCTTCCTTACTGGTGAGCATGTTGAGAACGGCTCCCCTGCACTGCCTAAGCTGTCTGGCTGCTCAGCAGCTAAGACTAAAGGATTCAGGCTTCCAGTCTCTGGGTTTAGAGTTAAGAGTGTTTTGGATAAGGGCTAATCTGTTGGGAACGCTGTCTTTGCTCAGCTCTGCTCCTTTGGGGTTTTTGCCTGAAGTCTGACCCATGTGCCTTTCACTTGCAGCCCCAAGACAAGGCATTGCACTCAGTGCAGCGGTGGCTTGGTATTTGCTGTCTTTCCCTCTTCCAAGCTATTGCACAGGCTAATTTAGCTGGCATCCAGAATTAGAAGCATCAAAGGGGGAAGGTGATCCAGCTGACTGCAGCAGGGAGCTGTTCTGCATGGGCTAGCCCAGGCCTGAAGAGGTGCTGGGTTTGGCAGCCAAGGTTCGTCTGGGTTGGGAGTGGTGAGGGCAGCGTGTGAGTCACGTGCCTCACATGGCAAAACCAGTCCCAAAACCCTGGTCACCCCCAGCACAAAGCCACAGCTCACCCAGGGCTTCCCAGCATCCCTGCAAGCAACCTCCCATCCCACTCCCCATCTTCCATCATGTCAGGCAGCAGCAGAATTAAAGCAACAGAATTCAACTCCCGCGCTCCTTGGGGGTGCTGCCATTGCTTTTGATATGGGCAAGAGAGGACTAGTGCTAACGGCTTGCTTTCTGTAAATGCCTGCTCTGAACTGTAGGGCACAAACAACTTTTTGGCTGCAGCTGCCTGGCTGCAGCTGTTCCTGTAGAGGAAGGGTTGGTATCAGCTCCTGGAGTGGGAGAAGTTGCCCAAGGGGAGAGTGCTCTGCCTTTAGCTAGGTGTGCTGTTTGCAGCAGCATCTGTCCCTGTGCTGGAGGATTGCTGAAGATGGTGAACCTGGTGTTACATGGTGGGACTGGACCAGACTCCCGCTCTGAGTTGTTTCAAGTGTGAAGCCTGGAATTACGGGGTCTGTTCCTAAAGTTGGCATTGTGTGCACAACTGCCCTCCTTCTAGAAGATGACAAAGAGGCCCTTGTTTGGTAGTGTTACTGCACTAGGAACCTGGTGTTTTTCATCTGCAGTAGAACTTACCCCATTCTTCCCCAGGCCCTTGGTGAAGGATGGGATAGATCTATCTGCAGGCCTTCAGAGGAGAGGTAACACACTGGGGCTCTCTCAAGAACCGGACAGCTCTAACCACTGAGAGTCTCCTCACATTTCTGGCTGGGAGCCAAATGCCATAGTCAAGTACTGAGAGCTGCGGTCAAGGAAGCTGAGAAGCTCCAGGGAGCACCAGGGTCGAGGTGTTTTCACAGGGCAGGCAATAGCTGCAGTTCCAAGAAACTGGCACATCTTGGTGAGGGTGTGCTAGATCAGCACTGGCCAGAATACAAACTACTTACAAGGGTTTGTTAAGGAGCAGAAGGCTGAAATAGCATCTCCCTTTCATCAGAGAAGTTTCTGCACTCAGGGTAAGGTTTTCAGGCTTGTCAAACAGTCGTGGTCAGTGACAGAACATCACAGGAGCTGGTTAGCTTTTTGCTGTAATTAGAAGGTCACAAGAAATTCAGACTCAGGTAAATATTCAAGTCCATGCTAGAAGCTGGAGGTAGGTTAGGAGCAAAAGGAGGTGCTAAAAGCTTGATACCACAGCTCTTCTCCAAAACCCACGTATTAACTGTATATTAATGTTGTACTGCATCTTTGTTCCAGGAGGAGAGTCACAACAGATCAAGATACATCAGCTGTGATCTGGTCTGATCTTTGCTGTTGGCAAAAAACAGATTGTATCACTTCTCTCAGGTGGAGTTGTAACTTGACTTTTTCACTTGCTGCCTTGGTGCTGATGATTTGGGAACAGGACATCATCTTGCTGCCCCCGCCCCAACAGGCAGGAGGTCAGTACATGAGCTCACAATGCTAGCTCTGCTAGCTGAACTTCTCAAGTCTGAAAGTAATGCCAGGATTACAGTTTCACTGGAGTGAATTTAGGTTTGGAGACAAAATTGAGGGGTTTGGAGTTGATTTTCCCCAGTTATTCAAGGCACATTTGTTCTAGAACTACCTAGACTGGAAGATGGAGTTTTCAGACACTGCAGTTGTTTCCCTTATGATAAGGAGTTTGTTGTGTACCTCAGTTCTGCTTCAGAGGCATGAGCTCAGGTGAGCAGAATGTACAGCTATTTTGATTATTCCTGTTACTTAGCTGAAGCTGGAAGAGTCCAGAGGTGAGCTTTTTGCTATATTTGAGTACATCAGCTCATCTCTGGCTGTTGTGATCTCTTCAGCTGGCCATGACAAAGCTGAACCAAACTTGTGCTGTGGATCTCCAGCCAGTGTGAAAACCAGCTCTGAGAAAGCTTCAGTCAGCATCCTACTGATTATGTTGAGACTGCATATCCCATGATAGAGGAGTGCCATCTTTGAACCCGTACTTAAATGACAGAATAGCTGACGAGGTCTGTTCTAGTCTGGTCAGGTCCAGATGTCCCAGGACAGATGTATAATACATGTTTTTCTCTCACATCATTCAAGTGTCCCACACCCTATTACAGAGGGGTTGGGGCTCCAGAGGCATCACGGCTGACTCAACTGCCAGTTGCTTGCAAGTCCTTAAAGGTGCTGATCAAGTGGTGGAACAGATCTCATGCCTTTTGGTCAGTGAGGGCTTCCACAGGAGTGTTCTCCTAAGCCAGCAGAGAGGGTGACTCCAAAGCAGGTGAGTGCATGGTGCTTGCTGAAGGCTTTGGCAAAGACCTGGGTTGTGCAGGAGCTGGCAGCAATGACTCTGTGCTGGAGTGAGACCTGAGATGTGAGGGTGGTGGTGGGGGCAGCTGAATGAGTTTTACAGAGTAGCCTTGGCTAAATGATGGTCTCGTCCTCCTCACCTGCAGTGTGGCTAGGTAGAGCAGACCAGGTTTCCCTCCTGGACTGCAGCCACTGCTGCCAACTTTTCCAGCCTAAGCAGTACTTCTGTATCACTTTTGCCTTCACCATAAAGGTAAGCAAGGCCACTCAAGAACCAGTTTCCCTAAGCCTGAGGTTATCTAAGTCTGTAGACTTAGATGTTCCAGGAGTAGGGCTCTGATGTGAGGCCAGTCTTGAGTGGCCTCCAGGGCACCAGAGTGGCCCAGGCTCTTAATTGTATAATTGGAAGAGGGGCTTGTGATACTGCATGCCATGTAGCCACAGGTACCTCTAAGGGAGCTCAGACCAGTTTTGGAAAAAAATTAGAAGTTTCTTAGTTTACCTTTCTCTGTGTCTTAGGAGGAGTCTGTTTTACTGTGTGGAAGAACAGCCAGGCTTAAGTGACTCCAATCCCTTGGACTCATGTCTTTGTGTGTGCCTTCTAAGCCTTCTCCATCCCCATCTTGAGCTCTTTTGTAACTGCTGCCACTGAGTAAGGATGCTTGTGGGATGCGTCCACCTGCTGCATCTCCTGGTGAGACATTTCAGCTGTGGTTTGGTTGTCTCCTGCACTGTCCTGGTGCCCATAGCCATCTAGGTGAAGAGGATGCTGGTAATGCCCTGTGGGCCTCAGCTGCTGAAGCAGTAGGATTTGGGAGATGGGTTTGGGAAGTGGTCAGATCTGCCTCTTTAAACTGCCAGGCTGTTATTTTCTCCATATGCTGCTTTATACTTGGGGATTTGCTGTAGGAAGGGGGTGACATTGCTCAGAGGATGTGACAGCCACCATCCTGGCCACCAGCAACTGGTGGGAAGGGGAAGAGGCAGATGGGCCTGGACCCATATGCAACTCCTTTGCTCTTGCTATGGGTTGAGTACAAGTTCTGTAGCTTAGGTACCAGCCCTAGCAAGGGCTGCTGGGACTTGGGGTGCCCTTGCTCTGCTCCCCAAGTCCCATTCACTACTGCCACAGCCCCTCTGCAGCACACGAGGAACACGAGAGCAGCATGACGGCAGCATCCAGCTCTCACAGGTGCCACAGCAGCAGGTGCTGGATGACAGCACAGCAGCACCACCATGGCAGTAGGACACAGCAGCAGGTGTGCAGCACAGCAAGATCAAGAGGAGGAATGCTCCCAGGCCCAGCCAAACTCAAAACTGCCTCTGCCAAACTGGCTGGGGCACAAAGCTGCCAGACACAGCACACCCATCTCTCTCCCCCTGCTATATCCTGGGAGCAGAGCCTAAACCAGCACAAAGCCTTGCTCCCTCCCTCAGTTTGGCTCTGCTCCAGGCTCCACTTAGCATCAATTATTCAGTGCCGACTGACTGAAGCTTTGTGGAGGCACACAGGGGTTGATAAGCTTTCCATGTCATGGGAGGGTGGCAGGGATGGTGATGAGCACAGCCAGGGCTTGGCAGAGAGGCAGCAAGGACAGACAGACAGACAAGGTCTCCCACCTGTCCCAGCTCCTGCCACTGCTGGTTTGGCTGTTCCTGAGCCCCATGCAGCTGCCAGGGCACCAGAGCTGAGCACAGCTTGGGGAGTTTGCCTTGGGGCCCACCCTGGGAGCTGGAGAGCTGCTGTGACCACAGCAGTGGCTCCACCAGGAAAAGGGGGATAATTAACACTGGCAAATACCAAGTGCAGAGGAAAAGGCAGTGGGAGGACCAGCCCCAGCTGATAAGACCACTAGAATTTAAGCAGCAGCCTCAACAACCATCTATGGTAGTCATTGGTCCCAACAGTGTCCAGCAGGTGGATATCTGTAACCTTGGGCTTTGGGATTGTCCTGTTCTTTGTCCCCTGCAAACAGCACTCGTGCCCTGACGGGTACAGGAGGGGGCAAGGGGTACTGCTGAATGACACGGGCTGTCTACCCTCCCATCCCCTCAGGGACACAAGCACCTCCCGTGCTGACACCTCCCTGCTGCAGGGAGCATGCCCTGACCTGGTGCTCCTGGCAGCAGCTGCAGGCCAGGCTGACGCCAGGCATGGCTTATGTTCACCCCAAGGTCTTACACTGTTCTGGTAAGAGAGGGAAGGACTTAGGCTTACCTGTGGGCAAGTCCCAGGGGTGATCCTCCCCCTGGGAAGGACTCTCTGCAGTGGGTGCTTGGCACCCCAAAACCATACCTGAGAGCCCCATCAAGCACGAATTCAAGGCTGGGTACCTCTGTGGCTCCTGCATTAGCTGGAGGGATGCTGTCAGAGGATGTGGTGGAGCCATGCCTGGCCCTGGTCCCTGCAGGGACAGGGTCAGAGTACCACAGCCACAAGGTCATAACTGTGCACATGCGGGGAGTCTGGGGATCAAGGGTACCATAAAGCAGTATCTTACTCCTTTTTTTTCAAAAACCAAGTGAACCAAGGCTGTTTAATGGTGGAACACAACCCTCAAACCTAGCACAACTCACCTTCCCTTGGGGAAGCTGTCCTTCTGGACACTTCTGCTCTCTCCTTGGGAGGGATGCTGTTTTAGCAGTTGGATAAATGCCATATCTAAACCCTGCACTGCCTGTCACGTAAGTAACCATGGCAGATGTTCAAACCTGGTCCCACCTGGCACTGCCTGAGAGTCAAGAGGTTCATGGGAGCTGGTGGCTGAGAGGTGACACAAAGCAGCTTGTGCAATGAGGCTGCCTGTGAGCACCTGGAACACAGGAGTGATGAGGTTTGCTTCACTCCAGCCAAGGATCTCACCCTTGCTCACAGTGCTACATCCCGGTGCTGGCATCCAGTGTGAAATGGCACAGGAGATGTGCCAAGAGCTGCATCCTCGGGGTGCTTCTGTACCAGTAAACACTGCAGTGTTCAGTGGTGCTGGGGTTTTTTGTTTTTCTGTGGTGTTTCAGACCAGGTTTTAGACAGTTAATATAAATGAGCTAATTTAAAGGCACTGGAGAGCAATTTTTGTTCCTGTTTGACATCTTAGGTGGGGCAGAGGAGTGATAGAAGCTGGAAAACCAGCCTACAACACTCAGGGTGACAGACACACAGGGTTGCCAATTTCAGGCACTGCTCTTAAATTCTAGGGTTGCATTTAGGTAATTCTGGCCCCTCCATCTGCTGTCAGTCTCTGTGCCCTCTGTGCTACTCTGGCAGAGACAGACACCCTATGTTTACCATAAACATGCTGCTTAACACCAAGTGGCAGCTTTCTCAGGGGAGCCAGAACACTGCTCAAATTTAACACCTCACAGACAACAGCACCATGGTCATCCAAGCCAAGGAAGCCCCAGCCATGACATGTGGGGTGTGTCAGAGGTACTGCTCACTCACAGCTTTTTAAAATGCATCTTCAGCTGTCAGCAACACCACCTTACTTCGCAGTGACTGCTGTAAACGTGACTCAGCCCTGACTCACCAGTGTGAGTTGCACCCACCCACCTGCTGTGCAAGGAGCTGTGTCCACCCGCTCCCCATCCTGTCCAACCCTCCCTACACTGCCTGCAGGCAGGAAAGCAACTCCAAACACAAAATCTTGGCCAAAAAACAAGCTTCAGTAGTGCTGCTGATCAGCAGCTGTGTGTTAGAAGGGAAGCTGCCCTTTGCTCAGCTGGGAGAGGATGGTGGTAAGTAGAAGGGAGCATTTTTCTTTCCACTGCTGCTGGGGATGCCCGTATTTAATTACAGTAGAAAATCAAGGAAGAAAGCAGAGGTGGAGCAGGATGGCCCTGTTACAGCTGGAGCCAGTGAACCAAGCTAAGAGTCATAAGGAGAAGGCAACCAATCTTGGTTCAGCTTCTGTTCTGTAAGAAACCTTGTGGAGTCTGAATTTATGCTAAACTTCTTTAACCATTATTATTACAACCAAGGAAAACACAGCATCAAACACTCTGGACAACTTGGATCAGCATAAAAAGGAATTATTGACTTTTTTCCCCCCAAAAAACCCCTTCCTTTATAAAAACCAAACTGAACAAACAAAAAAGCAGAGATAAAAATGTTTTGTTTTTTTAAGTAATAATTCTAATACATTAGAAAGAGTCATGGAAGAAGCGTTCCACGCTGTAAACAAGAATAGCAAATAAAAAGGAAAGCAGATGGTAGCCAGGCTCTCAAAGTGCATGGCCAAGAAACCCTAACCCCAACCTCCAGCCCCTGCTGGAGCTAGGTCCTGTGGCTCCTGCTGCCTGCCAGTGCTGCAGCCACTCAAAGTGCTCTATCACAAACAACAACACAAAGGAAAACAAACTAAACCTAAAAAACCCACACCCACAACGTTGGTCTTTACCTCTACATGGAAGGCAGCAAGGCCAGCGTTGTCTCAGGGCTGCAAGAGCAAAGATGGGGGAGCTACTTTCCCACATTTGCTCACAGTAAGAGTGGGTTTTGCTGAGGGGTTGAGACTGTTGCAGGGGGCTGGGCAGGCCTGCAAGTGGCTTGGGTTAGGTAATTTGTCCTGCTGAGCTGCCACCCTCAGCCTCCTCCTTCCCTTCCTATTCCCAGCCAAAGAGCTGAGGCTGGGCCAGGCCTTGCTGCCACAGACCTACCATGGCTGCAGCTTTGTCTGCAGCAAGAGGCAGAGGAGGAGACAGGAGGGGGCATCTCCTTGGGAACCAGGCATTGATGTGTTCAAGTGAGAGCACCACACCAAGGACAGCAATGCGTGCTGCTGGTTGTTCCCCCAGGCCTGAGGATGACTGAGCACCTTGCTGCTCATTCCCATTAGGGCTTGGAGGGAAGCACAAACCCCACCCCTTGCCCCATAAAAATTCACGCTGAACATGAAGCACCAAATGCCATGTGGTGAGTACTGTGCATTTGACAGCTCTCCAAAATTAGAGCAAACCATCTTTTTAAATGTTAATACTGCAAAACATCCCAGACACACTTCAAGAAGAGTCTGGGCACAAGCAACATGATGTGCAAAGGCTGTGTGCCTGAAATGAGGGAAAATGGGTTAAAACAAAGGGAAAGATGTCTCAGCTCTTGCATCAGATGCATTAGAAGGTGTCCTGTGTGGGCTTCAAAGAGAGGACAGAGTCCCAAGCTACAGAAGCCAAGCCAAGATGTGACCAACAGCTCTCAGATGCTTCTTGTTGCTTCCCCCCAGCGAGCTCCTCTGGCCAGTGGGCTGCTAGCAAAAGGCAGTGGATATCTGTCCTGAAATACTGCTCAGGTATTTTAACACACAAATACGTTCAACTATGCACAGTTACGGAAAAGCATACTCTAAATAACAAACAATTCAAGCACCATTGTCCTACAAAGGACCTGTGGTGTCTCAAAACACAAATACTGAACATTCAAAGAGCACTTTTCCTTAAACAGCAATGCTTAACTCCTCACAACACCCCTGCGAGGTAGCTATTAGGGTTATCCCTGCTCTGCAGAGGGAGAGGATGGGCAAGGTTGGAGGCTCAGTGGAAGATGGGGCCTGGGACAGAGCTGGGGTTCCAATGAAAGCTGAGGGTGCTGTGGTCTGGCTGGCTACATCCAAACAAAGATCCAGTGCTCCCTTCGACACTCCCTGCTGCAAACATAAACCACCACACGTACACAAGGCAAAATAAACCCTGATAAATCATAGAACCATAGAATATGCTGAGCTGGAAGGGATCCACCAGGATCATCAAGTCCAGATCCTGGAACCCACAAAGTAATTTGGTTAAAGTTTTCTGCTGGGCTTTCAGGTAGGCTTTAGATCAGGTTATGCAATTGAAGCAGCCTGTGAGAGAAAAAAGTTTTCAAAGTCTCCTTAGAACTTAAATGAGCTTTTGCCCAGGATTACTGTTGAAGGAATGGGAATCCCACTTGCAGTCCCACCTATGGTGGCACTTGCAGCTATCCCTTCTGGACAGCAAAGTCAAATCCAGCATATCTGGACTACTTCCTGCTTTTTCACTGATCTGCCTTCCTGATGAAATTCCTTCACCTCTAGGAGTGAAGTACATGCTGGAACCAGAATTTTGGACCAGTTCTTTCTATGGGGTGTCTCCTCACATCCCTGCACACCTCCAGCCAATGGCCTGGGCTGTGCAGCAGCAGCACCCTGGGATGGGGAGGAGATTGACAGGCCTCTAGGACTTGGTGAATAAAGCGCAAGTGGGCATGTGGGCACCCATCACATCCAAGTTTCCTTCCTGTTTTTAATTCTGTGTGGGCTCAACCAAAAGGGCTAAGATCAGGTTCTGGGCAATGTGCTTCCTCTTCCCCAATTCCTATGACCTTTCCACTCTGACACTTAACTTACTCAAAGCTAAAGTGGACTTATCTGAGGCACTGTGATTAGATGCCATCACACCTCCAGCAGCTTGGTAGTGCAGGCAGGTTTCCTGAGCCAGCAGCCCCTTTTCCTGTTTGAGGAACAGAAAGGCAGCGAGCCCGCTCGCCGTGCTGGCCCTGTGAAGGAACGGCCAGCAGAAAGGGCACTCAGCCTGAGAGACCAGGCTCCACCTTCATCCCTGTCCATGTCACCTTGAGAACCTGGGAAAGAACCACTCTGCTGGCAGCCCCCCACTGGGATGACACCAAGGAGATGTCCCAGGGACTCAGCAGCTGTTAAATCTGTCCTCCTGAACACCATCCACCACAGCAGCAGGAGTCAGATATAGCTGGGCACTGCTTTGTGGAATTGCATAGAGTGGGCAGCAGGCTGCCTGTGTCCTGCCAGGATGCCATGGCACTGCCTGGAAATTCTGCTGCCTACAACTGCAGGTCTGGGAATGAAATAAAGATCTATTGCTACAAAGGCCTTTGAAAGCAATGCTGTGGCTGCACCAATGGAGCATTTTAAAGAAAGCATTTTGGACTCCAACACCTTGTGCCTGCTTACTTGGTTGTGGGTTCCCACAGCAGACAGGAGCAGGAGAAAACGCATCAAACTCACCAGCCCTGCCTCTTCCCCCCAAGTGATGGGGCTTGGGGAGCTTTGAGGAACAAAAAAATGAAAGCATTTTCCAATTTGTCCATAGGAAACATGCAAATCCTATCTGCTGGTGTCTCCTAGCGCTGGTGGCCACCACTTCGTCTCCTCGCTGGGCACTCGTACCAAAGCACAGCTTGACGTGCGATGGTGCTGTGCTGTCACCCCAACAGCCCTGCTGACAGAAGGGGATCCTGTAAATGGGGCAAGGGTGCTTCTCCAGAACCCACTGCTTCTCCCTTAACTTCCCCTTCCCCATCCCCACTAGAATGTCACCGATTTGGGCAGCTTTGCCAGGGAAGGAGAGACTGAAAGGAAACTGTTCTCTGAGCGGGATTTGGCAACCTGCGGCGGTAATTTTGGTTTGGGGCTCAGCGGGGGTCGTGGGGCTTTCAGTGCATTTAATGGTTTCTGGAGGCTTTTCTGGACCTCTGCCTCCTCTGGGTCTGGCATAAGAGGTGGCAGCATGGAGGTGGTAGGCAGGGGATGTCCAGTCTCTGACAGGGGCAATGCCACCTGCTTTCTGTTCAAGAAGTCCTGCTCTGTCGCATGGGCCAGGTGTAGGGGAGTGGTGGTTTTGATAACGACGTAGGGGCTGTTCCCTTCCACCAGAGGGGACGGTGCCCGCTGGGCAGGGCAGCCCTCGGCCAGCCCTGCTGCCTCCGGCTCTCTGCTGGACAGGGTGGGCACACTGCCCCCCGCCTGCCTGTGCGCGGGCAGCGCGCCCATGGCCTCGGGCCAGCGCATGGTGCCGGTGGCACTGCCCAGCCCGTTGTGCTGCAGGCTGAGGAGCTCTCCTGTGGATGCAGCTTTGGATGCCAAGTGCTTCAGGCCTATTTTGTCCAGCAGCACCGCCCTGCAGTGCCTGTTACCCGCTGCCTCCTCCCCGACCTCGCTCTCGGGGGAGCCATCGCTCTGTGACGTGCGGGAGAGCTGCTGGCAGTTGGCTGGCAGAGGATGGGGGGCTGCTTCAAGCACTGCGTCTCTGCTCAGGGAAGATGCCTGTTCTCCTGCTGGTGGGGCAGTGGGATTTGGCTGCCACACTGCCTGGTCTGTAGCAGAAAGCTCAGCAGTGCTGGAGTCAGGAGGAGCCGGCCTGTTTTGGAGAGAGGAGTCTAAGGAGCTGTGCTCAGCTGGGGCCTGGAGGGAGACTCCATGGTCCACCACGGCACAGCCAGGAGCAAAAAGAGGCTGCTCTGGAAGCAGGACCATGGGCAGGAGGTGTTGCTGGGCCTGTGTCTCGCTTGCCTTCAGAAGAGATGATGGCTGCCCGTCCACGATGGGCTCCACTTGACCCTCCTCATCCGGTGGCCGCCCACCCGAAACAGGCACGTTTGTTGCTTCAGCTGCTTCGCTACCCTGGAAGGTGGGAATCCTCGCTTCCACCACTGTCATTCCTCCCGGTGTGTCAGGAACTCTGTGGGGATGGGGCTCCCTGTCTGGAGTGTGCTCACCCACCCGGCCATTCTGGCCATTGGCTGCTGTGTTTTCCTTTATGGCTACTGGGTTGAGGGAGATCTCCAGGCCCAGGGGTTTCCTTGGAAACTCCTCAGGCTTTGCTGCATTGGAAGCAGAGAAAACAAAATAAAACCCAAACTGTGCATCAGTTTGTTTTTGCACGCCCTGAACATGAGGAAGACAGATGCTTCCACACAACAGATGCCAGCCCCTCTGGGCTACCCCAGCTCCCAACCACATGAGCGGGATGTTCTGGTCCCTGCTGGACTGCCCACCTTGTCCTCTACCCACCTGGTGGAGGCAGGTCAAATTTCATCTTGCGCAGTTCAGTCATTGACACCTGCAGCTGCTCAATGACAGCGTCGTCCTCGTACTGCAGGGAAGCAGCAATTTTATCCTGCAGAAATTCACGTAAATCTTCCAGTGTCATCTTCAGCAAACGCTCTGGGGGATGGGAGAAAGGAGTAATGGCAGTGACACATACAAATTTCAGGGTAGCACAAGCGTGGGTTACACCACACTGTGGTTTTATCTGGGATTCTGTTGCTGTTCCCGCTCCACAGTGAAACAGCCTGAACGCTTTTGCCTCTCTCCCACCTTCCCCCTACTGCTCAGGGTCATCAGTACACATATATATCAATGACACCTGAGCAGTAGCTTCTCAGTGGCAGGACAATGGCAGGGCTGGGAACTGTGCTGATGAGGATGCAAGTTTTGGGCCATTTCTGGAAGTTCTCACCAATGCCTCTAGGAGGAGGAAAAGCTCCATGAGACAGGCCCTGAGCGTCGGGCTGAACAGCCACTGCCGGCAGCTGCCACCACCAACCAGGGATACCAACTTGAACCAGCCAGCAGGCAGAGATGCAGGAAAAGGTGCTGGCCCTTACAAAGGTTGCAGACAGTGGTGGGATACAGGCAGGAATGGGTTGTAGGAAGAGATGCCAACCCACACGACACATTCCTCAAGGAGGCAAGATTTCACAGCCAAACTGAAACATCTGCCTGCCTGCCAGTTTTCCCACTTTTTGCAGACAAATAGGATACTTCAAGATTTATTTCTGGATAGCCTGTTCTTCATTTAACTGAAGGAAGAACAGGGTGGCTGTTTGCAGAAGCCAACACATGCAGTCCCATAAATTCTGCTGCCCCAAAGGTTCTCATCACACACTCCTGCCCCCCAGATAAAGGCCGAAAGAGTGACACAGCAAGGCCATCAACTTATGGGAGTGAAGGGATTCAAAGTTACAAAGCTATCAAGGTAGAAACATCACTGCCTTGATGTTATGCAAGAAAACCAGGTTTTGATCATTTTAGAAGTGTATTAATGGCTTTACTTGTCTCTCTACAGAGTTTTTAGTTGTTCCACCACATAAATTTCTGCAGACAGATGGGCTGCTGTCTGTATTGCCCCCAAAAGCAATTTGTGGGGCATAGTACGTAGGAAGACGCATTTGGGAGCGTTTCAGGTGTGGTTTCTGTGTTCTGAGCACACCAAGTAAACCCTTGTGGCATCTCATTTCCTCCCCTGGACAGTGCCCTTGGACAGGTCAGCACAGGGCATGAAGAGGATGGAAGTGTCTAGCAAAGCTTTTCAGGTCAGCAGCACAAGGGTGGCCCAGCACGGTGCCACCACAGCCATAGGGGATGCAGTCAGGTGGGACCTTACTTTTGTGCAGTTTGAGGATGGTGTAAGCCATGGCCGTCAGCACCCGTTCACCTTCCAGGATGTAGATATCCCACAGCCGCAAGGTCAGCGTGAATGGGGTCTGTTTCAAACACACAAACAAATCACAAATGGGATGATCAAACAGAGGCTGATGCCATCACTGCATTATCTTGCACCAGAACATACAACAGGGCTAGGCTTTGTAAGTCAGGAATTCATCTAAAACACAAAAAACATCTTTTATCATCTATGGTTTTGCCTTAAAGCTAATGAACTTGGGTGGCCAGGGAAATGTTTAAAACCCATCCATGAATGCAGAAAAAAAGAAACTTCCCTCACAAGCATGCTAGCATGTGGGCTCCCCTACCCTGGAGCGAGTACCATTATCTTTCAGCCTTGTGAATGCAAAAAACAACTCCTGTATCCATCCAGATTTCCCAGAAGGGCTATTTATGGGATAGGTCTGAAAGTCCAATGATGCATCACTAAGCATTAAAAAGTCATTCACCTGCTGTCCAAAGAAGAGGTCTTTCTTATATACAGGCTTATTTCTGCCTGTTAAAAACACCTCTGCAAGAGGTTTTTATTTGCACCCAGACCCAATCTGACAAACAAGATTGAACTGATAAAAGTGATGGAGCAGCCCATACCTCTCAGCAAAAATCTGAGGCACCTAGCCAACACAGAAATTAATATTAATCCTACTGAGATGTTTAGGTTCAAATTTAGGATACTGCACTGACTCTACAGAGTTTGGCACAACTGACCATTGCAGCTCTTATCACACACTACTGCAGTTAAAGGGATTTTGCATTTTATACAGCTTTTAGTGGCAAAAGCAGTGAGTTCCCTCCTGAGGGGAAGAGGCCATCCACTGTTTTATGGAACACAGGGCAGCAGAAAATTGAGACTGGAGCAAAGAGATGTCTTGAATATTAGCAAGTCTGGACACTGCATTCAAGTCCAGTAAGCTCTGGACAAAACAGGGTAATTTTCTTACGCTTTCACACATTTCCAGTCCCAATCTGTTCCTTTGCCTGCAGCTGCTGCACTGCTATTTGTTGAGGTTTGTGCCCCCAGCTCTTCTTTCTATGTTGTTTCCAGAGCCAAAGTGAGGCTAATTGCCTTTGCAGCAGTGCCAGTGGGCAAGAGAAAGATCTCTCCCGACTCTGAAGTTTATACTGCTTGATGCTGAGCCATCTCACTGCGACTGCTTGTGATGAGGCAGCAGAAATTGGCTTGTCATCAGTGACATGCAGTTATTTTTAGCTTCTCCCTTATTAATTTTTTTTTGTCTTATGAGAGTTTGCATAATATCCCACCTTATAAAATATTAACATCTTCTTCAAAGTATGATATTTACAAAAAAACACAGGCAGATTAACCATGCATGCTAACAGCAGAACAGCAAAAAACCCCAGAGCATCCTTACCCGGTCAATGAAACACTGCAGGAACCACTTGGTTGTGTAAATCCCGGTAGTCATTTGCTCCTTGTCCTGGGGGAAGACAGCAAAGAGGGACAGGCATTTCACCAGGCTGGTTACTGGAGGTTCAAGCAGCTCATAAGGCTTTGAGAGAGGTTGGTTGGTTGGTTGGTTGGTTGACTTATTCTAGGGTCTGAGTGCAGGATGTGGCTGTGGTTCATCTCCCACCTCCCAACAAAGCCCCTGCTTTAAACACCAGTGTTGAAGCCCTGCTTTGGTCCTTTGCCCAAGGCACCCATTGAACCTGATCGTTGATGTGGCCAGACTTCAGCCATAGCATTGGAGAGGGATTTCTGGAAGAAGCTTTTCTGGCCTAAAACCTACTCCAGGGATGTATAAAAACCATCCAGGAACCCAAACCACTCACTCCTTGCAGACTACCATTTTTGTTTCCATAGCAATTCCCATGCAAGCTTCTCGGAGTATAGTCAAACTGGCTTTGGAAAGCACCGCCTCATTTACATGGCATGGCTGCTGCAGGAGCAGGACAGCCTGACAGACTAAGGAAAACTCTTAAAAACCTCACCATCACCACCTCAGTCTAACACTTCTCCATCTGGTGCCCAGTGCTGGGATGTGTGCAGAGTTGACAAGACCTCTGCTGCAAAGCCAACAAAGCAGTGGGGATGGGAAGAGAAAGAAGCTTAAGAGATTAACAGTCAGCTCCAGCCTTTGCTTTTGGCTGGCGCTATGCATCTGCAAGCCTGGAGAGCCCTCAGGAGCAAGAGGAATGAGCAGCTTTCTGAGTTATTCCCATCCCCTCCCCTGCCCATGACTGTAATTAAGTGAAAACCTAACACGGCTCTGTTTCACTTTTACAGCCATTTGCAGCATGAAGCAAGAGCTGTTGCAGATGATGATAATACAAACACTTTTTGCTGGAGATGGGGGTCACCAAGCCCCTTGGGAGCATAAGAAAACTTTAGGAGTCTAGCCACTGAACACCAACTGTCTACACCAAACGCGAAGGGGGGCAAGGCAAAAAAAAAATAAATAAATGAGGAGAGCAGGTGCTGCAAAACAGTGGCCTGGACATTAGACTGGAGTCAGCGTGCCCTGCAGATGCTCCTGCAGCCACCAAATGGGCCTGTACCATCTGCTAGAGAGAAAAGCAACTGGACATGCCCAAGCAACAAAACATCCAACAAATCTTATGTGCCTCCTGACTTAAAACAACAGCAAAGCACTTGGAGCTAATAATTTCTGAAATAAGACTCCAGACAGACCAGCATGAGCCTTTGGGCCTTGCAGCTGGTGTAAGAACACAGTCCAGCCTCACTGCTGTTTCTCCTGCTGCAGGCTCTGTAAGCCTTCCTGCCTGGCTCTCCTAGGGAATCCTTGAAATTTTAGCAGTTCCTCCACTAATGATGACCAGCAAGCAAATGATTACCATTCACCTCAGCAAGATTTGGGCAACTCATTCAACAATTGCCTGCCTCTGCAACTAAAGCAGTCCTATATGGTTAGAAATATGTTCAGCTGTTTGGCAGAACACTACACAAACTGCTTTATCATTAAAATGTGGCATTATTATAGCAAGACTGATAGTAAAGAGATACCATGTGCTTCTTCAGTTTGGGGAACAGTTTGTTTAAAATTTGCTCGTGGTGGGCTTGAAACCTCTGCAGCTTCGGGAACCCAGGAATGAAAAAACCTTAACAAGAGAAGACAAGAGAAAAAAAAAAATCAGGAAAACTCTGCAGCAGGGACAGGGATATCCTGATTTTCTATAAACTCATCTCTTGCATTGCCTGTTGAAGTTGGCTGAAACACAGGGTGCCCAGCTACCTCCTTTACACCTTCCTTTCCAGAGGTCACCCCTCACCCCATCTGGGCAACAGGAATCTCAGACCAAGCCCAGCTGGTCCTTCTCACCCAGCTCCATGGAACAGGCCCACATGGCTCCCACTGCCTGCCTGCAATTTGGCTTGGCAAAGAGCTCTCTGAACATACCCCAGTGCTTACCAAAGTTCAGAGAAAAACTGAAGATGTTTGAACACCACAAGCTTGTGCAGTGTCCTGTAATCTAGTAGGATACACACTTAAGACTGTCCAATTTTATCAAGCCATAAGGTTTAGCTCTCTGCCCATGAAATAACCCTCTGTGCATAGATTACTGCTAACTACAAGTAAGATGAAAGAATCCTTAATGTGTTTGAAGTAAAGTAATACATCACACATTTAGTGGAATTACATCCACATTTAGTGTGGATACTCTTGCATGTACTTCTGTGAGACTTCTTATAACCTTGAGTTAATTGATTGCCAAGGGCAAGGTATCCTGGAGGGAGGACAGCACTTCTGTGAAAGTGTTGATTACTGAGTGCTAAAGCTCAGCTGGATAAAACTTGGTTTTTTTGATATGAACTTGTCTGCCTCCAAGAGTGAAGTTTAGCTCCCTAGTCAGGTTGCACAAGCAGTTAAGCCTCACCCATTTTAATTAAACAAATATGTGAGGAGAAACAAGGCTCTACTGACCAACCTGAACAATCTTCCCTTCCTTTGCCAGACACCCCCAGCCCCAGCCCAGCCTTACCGTGCATGGCGTGGCGCTGGTTGGTGAGCAGCTGTGCCAGCGCCCAGAACGCATCCTCTTCGTTCAAGTACATCAAGAGGATGGCTGCAATCTGGCTCATCCCTTGGCAGTAGCTCACTTCCTGCAACAGTCAAGAGGGGTACACATGCTGCCATGCTGGCAGAGACTACCATAATGCTAAAGCTGCCTGTACTTCCCTCTCCTCTCCCAAGGTCTGTCCCATTTCACAGTCTTTACTGTTTATGTCTGAATTCACAGCTCTCATATGTCTACAGCATCTACCATGTCACTGACTCATGGAGTAGTTTGGGTTGGAAAAGGACCTTTGAAGATTATCTCATCCAACCCTCCTGCCATGGGCAGGGACAGCTTCCACCAGACCAGGTTGCTCAAAGTCCTATCTAAACAGACTTTGAACACTTCCAGGACAGGGCATCCACAACTTCTCTGAGCAATTATTTCCATGCCTCACCACACTCATTGTAAAAAATGTCTTCCTTATGTCCAATCTATCTTTGAGATGACAAACAGCATGTGGCTTCAATGCTGTTTTGGATTCCTTCATGAGCACTGAAGTAATTAAACAGTAAATAAAACTGGTAAGCCTTTATCTGGCATGAGGGAGGCTCCATAACTAACCCCCTGACATCTTTTGGGATAACTGTCCCCTCCCGGAGGTGGAGACAGTAGGTTCAGCTGCTAATTTCAGCTTATTCTGCCTGTGTCCTTCAGCTAAAAATGACTTGTTTGCTCTAGTAAATAAGTGCTTTCAAACAAGGATGCCATTTGGTGTAAGACAAGAAGTCAGAAACATGACAGACTGCCGGAATACTAGTGTTGCTGAAAAGCCAAAGGGCAATCCCTTATTCTTTGCTGACATTCGCCCAAACTAAATCTGCCAGATGTCATTTACCAGGTGACCAAATGAAAAAGGGAATGCAACAACTGTGGAAAGAGCCTTGTGCTGCCCAAGAGTCTTGCAGCTCTCCATACAACCCACTATTAGGACTTAAAACTGGAATTACCACTGGCTAAATACGTATGTATTTATTACATATATATACACATGAAAATATGTATGTCTACACAAATACACACATATATAAAGCTTTTCTTTAAATCTTTACATATATATTTATATAAATATATAAAGCACAATGCTCTTCATGTTAACTGGAGTTACTACTTACAGTGTTGTAAACTGAGTATGCTGACAGGACGTGGAAAAGTGCCTGTTGCCTGGGGAGAAAGGATATTAAAACACCTGAGCACGAGATCTCCAGCTTCACGAGCACACCAGTGCATACACACAGAGAGTAAAGATTCAGAAAACACCCAACCAGCTGGTACTAAAGGCTTTTGAAAGGAGCAGGGCTCACAGAACCAGAAAACTCATTCCTTGGAGACTGTGTAGGGCAGTTAGGTGTGACTTATCCCAGTGACAAAGTCACTTCAGAGTCTAATCTCTCCAACCCCATCTGTCATGAAGAGCCCATCCCTCCCAGATCCTGATGGGCCCAGCCCATCATCCCAAGCCTTCTGCATCTGTGACCCCTAGGGGACAAGGCACTGCAACAGGCTGTTGCTTGGCTCAAGAACTGGGACTGAATCTGCCCCAGTGTGGACCTCTCTGAAGAGAGAATCAGCAGTGCAGCATCTGTGGGTCACATGGTGGGGTGATGGTTTGAGGAGAAGGCAAAGATGGCTTTGCCCTGAGGCAGAGGCCTGCTGGCTGCTCCATCAGCTCATCCCTCACATATGCACTGACACCACTGCCCATAGCAGCCACAGATCCATACTCACTTCACACCGTAGCGCTCCCGAAACATGATGTGGTTCCGGAAGGTGCGGTTAACATCCAAATCGATCTGCTTGATTTCCGATGAGAAACTCTTGGCTTGTTCTTTCATTTGCTGCAAGGGAGAGGGGCACACAAGAGGCAGGAATCAGACACCATCTCAGCCTGTATGTCTCTCCCCACAGTGAAAAGGCAGGATTCCTGCAGCAGGAGTGGCAGCTTGAGAGCTGCACAGAGCTATCCAGAGCAGGGGACACTGATGTCCTGCAGTGAGCAATGAACGGCAGCCTGGAGCTGAGCCCTGACCCCTTGTCTGTGCCGCTGGCCCAGGGAGAAGGGATGACCCCAGAATCACACGCTAAGACAGCAACAGCTGCCAACCCAGCCTTCGCCCATCTTCCATTGCAGATACTGAGTTTTCAGAACCTAAAACTTTTCCAATTCAATTCCACTCTGATTTATTTTGATTTCTTTGCCTGGCTGGCTGTTATAAAGCACTGAGAGCACTGTTGATCCTTAAGGAACTAATACACAGATGAACACAGAACTCTCAGCTTTTCAGAGACTCAATCATAATAAAGTCCAAACTGTTATGACAGACTCTGTGATCTCCAACTACTACTTTCCCTGCAGAAGAGAACCGTCTTCAATTTAAGGAGTTTCCACTAGAAAAGCAGTCCTGGAATATTCCCTTGGACTGGTATAAATTTGAAGAATCTGGTAGAGTCCAGAACAGAAGTTAAACTCAAAGCCAAGAACCCTCATGTTCCCCTGAGGCTGGCTAATCATTCAAGGCAGCATCACACAGAAAAAGGACTGAAGTCCACTGCAAAAAAATGGAAATTCAAATGAAAATTTAAGACCATCTCAACCAGTTGTGCCCTGAGAGCCCCAGGATAAAGATGCTCCATGGACAAATCTCACTGCAGTCCCATTTACAACCCACTGTTCAGCTCTGTACTGCAGGCAAGGACCACTATAGCTAAGCATCTCATCTCACAGCCTTTAGACACCACCAGTGATCATGCCCTGCTAC
The DNA here is from genome assembly GCA_013400435.1 of Pycnonotus jocosus. Lineage (NCBI taxonomy): Eukaryota > Metazoa > Chordata > Aves > Passeriformes > Pycnonotidae > Pycnonotus > Pycnonotus jocosus. Next base: position 502,010 of record VWYP01018267.1, on the reverse strand, counting down.
TTTAATGTCTCCAGGGTTAATTGCATGAAGAAAATACATTCTGTGACTGTCTTCAGGCACACTGAGATTCACCAGCAGGTTGGAGGCAGCAGAGATGAGCAGCAAGCCCAACTTGCCTTGAGCCCAGGGTCAGGACCCCTCCTGGCTCACAGAGGAGACAGAGAACAGAACATCTGCACAGATACTTATCATCTGCTCCAGCAGCTGCCATCCTATGAATGCTTATCAGCCTGATACCAGGCACCCCCAGGCTGCTGTTGACCTCCCAAGGTGGCCACATCAGCTCTAGGGAACATCAGAAGGTCATTAGAACCCACAAGTGTCCAGCATAGCCAACACTTAGGGCAATCACAGCATCTTGGGAATATTAACTCCAACCTTGAAAGCAGCTGTATTGAGAAGCAACAGTACAGGGGCTATTTTGAATTATTGTCTGCACAGGACAATGAGGATAAATGTGATGATGGAAGATCTGATGAACAACACAATTTCCCTGCTGTAAATACTGTAGTGTCTGTATCCTATGGCTCCTTGCCCTCTATAAAGCAGGCAGACTACCTGAGAGAATATGACTATTCATGTGCACTGGGTCACTTCAGTTCAAGTTTTCCTGCTAAAGGCTCTCTTGTTTTCCCTGCCAGAACAACACAGAAATTTCCCAAACACTGGAAATAGCCTACTTTGGGTATTTTTAAACCATTGCACATGAATAGCAGGTAGGTTACACAGCACTGTCACCTCCATGCACCCAGGGGCCTTTGCTAATTGTGCAGACATTAAAAAAGAAACACAGGATGGGTTATTCTCCTTTTGTCCCTAGTGTAAATAACCTGGGGGCTCCACAGATGCTCCGTGAAGCTCATTAGCACTGTGAGTCCTGCAAGCTGGTGGCGGAGTGGAGGCTGGAAAGCTGGAAGTCCCATCCCAAAGACCTTGTACAAAGCAGTGGGTAAAAGCCAGGATGCCTCTGCTCTGCCCCATGGCCAATATGCTTCTCCTGCTGCCTCTTCAAGCTCCCCTCAAGCCCTCTAGCTGCAGCCAACAAACCCCAGGGAGGCAGAGCATCACACCTACATCAAAGGCAAGCGTGGAATGTCCCATGGTAACCTTCAGGCTTTTGTGCCATGGGTTATGCCTCAGGGAGAAATGGGGTGGCCTTGGAACCAGTGCCTCCAGGAAACAAGTCTAAAGCTGAGGCTTAGTCCCTTCTTGAAAGCAAAACCCCTCATCCAGGACCTGCACTGAGCCTCTCCTGGAGGAAATTAGGGGAGAGCTAATTACTGGCAGCAGGCAGCACCAAAGGAGAAGCAGATTAAGACGATCTTGCAGAGGGTTTGCATCCAGCAAAGCCTATTAGCCCTGAAGCTTCTGTTTAGCACAGACCTCTCTGGAGTACAGATAAACTCCTTGTGACTTTCATTTGTTTCGACTGCTTCCCTGCCTGTGCAGCACAGCTTTGTGGGACGGAGCACAGTTTCAATCCGCATGCTGGAAGAGCTTCCTTATCTGTGCTTACTGTGGTGAGCCCTGTTGCCTTCCCCCAGCCCCTGTGTGTGCCTGCGGCACCTCGCTACTAACATCCACGCTTGACTATTAATGAGTGTTAGCATCATCCCACTTAACAGGCAGGGGTTTTTAGAAACACCTGTTGGAAGCAGCACTCAAACTCCTGCCTCTGGAAAATAATTGTCTCCACAACACCCCGATCCTTGCCTTGGTACATAATGCAAGTCTGAAAATAAGTTAATTATCCATCAAGGGCTTCTATACACTGCCTATGGAAAGCTTCCCCTCACTCTTCCCTGCATCTTTCCCTGAAGATGCAGTAATGCTGACAGCAGCTTTGCTTCCAACTTCCAGCAGAATAAATGGAAGCAGCATATTATAGAAAGCAGCCAGCTAACATGCTAAAAGGCCCCAGCTTAATATAAACGCATGGCCAAAGAGTTGATATTCTTTGCATTTTTAGTCCTCACCAAACTAGATTCATCAACCAATCTAACCTATCATATTGCTCCTGCCATCTTTGCCAGGTAGAGCCCATACCTCATATTTTCCTTCATTCTCCTTCTTCATCTTGTCGACATCCAGCAGAAGTGACCAGACCTGGCCTCGCACCTGAAGCGGGATCCCTTTGTACACACGCCGGCACATCTGCAGGGAGGAAAACACGTGCAAGGTTAGCTGGGTCCTGCTGGTGGCAAACACATTTTCTCCATGGTTTGCTGCTGCAGATAATCAACCATCTGAGCAGACACCCCAGGTAATCAATTCCTCTCCCTGTGCTGGCACAGAGAGGGCATCTCTGATCTGATGGATGAGCTGAGTACTGGCATTCATCAAAGACAACTACTCAGTCAAAATCATAGAACCACAGAATCATAGAACAGTTTGGTTGAAAGGGACCTTACAGATCATCTAGTTTCAACACCCTTGCCATGCAAAGGGACACCTTTCAATACACCAGACTGCTTATAATCCCATTCAACCTGGTCTTGAACATTTCCAGGGATGGGGCATCCACAATTTCTCTGGATAACCTGTGCCAGTGCCTCCCTACCCTCATAATAAAGAATTTCTTCCTTACATGTAATCTAAACCTGTCCTCTTTTAGTTTAAAACTGTAGCCTCTTGGCCTATCACTATTTGCCTATGTAAAAAGTCATTCTCCCTTGTTTTTACAAGCCCCCTTTAAGTACTGGGAAGACCACACTGAGGTCTCCTCAGAGTTTTCTCTTCTTCAGGCTGAACAATTCAAACTGTCTTCATAGGAGAGAGGTCTTTGTTCACTTCATCTCACAGATGCTTCTTCCCCTTTTGTCATAAAGCCTCCATTAAGTTTCAATGCAAAACAGAAAAAGAAAAAGCTTTTTTCCCATTGCTGATTATTTCCATTAAAAGAAAAATCTTCCTAAGAAAGAAAAATATCCTTTTCTGAATACTTTCCTTCATCCCACCTGTGAAATGCCTTGCAGGTATACTACAAAACCCACTGTAGCACTCCTCCAGATTCCTGAGGACCCTTGGGTACACTGAAGGACCTGTGGCACATGCCCAAGCTCCAGCCATGGAGGGCATTTATGTTGCCTCATGGTGCTCCCTCAGAACCAGCCAACTCCTTGGGAAGGGACAGAGATGCCAGATTTCCAGTCACGAGAGTGAGCTTGGAGCTGAGAAGGGCAGTGCCCAACCAAGCAACCAGCTGGAGCTACTGTCACTGCAGGGTATAAATGCATCCAACCACCTTCAAAATCCCTCCTCTTTTTCTATAGAGTACTCTGCTCCATGCAATTCAGGCTGATGTAAGAGAAGGACTGCAATCCCCAGGGAAGTACAAGATACTAGTAGAAAGTTTTCTGGATGTGGGCCTGCCACATTGCCACATCCAGCTGAACACCTGCTTCTCTTGCCTTTCCTTTCAGACCCACCTCACACCACCAGCTCTTTTATTTCCAACCTGACTTTTTAAGGCCAGCCTCTCACAAGGACATAAAGACCTTAACCATGGCCCTGTGCAGGCTCACAGCCTCCATGAGCACAAAACGATGCTCCTCATTTCCTTACTGTCTTTGTGCCAGAATTGTGTCTACTGAGAGCAAAACCCAAGAATGGTGGCCCCTGTCCTAAAGAGTAACAAGACCAGGAGGTAAGACAGGAGGTGGGCTTCAAGCAGACAGGCTAGGGGACAGCAAAGAACTAACACCACTATCCCAGTCAAAAAAAGTATGTAAAATAACTGTGTAGTAAAATGCCAAGATCACTCTATAGGACCAGGAGAACCAGATGTTTATGAGAATGCTTTTCCACTCCATTACAATAAATATTTCAGTATTCTCTGTAATGTATCCTGATCCTGAGAATGTAATGGAAATTCAACATTTAAAACACAATCCTCAGAACTTCCCAAATGCTTGCTCTGTCCTAAGCGTTGCTTAGCACCAGCTGTGAAGGTCCAATGCACAGCCAGGAACAAATCCTGCAGAAATCCTTTACCAGATCCTGCCCTTCCCTCTGTATGCACCAAATAAAAGGTGCCCCCTAAAAGCGACCTCACCAGCAAGACATGCCCATGGAAGGCCACCATTCTGTTCAACAGCATCCTGCATTTCAAGTGTGACATCACTAATTCACCATCTGCACACCCAAAGGCGCACATAAGGAGGTGCTTCTAAAGACAGCAAACCTTCAGATTCATCTGAAGGGGGACAGATTCATCCCCAGCGATGAAAGAACCATTTCCCAAGAGTCATTAAATCAGGATGAAAGAAGTACAATGCATCAAGAGACACAAAGCAACAGGATTAGACGAACCACATCCTCAAAGTAGTAGGTGCCCACAAAAGCTGGGCTCCTGCAAGCACTCATGCCTTTATGAAGCAAAACCTGAGGCAGAATCAAGAAACTAGAATATTCTGACCAATGCTGACAAGAATACTAATTCAGAGAAGATTACTTATTTCCAATGGATTATGAGAGACTGACTGACAGCTGCCAAGGCATATGACGATACTCAGGTCTGTGGGAAGGAAATAATTTTGTTTTGAATTTCCAGAGCTGGTATTGTTATACTTTAATGAGTGCAACCCCCAGTGGCATATAGTAAATGTCTCTAATGATTTTCTTTGCACAAATACTAAAGGAACAGGAGAGGTACAAAACATGCTGAGATGGAACTGAAATGAAATGCCTTCCTGTTATTTATCCAAGGGCTTTCCTCCTCCCACCACCTCCAGACACGAAAGTGATAAAATCTCAGAGCTGTGAGTCACTAGAAAAAAATGAGCAACTTTTCTTCATCGTGAAACTTGAAGGAAAACAGGGAAGTTACCATACAAGCAGTATTTCTGATGGGATGAAAAGACAGAGGTAAGGCAGCACGGGATGATAACTCCTGTACCACATGACAGTCAAAAAGAACCCTCAATGCCACTCTCTTTTGTCTCTTATAGACCACTCAGCCCTTACAGAGAGGAAGAGAGCACCTAGATCATGTCCCATGCAGGCTGACAGACGAATGCACAGGCAAGAAGAACAGACACCATTCTGCTTCACAAAGGGAGATGCTGGTGGTCAAAGCAACAGTTCAAGACACTGTAGAAAGGTGCTGTCAGTCAAGGACTGAAACCACAGTGTCTAAAACTTGCTCCAGGTTTTATAGATCCGTTTTGCTCCAGTATCATCTTCCCTCTCCAGGCTTTAACATACAAAGCTCATGGCACAGAGGCCATCATCACCCCATCTCTATCTCTCCCCTGCCCACATATTTTCTTTGTGGTATATAGCATGGGAAAGACTATGGAAGTACAGACTTGAGCTCCATCTTCCTGCACCAGCAGTCTCCTCTGAGAAGTACCCAACCAATTGTTCCAGGTCTTGAATAAGAGTGATGGAGTCATTGCCTTTAAAGACAGAACATCTTTTTGCAGTAGTAAAGACAGTGAAATTAAAAAGGATTTGTGAGTGGTGGGTTGGTTTCTAACTCAGAATATACACATTGCAGCTCACCTTCACACTTTTGAGTCTGTCACTGTTAACTCCTCAGCCATGTGCATGGATCACCAGGAAGAGACTGCAGGAGCAATGTCCAAATTTTGGGTATGCATGGTGACATCCTTTTCAAGCCTTTCCACATACCCAGCATATGTCTCCAACACCCTGAAGTGAGGAGCTCCCCTTCCTCAATTCCTTTAGGGCACAAAGAGTGACCCTTCCAAAGAGAAAGGACTTCACATCCTCTTCCAGTGATGTGCCAGGGGAACTGAGCTGTGCAAATCTTCACCTGGAGCAGAGGATTTTCTTTTAGTACCACAAGGCCTGCTGACTGATGACATGGACATGCAGGATGTTTGGCAGACTGGACATCAGCACACATGGCTTTCTTTCCATACAGTTAATGATTGCTCCCAACTCAGCTGTTGTGCCTACAGCTGGAGCCTATGCAGCTATTCCTGATGGGGTGCCAGCAAAGCAGGGGTACATTTAAATCCTAAAGATGGTGGGCTATGGGCAGGCATTTACACTTATTGCCCAGGCTACCATTGGAGGAGAGGAAAACGCTACCTGCCTTTTCAAAATGGGGGGGGGAAAGAAAAAAAAAAAGGCAGGTGAAGCCACGCTGCAGCTCCCAGACACAACCCCTGTTGCCCTGAGTTTTTGCCTTTTGATGTTTGCATTTTTGCAATGGAGTTTCTCACACAGTTTCATGTAAATAATATATTTTTAGACTTGTTTTTCTCACTTTATTTACATAGTTCTCTTCTAGGAGGAGTAAGGTGAGTGACTGTGATTTTCATCAACGAGGTTGGAGAGGTGGCAACACCATTCTCCAATCCCTTGCATCTTTTAGGATTCTATATATAATGGAGTCAAAAATAATAAACCCCTTCTTCTTGCTGAACCAGAGTGCAGTCTTGTCCGTTCGTGTTCTGTTGCGACAAACCCTCTTTCCTTCCCATGGCATTTCAGGCAGGAGATGACTTCAGCCAGCTCTGGCACAACAAATGTCTGCTGGCTCTCCCTGGCATTAGCAGACTGTTCACTCTTGGGGGTCTGTGTCAGTCCATACAGATCCCTGATTCATCCTAAACTGCTTTGCTGGCATGCACTGGATTAAGCGCCCTGCACTCCCGTGACCTTAGCAGAGACAAGGCTGCTCCCCTGCACAAAGGCAGGCTTTGCCTAAAAGCCAGACATCTATGACCAAAGACATCTCTCTCTAAAGGTCCCATCCCACTTGGCCAGCAGCAAGATGCAGCCTGCAAATGATGCAGAGGTCATAGCCTCCTCCTATGACTGATGCTTCTGGCTGAAATACATTTCAGGGCTATGATGAATAAATTATCCTGCTGTTGCAGCACACACAGCACAACCTTTTTTATCTGCAAAACTGTGCTACCTGAACTGTGCAGATTCTTACACGGCACCAGCCATTTCCTAACCTCCCAGCAGAGTCAGCCTGATGGTTAAACTTGGGTTCAAATCAGTGAAGAGGAGACAGACCATGTGAGCTTCTCCGCGCCGAATCCTGAATAACGCAGTTTAGCACTTCTTTGCAGGTTTGACATAACCTAACCCTGCAAAAACAATCTCGTCCTTTCATGGACTGCTTTATTTTTGTACCCTTTCCCTTGTGGAAGTTCAGCCAGAAAATGGCACCATTGCATCATTCTAACTCCACCTATATGAGGAACTGTGCTGGGTGTCACTTTTTGCTGATCTTGCTACTGAAATTAAATCAGATTGTTACAAACTGTGTCTAGAACAGAGATGGAGACAGATCTAAGGCAATGATGAGCACAGGGAGCCCCAGGGCATTACTTTAATTAAGATAATCCTATTTGTTGCTCATCCTGAAACAGGTTATGCCAGAAATTATTTCAGTTCCTAGCCAGACCATTTTAGGCAAGGAACTGTAAAAGGTCCACCTCTTTTTTTCCAGCCTTATTTCCTATAATCTGTGACAGTCACAAGACCCAGACTGCAATCAGCAGCACGCAAGGATGCACATAGGCTGCAGGTGGGGGAACAAAAATCCAAACCTGCTGCTCTCTGGCAATGGCTCATGCCAAGGGTCCGAAAAAAGCTGCTTTCTTGCCCACTGACAGGTGGCTGCTTTGGGGTCAATGTCCGGGATGGGTACACAACCTCGCTCCACCTGCTGACATTTCACACACAGATGATGAGACAACAATCTAAGCCTCGCTCAGATACTAAGATGCTGCAAAACACAAAGGCTTGCTTGCTAAGCCCCTTTTCATCAAGCAATAGATATGATCAGATGTCTGCCAGCTCCAGCACATGAACAGGGACTGAAAAGGTTGGCCCTGAAGTCCAGGAAGTCTCAGTCTGGAAAATAAGATGGGTTTCTATATTATTCAGGTAGAGTCAAAGTCAGGGCAACTTCCCTGTGAAACTGCTTGCGGCTCCTGCAACAAGATTTTTTTCCTCTCTAATAAAGCACAGCATATCAAAATTAACATCAAAGGGAAGGTTCTTGTTTTCAATAAGAGGATTTTTTCAAAGATGACACCTTAGTCATTGTTAAAATAACACAGAGCAGCTGTCTTGTGACATTTGAGTTTCTATCATGTCAGCCAAGTGGTGAAAACAAACCTGAAGGAAACATGCAATGCAGATGTGGCAGCCTGAGCGCTCAGAGAAGGAACAAAACCAGCCCACTCTGCTTTAGAAAAATCCGATCAAGGGCTTGTCACATTTACTTTAGCTAGAACAAAACACACAGCCCTCTGACATGATTGTGCTTCTAGCATAATGAAATGCCACAGTTGAGCATTGAGCTGTGGCAGCAGGAGTATCTGAGTAGCTTCCATGCTCCTGACACAAGAGCATGGGGTTTCACATCTAAGCGTAGGATACAACCTAATTTTACTTTTTTTATTGCAATAAGGCACACTTCTTTTGTGCCTCTCAGCATCTTTGCATTTAACAATCCAAATGCATTTAACGATGTCTGGCTGCTACAGACCTTACAGCCTGCACTTGCCTTGGTGCAAGGCAGTGGGTGTTAGGCTGGACAAGACTGAAACCAAAGCTCCTTTCTACTCCCCAGGGTCACCAGACTGCTCCTTCCCTGCCTGGGGCCAAGCACTGCTTCTCTGTTTGCTGGGCAAGGGGATGGCCACTTCCGGTCTCCCAGCACGGGACAATGCCACCTCTGTGTCCAAGAGTCATGGACCATTTACAGGCTGTTATTTATAACATCTTTTATTCTACTACAAGAGCTTTCTGATTTTCTGACCCAAAGACCCTCAAAACCCACTTGCCGGTCTGACCCTCTGCCATTCAGCAGATCTGACATCAGCTACAGCTTAACACCCCCACTAATTATCAAGGGAAATCCAAAACAGGGATCAGATATCGCTTCTGCTCCTGCCTGTCCCCACCATCTGACCCAGGAAAGCCAACGTGTGCTAAGATCACTCATCATTACCCACCCCTAAGACTCTCCAGGACCTGAAGGAATTCCCTGTATCCCACTGGAATCTGATGGTTTACCCACAAGGTCACTAACCAATTAGTGCTAACTTCTAATTAGAAAGAACTAAGTCACAGGAGAGCCTCCAACTCTGCCTGTGGAGTAGCACTGATTAACAAAGTAATTAGAATCACCCTGAAGCGAACAGAAGGATTATAAAACCCCAAGCCCACCTCCACCCCATCCCTTCTGTCATCAAGATTATCTTGTTTCTGGTTTTGTTTTTTCTTTTTTAAGAGTGAGAGTACAGCTGCTCTTTGGCTGGGTGAACTGGACATAACTCCTGATAGCTGGTCAAGGAGGATGTTCTGCTCGATGCTGTCTCTACAGCTATGCAGATACTTCTCTCTACATAGGCCTTTTAACCAAGCTCAAATTTCTCCCAGAGACTCCCAGCAGGAGCCAGAAGCAGTCCAGCCAAACACCCCAGTCCTCCTGCTAAAACACAAAGGCTGCAGAGGCCACAGCAACAAGGTAATGCCAAGCTTTAGCCCTCTCCTGTGCAGAGTGCCACAAGCAGAGCAAGTCAGACACAACACTCCTCTCCTTATCCAGCAAGGGTCTTGTCATTAGGTTCAAAGGGTGTTTTGTTTCAAGAGGTTTGTAAGAGGAACATATAACAGATACTATTTATTAAAAACAATTCTGTTTTGAAGTAGTGTTTGGTGCAGAGATCATTTTAACACCAAAGCCAAGACATAATGTTGGTATCTCCATCCTTGATTTCCACAGACAGGTGTACACAGTATAATACCTAAGCAGCTTCTCACAGGCACAGCTAGGAGCAAAATACAAAATCAAAGTATTCTTCTAGACGAGTAATTCTTCCCCCAGGAATTACAAGGAACATCAACTGGGCCATATCAGTCACATCCCCCACATAATTTCCATTTCTGTGGAGGCACAGAAGCGACCTGTGGTGTGCATTGCCCTCTGCTCTCACAGGGCAGGGAGGCAGCTGGGCACACCAACATCCCTGCTGTGCTCCTGCTTGCACAGGGAAGTAGAAGTGCAACCACGGCAGCAGCATTTAGAAAACCCTTTTTAAAGCTATGTAAGTCAGAACCTCAACTGGTAACCCAGAAATTTCTAGGAAAGCTTTAAAATATTAAAGACTAACAAGTAGAATCAGGCAATGTTCCAGAGATCTCTGGTTTTTTATTGATTTTTCGAAAGCCTGACTCATCATAAGGATCCACCACACCTACCCTTCCAGAAATATACTCTTCCTTTTCCTCCTTACCTTGTCACTGTTTCTGTATTTGCCCCATTTCTTCAGCATCTTAAGCCATTTGTCCACACGTTCTATTTCCTGCTGTCTTTGCTGGTGCAAGGGAGAAGAAAACAGAAGACAAATTTTAGAAAAGAAACACCTCAGGAGATGCCTCCTGGAAACACAAAACTTCATTCTCTTAGGTTTAAACTTCGATGCAAAGACCTCACATCAGGGATGGGAATAATCCACAGGTGTGTGCAGAAACTGCTAATTTCAGCACTTGGTAATTAAAAGTAGCATCGGTGAAAATGAGAAGACACACAGGCTTAACACAGAGAAAGCATTCCCAAGATTATTCCCTGACAATAAAAATCTTTGCCAGTCTAGCTAGACTCAAATCCTATATCAGATCAGCAGAAACATGATTCAGTCTCATTTAACAGGGTCCTAATGGACATGCTCTCATCTCAGGGGAGATGAGGATGGAGATGATGGTTACCTACAACTTCCACCATCTTCCCTTGCACATGCAGTCCCCTTTACGAGCCACAGCTGCCGAGCACTGTGCCATAACAGAGGGAAAAGCCCAATATTGCTTCAGGAGGTGCTTTTTCAGTGCTATGTGGAGGAGGAAAGTTGCTTGACCCAGCAAAATAAAAGCTCCAACAGCTGAGCATCGTGCAGAGTCTCCACCTCTGAGCGATCAGCAGTGACCAGTGGGTGCTGGCTGCCTGCTTTGCTCTTACTTGCTCACTAGTTTCCTCAAAAACCATTCCCTCCCCAGCTGGTGTGAAAAGGATTCCATATCCATGATGACAGAGCTGGCAGCTCTCACCTTCTCCTCCAAGGCGGTGCGGGTTGGCAGCTCCTGCTCGCTGGAAAAGCAAGGGGTCACTGGTTACTCCATGGGCAAGAAAGGGTGTGGAGGAGCACAGGGTGCTGCAGCTCACAGACCGCCTCAGACACCCAAACTTTGTGCCCTTCCTACAGCTGTCCCCAGTATGAAAGAGGCAGGGCAAGCACCATCCAAAATCCCACCACCCAGCAGGAGCTCTGGGGGGTAATCAAGCACTGGACGTAACTGGAAATCCTGGGCATATATGTCCTCTTCGATACACACACGATCAGCAGTTCAAAGGATGGGGAAGCAGAATTTCTGGACAGCAATTGCTTAAACCTGCCCTCCTGCACACAGAACACCCGCTATTATAACTTTTGTTCAGAATCAGAATAAAAATAGTTCTTTTTAGTGCATTCTTCCCAGGCACAGGGTGTGTATCTAATTCATGTCCTCCTTAGGATGGACATTTCCTAAGGGAACCAAAGACGATCAGGTATCTTGTCTGGTCTCCTCCTATACCTCCCTGAACCATCAGGTGCAAACACAAGGGCCTCTCCCTCTGTGACACATCATGGAGGCACAGGAGCATCAGCCTGCACCTTCTACTGCCAGGCTTGTGGTAGAAAACCATTTCTGAGCCTTGTCTTGCAGCAGATTGAAAGCATCGGTGTCTGGACATGCACGGTTGAGGAAGGAGGCCCATTTAGTCTTTCCTACTGCATTTGGGATAGATTAAGCCAAGCCACAGAGCAGCTTATGGGAGAGATGCTGGGCCAGTCATGCTCAGTGCAGAAGGATAGTCCACATACACACACAAAAGTCAGAGACGAAAGGAGAGGGCAGGAGGACTTACTGCAGGAATCCAAACCGGTCTGTAACTTTGTAGAGTGTGAAATCAGCATCTTCCCACTGGTCAATCTGAACTCCTTCCTGTCTGCCCTGAAAGCAGAAAGGACACCTGTGAGCTAGTCCCAACATCAGCAATGCCCCAGTGTCTGCATCCTGCACCCAAAGCCCACATCCCTCTCCCTGAACGATAAAAGGCACAGAACCAGAAGAGCAAAACCTGCACTGAAGAGCCAAATACAAGGCAGGCAAGAGGAAAATGCCAAGTTCAGCCTGTCCAGCATTCCATGTGTGCCTCTGCTAGAGGCTGGGAAAAGCTGCACATCAGAAAAAATGGTGCTGTTGGGCATAAGCCATCTTGGTGTTAAGGGAGCACTGAAGCACCAGAAGCTCAGCACCTTTCAGTATCTACGCTGAGCACACATGGGACCCTCAAAAAACTCCAGGAATGTAGTGAGAGGGGATGTATAGGAAGAGAGAGCTGGCATGAAGCCTAATGGCATGAGGGTTACTGGGGTGATGCATACAGGGAGGCAGAAGTCCTTATTTGATGCATTCCTAATTGATTAAACAGCTTCAGCCCCAGCCAGCATGCTGGGGAGAGGCACGAGGCTGGTACCTTCTCATACTTGGCGACGATTTCTGCTTTTTCCTGGGCTATTAAAGACTCTATATCCTTCTTCATATCAGAAGCTGTAAGGGGAAAAAAAAAAGCAGGAGGGAGGGGAAAGAAGATAAGTAAGTGTGTACACAGCATGTGAAATATTTTAGGAAAGTGCTAATACAAAAAACATTTACTGACAATTTTAGCTTCCAGCCATATCCCCCACAGCTAAAATTAGGCTGAGGTTGCACAGCCACCGTACAGAGCGTTTGTGGAGCTTGCCTGCACGCAGCAGGACCACCAGCTCCTTGGTTCCTGCAGTGGGACACAGCCCAACCCAGCAAGGGGGGGTCTTGTCCTTGTTCTCAGGCACACATGACAGTACAAAAGACATGGCTTTTAAATCGAGACACGCAAACCAGCCACAGAGCGCTGGCCCAGCACAGGACAGGTGCCAGCCGGGCACTGCTTGGCACAGCATCCATGTGGATGACAGCAAACCACCATGCTCCTGCCCCACCTATGGATGGGAAGCCAGGAGATGCTCTGTAGGGGCATCCAGAGGCAGATTTAACATCAAAGAAGAAACTGAAAGAAGTTTTTGCCTACTGAAGTGTGCATGAGACAAGTGAACTTGCCTCTAGGTGACTACCTTCTATATACAACTCCCAAAGAAACAAAAACAGCAGCACGATGTCCCCCACCTGTGCTGAAAAGGACCAGTCCTGGTTTAAGCAAGACCCAGGCTAGGTCTCTGAGATCTGTGCCCACTGCTCTGCTTCATCCCATACACATGAGCAAATTAACTTCCCACATCAAACACACCTTGAGTGTTGTCCTGTACAAACCCGAAGAAGTATCCTCCCTGTCAAGCCATAACTAGTTCCTCATTCACTAAAGGTAGATCTAACACACCAAGGAGAAAACGCAGACAGACAGAACTCTCAGGGAACTGCAGTTCCCAGGGGTGGCTGCAAGAAAAAGGGCTGAGGGAAGGTCCACCAAGTCCTCCTCCTCTCAAACTCTATGGAGCCACAACCAGCCCAGCTCAGGCCACCTAACAGCTATGGCACCACCAAAAGCCAGGCTACCACAGGCCACATTACCCAAACCTCCTGGCCATCTCTAATGGATAGCTCTCTAATGGATAGCTTAAACCAAAACAAGGAGTCATCCTGACCTCCCTTCAGGAGGAACCTGAAGGGTTCTTCCCACAGGACATGCTATCCCAGCTTCCAGCTGAAGATGCATCTCAGCAGCAGCGCTGGACACTGAATGAGCCAGAGCAGCCAAAGGCATCACTTAGGATCGTCTGATGAGTGGGATAAATTGAGAAAAAAAATCCTCTGGGAGATATGAGGAGCAAAAGCATCAGCACTCTCCAAGGCTCAACCCACTTGTCTGCACCCTCAGACACCTGCAAGAGATTATTTGTCTTAACAACTCCCTAATGCAACCTGCTTGCTGGCACCATGTCCTTCAGGCATGGATGGAGATGGCCAAGGGATCCAGCTTTCCCTAACTCTTCATTTTGAAAGCAGCCATTCCTCCTGGTTGTCAGTCATGTGATAGAAATATTGTATCACATAGAATATAATCAGGGCTCTTCTATGACCCTTCATCAGGCAGCAGCACAAGCACAGCACCACTTTACACTCATCTATTCAGACAGTGGAAAAATGCAAATTTTTCAAATTCACGTCAGGAATGGGTGTATCTTCTCCTGTTATTGACTCCACAATCAAAACAGAGCAAGGACAAATATTAAAGTGTATTTTGTTCTTTTATTTTTTCCAAGCTGCAGCTCCTACTTCAAATGTGAACTTTGATCAGTACATTTTAATCACACCTTAATTTTCCAATGTAGCAAGGTCTGAGTAACTGTCTCACTGTGTCACCTAATACTTCTGCATCTCCTTCTCACATCTCCTGTGAAACTTACAGGCAATTTCACTCCTCCAATTCCAACTTTTTTGTTGCTGTTGTTATGGGGCCAAAAAATTCCAATTATGTCTTTTACATGCTGCTAAAAATACAAATATTCTGCAGGCTACAAGGGAAAAATAAACTGTATGTCAGATTAAATGGGCAATTTTTCAAGACACTTACAAAGTGAAAGCTATTCTGAACATCTCTGACCACACTCTAAGAGAATAACAAAGGAAGAGCAACTTGGCACCATGGGAGGATTTACACAGCAAGAACACATATATTTTGGCATTCACCTCTGTAAAAAACTCTCTGCAGCCAGAAACACCAGACTTGTGCAAAGGAGCCAGTTTTTCATCTCATGCCTGGAATATGCACATTTGTTTTCTCTTTCTGTAACAGTGCAAAAGTCCAAATTTAGGAAAAAACTTGAAAGTAGAGAAAATGTGTGATGGCAGTGGGAAGGATGGAGATGGCAAGTGGCTTCACCAGCCTTGGGGTGTGACCATAGTGCTACCGCTTGGGAGGGCACAGAGACGGTGCGGCGCTCAGTGAGGTGGTTGTCAAAGTACTCTGGAGAGAGAACAGAACAGAACCTAGCTCTGTAACAGCATATCTTGAATAGGGGTATTTGTATTATTTAATCCCGCACAAGCTCAAACTCCAGAGTAGTTTTGACATCATAATGTTATATAGCCTTTGCTTGAGGGAAATGACACCTCGTGCACATGGAAACTACTGAGACTTATTTTCTGAAGGATTTGATGAAACACTTTTTTTTTTTTTTTTAACTTGCTGTAAACAGGCTTCTTATAGATAGGAACAGGCTGTACCTGGCATGCTTCTCCATATATCTAGGTATGAATGTATACTTTCTTTTTTTTTTTAATACACCACTCAAATTACTTTCTCAAGCCTGCCACCCAACTTTGTCCTGAGAGTACTGTATTTTCCTACCAAAGAGATTTTTTTTCATGACAAACACACAAGATGAAGCTGCTAGGAACAGGAACAATAAGAAAATGTGAACTATGTAACAATGGTATTAGATCATTTATTAGGATATAAGCAACAGAAAGTCCTGAACAATGCACATTTAAGTTCCCCAAAACAAAGTTATGAACTAGCTCCTTCTAAAGAGAATGAGTTGAAAACACCCACAATCTGTCCTCTCACACTAACATTTGCAGCTTCCAGTTCACAATTTAAGGAAGTAAAAATTAATACCAACAACAATAAGCCTAAAGGTGTTTAATGAAAATGCATGTTACTGCCTACCCGCATTGAATATTATCCAACCATCAGCAAATCTGAAATAAAATACTCAATTTTTGGATGAAAGCAACTTTCCTTAAACTAACTCACCAGCTGAGTTAGTGATCTCAAATATTGGCAGTGAGAAGAAAGTATCTGCATCAAAATCCAAGACTGCATGTCAAAATTGTTTTCCATAAATCAGACTTACGGTTCTACCTTTCTCATAAGCCCCCTATTTTTCCAGTCAGATCTGCCAAGCTCCCATTGCCCCCCATGGGATAGCACCCACCAGGATCAGCCTCTGTCCACCAGCCCAGAGCTGCAGCCCTGCTCACTGCCCAGGAGAACTGAGCGTTTCCCATGGCCCAGCAGCAGTGTTCCTTGTGACACAGCCCAGGACACACACGTCCTCTGTCACCCCCAGACACAACACAATGTCTCACAGTTATCAATTCATCAGTAATCACCCTGCTGGTACTTGGCAGATGGGCTTTTGAAAATGAAAATATCAGTAAAATCTCTTCTTAGGAAACACAGCATAGCAACATGTTCTCAGTCTCAGGCTGCATTTCAGAATATTCCGGAACCCAGTTTTTAAATATTTTATACTGTAGAACAGTATCTACTCAAGCCATTTGAGATTAAGAGTATATGTTTTGTAGTTGGTTTCTATTTGGCAGGTCATTGAAAAAGCAGAAATGGGTTTATGTGAATATGTGTTCCCATGCTGAATGTTTCCACTTAACTTTAAACAGAGAGTGCTGGTAGAAGAAAAAAAAAAAAAAAAAGTCAAGTTTTGACACACCATACTTCACTACCACTCTAGCCACTATCAGAGTGAAACTACTGCTGTGGAATAAATTAGAAAAGGTATGTACTTACTATAGTCACACCCACCACTGTTGAAACACAACAAGTCACTGTTCCTGTTTCATGTTCTATTTCAAAAGCACATTTAAACAGCATTTCATGTCTTTACTCATCTATGGTATCAGCCTGCAATTTTTGCTTTAGTTTTAAAGGAAAAGCATGTACATCTATGCAAGTGAAAATGCTTATACACCTGCTAAGAGGCAAAAGGCTCTCACAAGGTACACCTGCAGTCTGCACCACTTCCCAGCAAAGCACTTTTAAAGCTACTACTCACTTGTAAAGCTACTACTAGTTGTAACAGTGACTCATGCACTTGCACACCTTGGAATAAACCTGGCCACGCAGAGCAATGCAAGCAACTAAAGCAAGCTGTGAGAAGTTGAGTAAGCCCCATCAGGGCCTTTTAAGTGCATGAAACAGGCACCTTGACAGCTTCAAACCACACAGGCTAAGGGCTTAGAGCAACCTGCCCATCCTGGCTGCCTGGTAGAATCTGTGGGTAGTCAGTAGCTGCAAGCCAAGAGGAGCTGTCATCAGAGGCTCTTTTCTCACAAGCTCAAAGCCTTTCAGAAGCAAAGCCAGGGCATTACACCACTGCACATATCTACCACGCACAGCCAAAGTGAGCACGGCTTTGGGACTGCCCCGACTGCACCGCCACAGCCTGAGGAAACCTCAAAGCCCCCCAAGGCATCCAGGAGGGGCTGTGGGCTGTTCCAGATGGGTACTGGCTGCCTGGATGTGTGCCTGCAAGGTGATGAACTGAGGAGGAAGTGATGTCCATGTGCTGCTGACTGCAGGCAGAGCTTTTGCTTCATGAGAACCAGCCCCACGAGGAAGTCAGCCTGCTCCTGAGGCCGTGGTAGAAGACTAGCCAGCACCCCCATCTCTGGTGTTGCAGCTGCTGCTGCATTTTTTTACTAGATCCCCCAAATTTCTACTCCAAAACGGACAACACACTCAGTGCACTTGCATCGAGGACTTCTGTTGATCCCCATGTGCAGATTCTCTCTCATTAACAAACCCAGACTGCAAACATCCTGGCCAGCACAAAAGCTGGCCAGCTTCAAAACACACCACTGGACTGTGCATCCCCAACCTCAGCTCAAATCCAGCACACGATTACATCCCTGCTACCAGAAAGGAAATCAAGACCTGCACTCGCAAAATGAATTACAGCTTCAGGAATGAAATTACTACCAAGCAGGATGAACCAAGATTAAGGAGATCCTGTTTGCATATTTATTTCCTTGACTACAATGCAGAAGAACACAAGAAAGCTTGTTTGTTTGTTTGTTTATTTTAAGAGCATAAGGAACACTAAGCCAGCTAAACTGCAGGAAGATTTGTTTTAACTCTCTTGGGGGTCTTTGAAAATGACTGCCCATAGATCGCTTTAGATGAATCACAGATGTGCTACAGAAAACTCATATGATCTGCTATCCTAGTAAACTTGCATTATATCTAAAACTGCCCTGGATGCTGTGCTGTATAAAACCACAGTCACCTCCCTGAGCAGAGGAAGTGGGAACACCAAGGGAGAACCTCCACTGCAGCTCACAGTGATGCCACCAGCAACACCACAACAAGCCAGAGCATCCAGCATCATTGTAGATGAGATCCTGCTGATTTACTAGCATGTGTAACCACCGTATATGACAGCTCTCAGTGTGATTCTCATTTGCTCCAGAGCCAGTTTGTGAGTTTGGAGAAGACAGGATGAAAACACAACCCAGCTCCAAGCAATCTGCCCTTACCTGAGCCTTCTATCAGGTGCCAAGATTCATCAGTTCAGCTGGAGTTGTCCACTCCCCTGAAGGCATCTACCTGGCAGGAGCTAGCTGTCTCTGCTGCAGGGTGGTGAGGACCCTCAGTTGTCACAGCCCACCAGCCGAACGTCCTTTGCTCACCCACACGGCCCCAGCTTCACGTGGCTGCTCTCCTCCACCCTTGTCCTCTGGCACGCGTGAGCTCCCCACAGGCAGCTGGGAGCAGAGGCAAGGCAGGAGGCAATCCACACCCTCTTGTCCCCTGGGCTTACTGCAAAAGAAATAAGAAGTTGGTCAGTTTTCCAGTTCTGGTACAGCAAAGGCACCATCCTTTACCAGCACAGGAGTTTTTGAACACAGAGGAAAGGCAGGCCCCTTTGGAGCTAGTGGGGAAGGAATAGGCTGTAACTGCAGGGCATACAATGGCAGAAAGTAAACTATGCTTGTTTGTATTGCAAAAAAAACCCCAAACCCGGCGTGGTTTTTCTTGCCATTTCCCCCCCTGGTTAGGTCCCAGGGTTTCCCATGAAGGTTTGAGAGCACAACACACTTTATACCAGCAGGCACATTGCACTGGTAACTCAGCGGGCAGAAGATGCCCCTTACCCAAGCCAAAGGCACAGTATTACCCCCAACTCCAGCTAATCTAAGAGCATGCTGCCTCCAAGAAGGGCTGCAATAGAGGGTTCAGCCCATTCCTTCAGGACTTGGGTCAGGTTAAGAGCAGTACACAACATCACCAACTTGCACAGCAGAAGAGCTGGCAAAAGCCATGCCACCTGAGCCATCTTCCAGCACTTGAGTTCTCTGGGATACATCCAAACAGCTACACAGTCCAAAGGACAGCAGAGCCCAACACAGAGCTATCACTTGCAAAAACAACATTTTAGTTGTCACCTTCAGCAACTCAGAGAAGCAACATGCTAATTCCACACGTGTGAAATCAAGACAGCATCCCAAAGCACGAGGCTCTGCTTGAAGTCAACAAGCACTGGGCAGAAGAAGCACAGCTCATTTCTGTCAGGAGTTGCCACTTTAATAACACCACCCCTCTTCCAATCCCCCTCACAAACACCAACAAATGGACTTTTCCACACCATCCTGAACTGTCCTGTGCTGAATTTCCCCTTTTGTCACCTCTCCAGCACTCAGACACTACGACTTGGAGGCCCTAAAGTGCAGAAGACCTCACACCCTTTAAGAGGTGGCCACCATTATAATCAAAGCAACCCATTACACAGATTGTATTTTGTATATGTTATCACCTAGTAGGTTACGATGTGTCTTACACACATTAAATGCAGATTACACACATTTGCCTTTATTCTCCCAGTTTGCACCAAGCTTTTACAGTACAGTTGCAAGCTGTGGTAACAACGATGACGACACTTTGCTGCTGGACTACAGCAATATCAAGAAACCCAAATACGTTGGCCAAGTCTTCTAGTTATAGAAATAATTCAAAAGCCATGTAAGACTACAATGATATGCTATCTACCCCCCTCAATATGAGCAGCACTACCAGTAAAGAACACCTCCCTCAGCCCTCTCCTTACCATCCCTCTTCCTTTGCTCCCAGTATGTACACCTTGCTCTCTTCTCACACACGTTTTTGGTGCTGTGCCTTTTCCCAAAGAATGAGGATGGGAGGAGATAAACAGGAGGGCTGATAAAGAGATGTGGGCTCCTCCCTGCTTATGCCCAGTAAGCCCAGCCTTGGTGCTTCTGCACAGCTCAGCTGTTGCAAAGTCACAAAACGCAGTTTAAGACGTAAGCTAAACCCTCTGAGCAGAGCAGTGAGTCTATAAGCAATTCTTCGTCAGATTCTATTTTTAGACCTCATAAGGAATAAAAGAACATCCAAACATTTTTAAACTCTTTTTAACATGAACTCATATTCTATAGACAACAATAGCAAAAAAAGAATCAGACAAAGGACTGCACAAAAATCAAATGCATGAGTTATTTTTTAAAGCATCATTATTTAAATGACTTTTCATTTGAAAAAAATAAATAAATAAACTGAAGAATGCAAAGGTCCACATGCCTCTCTTGGGAACTGAAGATTAATTTTCTCTCTGCATTCCCTCCTTTTTCTATTCCAGTGTCTATAAAAAGGGGAGGGGGGCGGGGGGAAGCCAGAGGGAAAAGAAAAAAAAAAACCCTCTTTTTTTTGGGTTGATGCACTGACCTGGAAAGGAACTATATCAACACAGGGCTTAGTAAATGGCTTCTTCTGTTTGCTTAAGACTGGAAAAGTAGTTTGCATTTCTTTAACCATAAACTAAAGGAAGCTACAATGATGGTCATTCTCCACTTGGACATACATTCCTCCTGAAACAGTGGTTTTCATTCTTTTTGGTAGATGTAGCAACACTACACTTCCTTTGTCATTCTTGCCTCTAGGTATACTTGGCAATTTTGGCTAAGCTAAGGGCTCCTTTTGCTATTTAAAACTTTCCCTGGTTTTGGCAGTGTCAGCTAGAGGCCACACACCCCCAACATGTGCTCGAAGCAGCAGGGTGAGGACACGTGTCCTGGCTGATACCCAGGATGGGCACTGTGGAGCTGCTCATGCTCCCTAGCCAAAACCAAAGGAACAAGGATGCAAATATAGCTTATCATGCTGCCAGCACCCTGTGCTCTCTTTGGCACAGAGAGGCAGCATCTTTTTTAAAACACATACAAGGAAATAACAAATGTACCGTTATATAAAGTTGCTGGTACAGCCAATGAATAAAAGAGTACGAAGTTAAAAATCCACTAACAAGATTCAGCTTGTCTGTGAAAAACTTGTACAAAATAATTATTGAGGTGAACAACTTGTATGCTGCAAATATCTAAGTTGAGTTGAAGTGAGAGCTATGCTGACTCTGTGTGTCTTACACTGCTTTCCAGAGCCTTTGGCTTCACCTCTTTTTTAGGAGGGAGGGATCTTAAACCATTAGCCTGACCCCAACTAATGCCCAGCCCTTAGGAACCATCCTCATTCCTTCAATCACTTTAATGAGTTTAATCAGTTCACACTGTCTCCAAATACAGAACCCTTGCAGGAAATTATTTGTCTTTGGCAGCCTCTGCTGAGGACACTCCCTGACCATTTTACTGGCAGCATCCTGGACTTGCATTACCTTCAAACAGCATCTCCAGATGCTAATGCATGAGCTTTTGTTAACTTGTTTTCTTCTATCAAAGCCCCATGCAAGCATATCCAGTAATAGAAAATTTGAAGGAAACAAGAAGTATTTGATCCAACACCGGAAAGTACTGAGCAAATGTCTCCCAAAGCTTTTGTAACAGCCTTGGAACTATATGCAGGACAGCATTAGGATACATAATTTTTTAAAGTCGTATGAAAGGAATCTTTTTTATTACAACATAATTTTTTTCTTCCTTTTTGCTTGTTGTTAGCTCCTAAAATCACCCCAAATTAAGAAATGCAGGATTTTTTTTTTGTGCGTGTGTGTGCAAACACAACATTTTACTAAAATCATAGAATCATAAAATGGTATGGGGTGGAAGGGACTTTGGAGATGATTTAATTCCAACCCCCATTCTAAGGGCAGGGATGCCATGCACTAGACCAGGTTGCTCAGGGCCCCACCTGGCCTGGCCTTGAACACTTCCAGGGATAGGGGATCCACAAACCTTCTGGGCAACCTGTTCCAGTGCCTCACCATCCCCTGAGTAAAGAACTCCTTCCTAACATTTAATCTCTTCTTTTAGTTTGAAATCATTCACCCTTGTCCTACCCAAATGTGTCTGTGTAAAAAGTCACTCTCCTTTCTTCTATGCCCTCTTTCAATATTAGAAGGTCCTCTAAGGTATCCCTGAAACCTTCTCTTTTCTGGGCTGAACACTCCCAGTTCTCTCTACATGTTCTCATAGGAAAAGTACTCCAGCTCTCGGACCATCTTTGTGGCCCTTCTCTGGACCTACTCTAACAGGTCCATGGCTTTGTCATGCTGACAACTCCAGAGCTGGACACAGCATTCCAGGTGGGGTTTCACGATGGCAGAGCAGAGCAGGAGAATCCCCTCCCTCATCCTGCTTTGGATACAGCCCAGGATGCTTTGGCTTTCTGTATGTCTATGAGCAAACACTGTTGCCTCATGAAGAGCCAGCTCCAAGACAGAACCCTGAGGGACATCACTTGTCACTGCCCTCCATCTGGATATAGAGCCACTGATCACGACTCTCTGACTATATCCAGCCAGCCAATTTCTTTTCTATCCAGCAGCCCACCCTTCAAATCTGTATCTCTCCACTTTAGAGATAAGTGTCATCTGAGACCAAGTTGAAGGCCTTAGAGAACTCCACATCGATGAGACCAGTTGTTGTTCTTCCCTTGTTGAATGCTGCAGTTACTCCACCAGAGAATGCCACCAGGGCTGGTCAGGCACAACGTGCCCATAGTGAAGCTGTGCTGGCTGTGTCAGATCACCTCCTCATCTTTTGCATGTGCCTTAGCATTGCCTCCATGTGGATCTGTTCCATGATCTTCCCAGCCACAGAGATGAGGCTCACTGATCCACAGTTATCAGGGTCTCCCTTTCTATCCCTCTTAAAAAAAAGATGTGATGCTTCCCTTTGTTCCAGTCACCAGGGATTTTGCCTGACCACTGTAACTTTTCAAAAACTACAGAAAATTACTTGCCAACCACATCACCCAGTTCCCTTAAAATCCTGGAATGCATCTCATCAGGCTCCATAGATTTGTGCTTATTCAGTTTCACCAGATGGTTTTCAACGTGGCTCTTTGCTTACATTGGGAGGGACTTCGCTTCCCCAGTTCCCACCTGAGAGATGTGGAAAGCCTGACTGCCAATGAAGAATGAAGCAAAGAAATTGCTGAGTCCCTAAGTCTGATCCAGATCTGTTATTACCTGTTTTCCCTCCTCCTAGTGGTTGTCTTCCCTTTGTGGGAATTGTCCATACAAGAAGTCCTCCCCTCTTCTCTTAGTGGAAAGCGTGTTTATAAAATCCAACCATCGGTAAAGACTTAAAGCAGAGGTAATACTTCAGCTTATGAAACGACAATGGTCATGTAGGACACCCTGTTAAAAGCAGCTTTCCAGATTAGGAGTTAATATGAAAACAACTCAAGGATTCTTGTGGTTTTTGAAGAGTGTTGAAATCAACATCTGTGCCATTTGGTCAGGGCTTCAAAACACATCTCACAATTTAATGTGTATTCGGCTATTAGCATTTTACTGTGGATGATATAAACTTTTATAAACCATAAAACTGCCACAGGGGCCAAAAGACAGACAAAGCTTTCCAGACAGGGAAAACCTACATTTTGGAGCAAGCCATATTATTTCACTTAGCAGTTTCTGTATTTAAGTTATATGTGCAATGAAATGATGCTCAGGGGAGTCGTGGAAGAACAGCCAGGTGGGTTGGTGCTGGATGCCTGCCACCATGGAGTCCAGGATCCAAGGGGATGTACAACCAAGGGAGCCAGGTGACACAGACAGACATCAAACCAGATGCCACCTTTCCATTTCTGGGCTTTCAGAGGCATTCAGCACCTTTGATCACACATGCTTGAGAAAGCAACACAAGGAACCGCAAAAAAGTCTGAGCTCAGAACCACAGTGGATCTATCAGCAGCATTTATTGTTTGGCATGTCCTCAGCATTTCTGATGTGAATAATGGACAGCAATGGAAGTGGGATGAAAGCAAGTCAAAGGGGACCAGAGCAGGCTCAAGTCTATCAACAGAGATACTTGAGAAAGGTTTTTCCACTGAAAGCTGGAGCTTGCATGAAGGAAGTGACAGTATGAATGGAAGAACTAAAAAACCCATAAAACCTTTTCTTGGATGAGACAAAAAGCAGAGGGAGAAGTTTAAAAAAACAGAGGGAGAAGTTTAAGGACATGAGAGCTTGTGGCCATCATATAAAAACAAGCATTTGGTATGATGGAGGCTCACACAAGGCTGTCCAGAAAAGCAGCAGCAGTTGCTGTTCACTCCAGGAAACAAACAAACACAACTCAAGTATCACCTGCATTTCAAGATGCAGTTCTACTTAGCTAAAAACATGCTCAGGTGAAGAAAAAAAACCCAGGTACTTTGAATCTGAAAGGTGCATTTTTACCTTAAAAATGTTTTAACGTTTACCCAACAAAGCAACAACTAGACAGTTCACTTTAAACACAGGATTTCAGTTAACTGCTACAAAAGGCATTTGCAAGCAGGATGATGATTTCCTCAGCAGCTTGGGAAATGAATCTTCCTGTTCCAAGATCAAAACCTGAGAGACCACAATGCATCCTACTGAAGGGCAGCTGGACTCTGCACTGTGCAAGAAAGCTTGGAAAAGGAAGTTGCAAATAAATAAGCATCTAAGGGCAGTGGAGTGCCTTTTGATAAAAAAGAAACTTCTTTTCCCTAATGTAAAGAATGCGTCCAATACAAAGAATAAGATCTCTAATTGAGTTAGAACATGCCTGTAGGCCCTCAGATAAGACTCCAATCTAATATTGCATGGGAGCTTTTTGCCTTTTTTTTTTTTTTTTTTAACAAAGTATTGAATTCTTCAGTGGGGAAAGATCTTTCCAGAGAACAGAGATAGGAGCTGGTTCACACTTTATTTTCACTGTCAACTGAGTAGAGAGGGGCCTCCCTTTAACTTCAAGTGCAGTTGCTTCAATCTTGTCCTGGCTGAATACAAACCAAGGACTTCATCTCTCTGTTTCCCACTTCCCATGCAAGCTTGGACCTGGATTTCCATCTTGGCCACAGACCTTCCTTTAGCATCTGCTTCACACACATACACTGCGGCAGCAAAACAAAAGCTGTGCCTTTCCCACCCACTTTAAGCAGCCCTTCCTCATGGATATCTCCCTTGCTAGAGGAATGTGTGCACTAAATCTCTTTTCCAGCAGTAAAGCCTGTGCTGCATTACAGCTACTACATGTTTCTCCCACTTCCTTCCATTGACAGCAAACAAAAGCTTGCTGCTCACCGTTATCAGAAAATATTTGCTTTCCCAGATTGTTTCTGCTCCCTTTGCTTCAGAAGAGCTTTTAGCTCACTTCCAACAATAAGCAGCAGGGGATGATTTGAGACAGAGGCCCTTCAGAGCCCACCACAGTAAATTCAGCCCAGACTGGGCACAGCCCGGTCCCGCCCTTCCCAGCCGTGCAGGCTTCAGCACCTCCTCCACCCCTTACAGGTCCCACGGAGATGACAATGTTCCAGCAGCACACCCTGAAGAGATGGGGCCACTTTTGCACCACTGACCTGGCTTCAAGTGGCTGCCCTTTTTTCCAGCTGCAAACCATCCCCAGAAGATACTGTGCCCACTGTGAGTATCTGCTGCACTCTAAATATGCTCCTTTGAGAACCTGCTCTTCTCACCACACACTGCACTTCCTTCCTGCCAGATCCCTTATCACCATGTTTCACCCCCAAACGACACAGATGAAGCTTCCACTCTTGCTGGTGCTGCTCCTTTATTCAGCAACCAAAGGAAACATTCTCACACCAGGTACTAAGCCCGTGGCGCTTCTTCTAATGAGTTGTGATAAAGAAGTAAACCCAGGTGTGACATGAAAACAGGGCACCAATGTTACAGTTCCCAAAAAAGCACTACTCAGTCACTCTTTATTTTTAATTTAATCTTTTTTTTTTTAGGGAACCAGAGTATCAAATGTCACATCCTAAACCTAAGAAGGGCACCAAAAGTCCAAGTATTATTCAGGATATGAAATGCTCAGCTATGGCCACCCAAGCTGACACATTGCAGACTCATGACTGAAATCTGCCCACAACTGCCAAATGCCAAACCCAAACAGCTTTCATCCATGGGTGGGGTCCCCTGCAATGAAAGGATTATCCAGACAACCACTTTGTGTCCCAAATTTGATGTAAGGGAAAATGCACAACCTGCACATGCAGGAGCTCAGCACCAGCCCTGCCTCATCTCCTGATGAAAATTTCCAGGAGGCCTTAACTCTGGCCTTCATTTTGGCATAAGACTCTGTTGAAGAAAGATTTCAAAAATACGAGCTTCAAAAAACATGAGTAATTTCTTGGTGCAAGAATATGGGAGCAGGGAGAGTGCTGCAGAAAGGACCACTTTGGCAAGTTTCTGATGTTGAATGATCCACAACCTTTCTCAATCAAGATCCCCTTTACTGTGGCAAGCCCTGCCCAGCCCCAGAGCAGTGTGGGACTTACAAGCACCACACTCTCCCCAGCCAGTAGCCACAGGATGTGGGCTTGGTATTTTGGAGAGCAGCAACCTTTTTCTTTTTCCTGACTCAAGGCTGGATGTGGTCTTAACACCTTCAGCAGACTGGGCTGTCATTTCTGACTGTGCCCTTGGTCATTAAAAAGGCACCACAGCAAAGAAGGATTTGCTGGAAAGCAAAATGGCCTCAGCTCATTTAATTTACTAGCAAGTAGCAGAAACAACTGACCACTGATCTGGGTTCTGGAAAAAAAATATATAAGGAAATAAACAACTACTTAAACACCTTCCTCGTCCCTTCAGCCAGACACCTCTCCAGCCACACCATCAGGTTCTTCCTGGAGAACTTTCCTGATGCCCTCTGAGATGGAGCAGCACACCACAGATGCAGCACAGTCAGTGCCTGCCCTTTCTTCAGCTTGTTTGCTTTCATGCATGTTCATTATTTACCATCAGTGTAATGCCTTTCTTTCCACAATGCCACCAGAGGCAAGCCTGGGGAAACACATAACTGCTGTTCCCTTTGGAGAGCCAGACCATTTCCATGGGTAGCTCCTGAGACACAATGTCAGCAGCTCAACCTGAAAATGCTTGCTCTCTCCTATCTTTTATATCACCTCCCTTTGAGAAACTTTTTCACAGCACCTTTGATGTTCACAAAACCACAGGATCAGCTCACTGGTCCCTCAAGATCTGTGCTTGCTTTTCAGTCTGTCAGCAAGAGGTGAGGGGAAGCCCAGCAGCTGTTGGATGATGAAGAACTTCAGGCTTCACATAGAAATTTATTGTCTCTCTTATCTCAGAGACATTTGCAGGTAAATCCTAAGAGACTCCAGACAGTCAGCCACACCCCAAACCATAAAGACCTGAAATTTAAACTGCCATTTCTTACTCCTGCCCTTCCAAGGGATTCCTGCACTATAGCATCTCTATCTGCACATCATTCCTCTGTCCAAGATTTCCTCTTTCGGCTATTTAAACCTTGATCCTGTTTTCAACTGCTTTTAAGAAGCAGGCAGTGCCAATCAGACAGTTGCTACAGCCAGAGGACAAGCTGAAGCACAAACCATCTCTGACCTGGTACACCCAGGTACACCCTGTACCTTCACAAGCTCTAACATCACACCCCCTCAGACACCAATCAGAACACAGATTTCAGGAGTTCTGCCAATGGGCTGCTGCTCCCTTTTCTTCTCCCCCCATCTTTGTCTGAAAAAGCTTCTAGAGCTACATAAACTCTAAAGAAAGAGTTAAAGAAATATATTATTAGAAGGTCACAAAACAACAACTTCAGAATAGCTGCAGCTAAAAATACCCAATCCCCACACCCCATCTTTAGAGAAAACATTATCAAATGTCACTTCCCAGAGGTAAAAACATATTTGTTTTTTAATTAAGGTTGTATTTTGGACACTAGTTTCTCCCCAGGGACCACAACAAGAGACCCTAGGAAAAGACCTTGTTTGTCCCCACAAAGATCCCACTTTTCTGTGCTACTTGATTCTCAGAAACTGGCACCTGCAAATCTGCATTTTCTTCTAACATCACCTAACTTTGCTAAAAAACTTTCTAAAGAGAACAACGTATTTTGAGCATCCATACAATGTTGCAGAGTATTTGTGCAATATGGATTTATTTTGAGTCTTTATTATTTCAGAGTATCAAGGAGGTCAATATGGAAAGGACAAGTGGAGCAGCAGTACAGAGCAGGTAGCTGAAAACTGCTGCTCATCTAACCCATATTCTAGACAGGACTGGAAAAATCTTCATTATGGACACACTGAATTAGTCTGCTGCTCAAAGTCTCCCAGCTCTAAAGAGAAATAGCCGTGATGCACGCCAACCTTAGGGCTTCCAACAGCAGGATGAGCAGAACCAAGAAAGTCAATTAACTCCCTCAGCAGAGACTTTTATCCCTTTTCATTGACTAAATAAGCTCTGGTTTATTGATCATATAAAAAAACCACCCAAGAGTTACTGCAGGCAGGTAAGGAAACACGTGTGATAATGTTTTAACAAACTGAGCACATACAAGGCGAAGCTTAGCACATCATAGCATGCTTTCTTCTCCAGATGTAAATGAAACCCAGGAATAACTTCTCCAGAAGGTCCACAAACCTTGTCCAGGTGACTCACTACTTTTTAACCCTTAACAAACATACACCTTTCCCCCACTCATAAATAATCAAACCAATACTTTAAAAAAAAATCACTCACAAAATAATTTTGACAGTGCATTACTTTGGTGGCCAACTCCTGCTCTGCTGCTCTCCGCCCGATGCATCATTCCTTCCACCATAAAACAAGCAGTACCTCTCATGTGCCCATTTCCACTGCTTTCTGCCTGACTGTGCAGGCCTTTTTAACTTCGCTTCACCTGCTTCCCTGTTTAAGTTATTTGAAACTGGCCTGATGCAAAATTGGGTAGCATCAAAGAGATTCAGCACACAAGCCTCCTGCTTCCCTGAGAAGTTAAGGTGAATACCCACCAAAGAGCACTGCAAAGGACTAACCTGGAAGTGATGAGTAGGAAGGCAGACCACCACAGCTATATTCTACTGCTAAAACATTTGCTAAAGATGCATCAGTGTGCTGAGGCGACCTCCCTGCTCTCTCCCCAAAGGAGGAGGAGGAGGAAGATTGGGGTTATTTTGAAGGACAGCCACTGAACACAACCACAGGGGTGTACTGGGAAAGGGGCAGGGCTCAGATTCACAGCCACCACCTCCCTCTGTCTGCTCGATCTGCAGGAACTTGGAAGATGTGCCCACATGATGTCATTAGAGGGTTGGTGTCTAAATAAAGGAAGCTTTTTATAGAATTTCTCACTGACAAACTTATTCCAGTAAAGCCTGATAGCCAAGATGTCAAGCAGAAGGGAAGGAAAAGGGAAAACAATACCCGTAGCCTTGTTGGGGCCTGGACAGGTGGATGGTGTCTCAGGAAAGAAACCTAAACAAATTTACTCCCTAATACCTGCTTGTTGAATAAAAAACACAAGGAAGAGCAGGGCACAACGTAAGGGAGATGTGCTTTTACACCATCTGTCACAAGGACACACAGCCTATTCTGGCATCAGGGTAGGGGGGAAAAGGAAGAAGATGAGGAGCGAGGATAGGGAGAGAAAAAAAAACAACTTTGCTTATGAAGAGAGTAAATAAAACGTACTTCCATGTCAGAGGGTTTTTCCAGCTTCATGTTAATCATGTGGCAATTACTAGTGCTTCCGCAAAGCAAACTGGGGGTTCTGTATATTCAGAAGACTCTTGGCTGCAAATGCCTTAAGCGCAAATCATCTGCAAATACCATTTGCTGGAAGTTTCAAAACACAAAAACAAAACCAACCAAACAAAAACAACAACAACAAAAAAACCAAACCAAAACAAAACACCCGAAAAACAAAAAGCCAAACCAAAAAATCTAACTAAAGGAAAAGCAAAGTGTTCATGTATGCCCGGATGTCATCCTCTTCTTCGTAACTCATCATCACTTCCACAGCGCTACGGAGCAGTTCCCGTTCCTCCCCCTGTTCTGCCGCGCATCTTCGGCCGGGCATCCACATGGAGAGCAATTGCAATAGCCTGGTGACTCATGCTGCAGTAATGTGGGTGGAACTGCTCCCATGCCCAGCTCCTAAGGACACAGCCTTTTATGGTATTTTTAGCGTGGAAGCTGTTGTGCTTTGTAGCACTTTGCCTTTTGTCTTTCAAGAAAAGAGCTCACAGTCACCCCCGAGGCTTCAAAGATGCAACAGTGGAGCGCAGGCAGGTGATGAGCAAGCCAACCCTGGAACTTCCACACCCAGCCGCGGTAGGGATGCTCAAGGATGTCACAGCACGACCAATCCGCAGGCTCTCCCTTTCCAGGCAGCGGGTTCTTGGGTGGCTGCACTACCCAGCAATCTCCGAAGCGTGGGGCATGTGTGTCACTTGTTCTGTGGACACTCGACTGCAGCCTAACTCTGTAAGGAGTCATTCCCTGTGTCCCACGAGTCCCAACCACCCTGTGGCAATACACTAACAAGCTCATCCTGGCAAGCCATCAGACATTTCGTTTCTGCCCTTGATGGGCTGCTGGCATATGAAAAGCTGGCAGGTCCCATCTGTCTTTCCTCAATTAACTTAAGACTAGATCTCTCCAGAAAGTACCAAATAAACTCTGTAGTGTTTCTGCTCCATACCAATATAGGTGAAATGCTGCAAGATAAGCAGACAAGGATGTTACATTGAAACCAGGTTAAAAGCATCAGGGAGAAGTGCAGTGGCAGAAAAACCACTCTCTGGGCTTGAGGACCACAGCACGCGGGACTCAACTCGCCAAGGTAAAAAAGCAGGCTCAGCTGTGCTCTTTAAAAGCGGAAGGTCACACATGAGATTAAAAGAGTACCCCAACATTACCTGACAGGGCTTGAAGCAGAACTCTGGCTGCAGACATGCAATGGATTACTTCACAGGACAACCCCCATTCCCCCTTGCACCTGAAGCATTATCTGCTGTAGAAGAGAAAGGTATGAAAGTATCTGCATCCTCAATCACAACTCCAAACAGCTACTGATTTTAGTCCTTTCAAAGTTATTAAATTGAAGAGGAAATTAAATTATAATCTGTACATGCCTAATAAGTCTAGGAGAAAAGCTAGCAGGATGAACCAAAAAGGAGTAATCAAACCTCCTCATGCAAGGCCACTGACATTAAAGCTATTTTTTTATTCCTTCTGAAGCTCCAGTGAGCTCTGGATGGAGTCAGCCTATCAGTCAGGCCAGATCAATGACAGACTGCTCACACAGACAGGTTTCACCAAGTGGGAAGCACCAGTGAAGAGCTGCTCTGAGTGACTTCTCAGGTATGAGAGACACAGCAAAGGGGAAGTCTGGGGGACTTTTGTGCGGGCAAGCACTGCACAGCCCACAACATGCCTTGGAGGTGGGCCAACAGCAACAGATGAAAAACCCTCCAGCCCTAATGCAAGTTTAAAGGTCACTCGGTGCACTGCGCTGGGCACAGCAACCCCCAGCATTTGCCAAACAAGATGCCCCACACCAGGGGGACACCAGGGCTCCCTAGACAGACCAAGATGGAATCTTTTGCTCCTCGAGCACATGAAACACATTTCCAAATTTAGGACGTCTTCCTGCTCTTAGATAACAGATCAAGATTACAGAATTAAAGTTTAAAAAAAAAATCATGTGAAAGGCTCCATCCTGTTCAAAGGAATACAATGCTTTTCCTGTGATCTTGCCCTAAATACCACAACATCACATTCGATTACTATCCCATCTTACTCCTAAGTCCTGCACAACCAGTTTGGCTATAGGAGAGCAAAATGAGCTCTGCCTTGCCTCATTTCTCATTAAACTGCTAACCACATACAGCAGTAGCTGTGTAAGAGGCAGGCCGAGTTACTTAATTTTCATTATCCTTTACTTGGACCAACAGTATTAAACTGGAGTTTAAAAAAACCAAAAACAACAAACAAAAACAAAAAAACAGGAAGGACAAAAGGAATGGAACAGAACAATCAGCCTAAATCTCCTGCAGACAGAAAAGGAATGTATCCAAGCCTTAACTGAGGTTTACATATCCCACACTATACAGACCCCTCTGTACTAAGTCTTTAGTTATCAAAACCCACCATCTGCACTCCTGAGAAAGCCAGGAAAAGGAGGAAATGCCAGTTTGCCTCTACATGCTCAATTCTGCAGTTGCTGCAGGCAACCTGGTGCTCTGACCTTGGTGTGCTGACAGACCCCAGGGACCCTGCCCTGTGAGACCACCTGCCCGCCCCCACTTCCAGCTGTGCAGTACACCTGCATTTAACATACTTCTGGTACCTTGGCCCACAAACAAAAAGGCTTTCCCAGGCAGCAGGTTCTCTATAAACCTAAAAGTATTGGATGCTGATTCTTACAGAATAACAACTTCCCTTAGTGCAAGAAACCAAGTGGGGCCAGCACAGCCTGGACCTGGATGCAGTGATGCTTGGATGGATCCAGACTGTGCAGCTGATGGTACCTTCAACGGAGCAAGTTCACTCTCCAAACGCTTGCAGCCCTCTCTTCCTCCAGTGGGTGTCCCAGTGACCATCCTGCCATACATCTCCAGAGCTAGAATGCAGTCTCCCTTTAGAGTAGACCAGACTGTGGCTTGCTGGCACAGCTGTAGGAAGGGATGGATGCATTTCTCCCCTTCTTCATAGGGAAAGGGCTCCCTTTAAAAGCAGGCTGCAGAGGATGTGAAGCAGATGTGCCTCTCCAGGGGAAGAAGCACAGACTTACAGCACTGGTAAGCAGGAGATTGCAGCCCTAGCTGCACTGAAATGAATGTGAATGCTGCTAATGAATTTACAGTGCAACTCAGATTTCCACTGCTCCTCACACAAGGCCCATCTGAACTAACATGTAGTGTTTGCTGAAAAAACTCAGCTTTACCAAGCTTCAGTTCCTTATGAGTTTTCCATGCTCATCTTCTCACTTCCCCCTCTCAAATTTGCAGATGGGTTTAAGTACAGCAGCTTCTGCTCTGGACTCTTCTCAAAGCAGTTTGCATCATCAGGGTTGAGCTTAACGTAATGACTACCGGAACCCTTGCAGGAGAAAAAAAATAATTCAAGAAATTACATCCTTCACAGGATCTGCAGATGGCATGTTCCTCTCAGCAGTACCAAAATTGTTTAAAGGACAGCAGGGAGACTCCCAGAAGGAGATGCAGATATTACCATCACAGCCAGGTAAAAAGGAGGCAATGGATCATGACACAGGTGGCACTAAAAACAGATCACCCACTGTTTTACAGGAAGGAGCAGGGGAGAAAAACCCAACCAAAAGCAGCACCCCACTGAGTGCAGACTTCATGACCTATTACCTTCACCAGTCCTTCACAGGGCCACAGCCTCCAGCTAAGGATCTGCTTAGCTGGAACCAGTCAACAAATTATACAGTAACTGGAGGCTTGAAAATCCTTGCAGGAAAATGCAATAAAATAAATAAAAATCAGCTGGGCAAGTTCTGTCTGACAACTTTTTTTCTTTTTCCCCACATCTAGTACATTGCCATGTGGAGAGATGCGGTATGAATCAACCCATTTTGGCAGCACAAGACAAGCCAGGATGCATCACTGCTCCACTACACTGGGAACACCCTCCCAAAGGCTCTGTTTACCCAGCGGGAGCCAATGCAATTCCTACACAAAGCCTGTAAGTACATTTAAAGCTCAAAAGTAATCTGAAACAGGTCCATTCTCCCCTCCAACTCTATAAATACAACCCAAATTGGGTCATGTCCTAACAATAAATGAATGATACTCACTTAAGCCTCCGCTACACTGCTGACATAATCTAGGCCCTTTCATTCTCCTTGTACTGCAAGTACTAAAGATGCTTTTGTACATCCTCTGAAGTACTCCATTTAAAAAACCATGGTAACTAGGGCACCACATTCATCTGCTCTTGGAAAGAAAAGCCATTCCCCTTCCCTCTCAATAGGCTCTTAGGAGGCTTTTAAAGAAAAAAAATTGCCTAATCCAAATGCAGCTCCACCAGGACAGCTGGAGTTGGGTGCTGGGGATAGGGGTGAGCAGGACCACCGGGTACCACTTGGGTCTGTGGTGTGGCAAACACCAGTAATAGCATTGCATGTGGGGAAAGAGAGCCATTACCTGTGTCCTGCATCTAAGCACCCAGAAGTCCCATTTTACGTCCTTGAGTGTAACAGCATACTGCAGCATTCAACAGGTAAAACATCATATTTTTCTTTAAAACCTATTGGGTGCTCCTAAATATCTCAAGTTCTTTTTGGGGAATGACAGAATTACTCAGTTTCAGTACTTTAGCATGAAAAGGACTACAGGAACCAAGAAGCAAGTTTTTCCGTTATTTTTGCATGGCAGTAAAAGTTTAAGGGGTTTTGGTGTTGTTTTACTTCTTGCTCATTTCAAATGCCTAAGAAATGTAAACTTCCCTGCATGGCAGCTTTTGAAGTTTGCCTGCTGGCACCAGAATACTCCTCCTTTCTGAAACGGAAACATTCAGAGATGTGGGCACAGAGATGAAATGGAAAGAGCAAGGCAGTTCCCACTTAAAAAAGCCATTTACTAGGAAAAAACCCACCATCTTAAAAAAGGGATATTTGTCTAAAATGGAAGATCCATTATTTGTATTTTTTTAAAAAATCTCATTTAAAAAAAACCCAACCAAATCCAAAAGACATGCACTAGCACCATAAAGTCTAACAACTTTAACATGACCTAACCGTTTCACTATTCCCTATATACAATTTTAGCAGACTTTTTCCAAACCCTACTACGTACTGTTATGGAACCACATTCCAAGATTTAGAGTTTTAAAAATAGAAGCCTTTAACCACAACATCTGCAAAAGTTCCTTAAAAAAAAAAAACAAAACAAAAGAACCCTTTTTAAGTTCTATCCTGTTATGGAGGCCTTTCTCTAACTGATGCACAGAAGCACTTTGAGCCTCTCTGGATGAAGCAGCCTCGGATTCGCCACAGCACTGCTGCAGAGGACCTTATAGCAAAATTCATGCCTGTTTGAAAGAGATACAAACTTGGGAGAAAACAGGCAGTTTTAAAGAACACATTCTTAAATGGGGAAACTGAGGTGTGTAATGATTAGCCAATTCCTCAAACAGCAAAAATTGTATTTCTTCTGGCTAACATGCTGTCATCTTTGCTAACACAGGCTGTCATGGTGAGAGACGTGAGAGGGTGAACTGAGGACAAGAGCAGCAGTTATCCTTGAATTCCCAACTCTGCTCCTCACACCATCCACAGTTACTTTTCAGGAGGAAAACAGGAGAAAACTTAAAAAGTAAAACAAGACAACAGTGTGGGGAAAATGCTCTCAAGCAGATAGGTCAGCCTAGCTTGTGTGGGACACAGAGCCATAAAACCAGGTACAGCACACCTGGCAGCCCTGAGAGACATGCAGAGAATGAAGGTGTTTGAAAGCTAAACCACTGTACCCTTATTCCAAATAAAAGGGACTAATATTATAAAAAGTATTACAACTTATATATGAGGCAAAGAGTAAAAGCTAAAATAACAAGGGGCGTGCATGAGATGCTCTCATTGTCACATTTCAATGACTGCAACAAATAAGTACATTTTTTACAGCCAATGTTTAGCATTGTTTTGTTGCTATTTTTCTTGAGACTCCAAGAGCATTCTCCTCCATATGAAACTTACAGGATAAGAAAAACAGGAAAAGCTACCACTCGGGGTATTGCTCTGGCAGGCGTCTGCTCATTTAGGCTTCTGAAGGTGGAAATTTGTTATGGGAATTAACAAAGAGAATTAATTCTGGAGCCTGCTGCTCCCTGCCATCTCTCCTGGGATGAGTACACCAGCTCCTGGCTGCACTCCCTTGTCTCCACTGAGGATGAGGCAACTGGGAAGTCTGCTCACAGTCAGGTTTATGAATGTTTCAGCAATTGCCTCCTCCTTCAAGCAGCTACCCAAAAGCTTACCCAAGCCCAGGCCTTCTGCCACACCATCCGGCTGCTCTAACTAATGAGCTCCTCTGTTTGTAAATGCACGCCTTGACAGACACACTCTGCCACGTGGGCACAGAACACTCACACAGCCACAGATGCTCTCTGCTCCCACCCTGCCACAAGGCTTCTCCCTCCCCTGCACCTTGGGAGACAGCAGCCCCTCAGCTTCAGATTGACAAAGGCTGGTACTCTGCAGGCTCTGCTGCAGCAGGAAGGCAGAGGGTCAGGAGAAAGTTCTCCAACAGCATTTTACTCTGCTTTGCAAAGCCAGACTGTGCCAAGTTTCATCTCATCGTGGAAAGGACACATGGGCACATCAAGCCCCACAGAAGTTTAGCTCCCAGGACCACTGATGCCAGCTGCACTGTGCAAAGTCCCCTTGTTTAATGCATAACATCTGTCACCTTTGATCCAGGCTCTGCTCCTCCCTTCAGGAGAAGGCACAACTCAAACAGCAGAATTTTGGTGCAGTGTTGCCACAAGGTTTTTCAGGAACACAAAAGACCAAAGAAAGCTACTTGCATTTGGAGCAAAAGACAGAGAAGTTTACAGTGCTTTGTTGTAGCATAAGAGAAAACAGCAACCAAATGCTTTTTGGAGAGCAGATGACAGCTACCTGGTTCTGCTGCTGTTATTCCTAAAGATACATCAGTCATGTTCTGGTCAAAGGTGAAGAACAAATCCTGCATGCACAGTGAATACAAGTCTCATAGGAAACTGCAACAGGTACTGTGGGACCACCCCAAAAAAAAAAGAAAGAGAGGAAATGTCCTGCCAAGCCACCAGCATCTGATCAGGCAGGCAGCTATTTTCTCTGCTCAGGCTCATCAATTAGTCATCTTAGTGCTTGTAGCCCTTGCCATGCATAAAGGCCTTTCTCAATCTGCTACAGGAACAGGCACCAGAAGATGGAGAGAGAGTTTCAAGGAAATTCCATTGGAAACAGAAACCAAGACACACAGGAAGGTTTCACCAGAAAAAGTTACCACACAGTTTTTACTTTAATGTTGTTGATGGATCTCCAACCCTCCAACATGGACCAGCACAGAGAAAACACAGGGCTTATCAGAGAAGTAGAAATCTGTAGGCTTAACTTCTGGCCTGCTCCCTTCCTTATCTCACCTGGAGCAAGAGCTGGCAAAGCTTTTCCCATTGTCCCTCAAGTCCAAACCAAGCAATATGCAGAATGCAGAAATCCACAGACATTCAAATATAAATCTTTGCTGAAGGGATATCAGAAAACCCTACAGACAACACAGGAAGTTAAGCTGCTGTTAAGTGTACTATCTATTGTGGAACATGATGATCAATTTGCTGGATGCACCATTATTTCCATCAAGTCATCTCAAGCAGTGGTGCTCTTGCATAGGAACCTGTGAGTTGGGCTTTGGATGTGTTGGATTTTTCTATGTGCATGGACATCAGTTGTGGAAAATTTTAGGAAATGGAGCTGTTTATTTTCTTATCACAGCATTTGGAAAATTGAAACAAGTTCATTTGTAGCTTTCAGTACTTTAAACTAAGTGAATAAATGGAGAGAGCAGCCAACTTCTATCTTCATCTAGATGAATTGCTGAGATCATGCCATTAGCTAACATCGCTCTCACTTCATTTTTGGCTGGAGAGGCAGACAGTGCAAAGAGGTGTCCAGTTACAGAACAGCAACATTGATAAATTGCCTAAAGTTTTAGCAAGAAAATAAATGCAAGATGTGCAACAAAAATGCCGCTGAGTAATAGATCTGGGGTCATGTGGGCATGTTTCTAAATTCTTTCTCTTCAGTATGTTCAACGACTCTTCCAGCCAAAAGCACAGAATACTTCTGCAACTAAGTCTGCCATTACTCCATTTTCCCTTCAACTACAGGTCAGTTCTAACCCCTTTCAAAGCATCCCCAAGGCATCTGCCCGAATTCAGACTCCAGAGCAGCACAGTCAAAGCAGTCAGTGGATCATCATGAAATATTAAGCTGTGGGCACCACAAAAAAAAGTACTTATGTACTGAGGCAAGAAAGAAAACAACCTGCAGGGCCCACTGGCGTTGTGCAAACCATATTAGGAGCAAAGACCAAGTCTTCATGTTGAAAGACCATGAGACAGCAGATTAAAAAAAAGTTAACAAGAAGGAGAAAATACTTCTAAGTGACCCACAATTGTGTTGTGGCATGCTCTGCTACTCAGACTGAGTTACAGAAAGTATCTGCAAAATACCACGGAAACTGCAGGAGGACAACACCAGTGCAGCTCTTAAACCTCGAGACTCCTCCTTCCCTGAGGATCTACTCTGGTTGTCACCAGGGGAGGGGACACTGGCCAATCTGGACATTGGCTGGAGCCAGTGTAGCAGGTCTTCCACTCTTGAGCTACCACACATGGGCATTACAGCAAAGCTGGGAGAGGTCTGGGCTCCAGCATTTAAACATTTTGACCTGCCATCTCAAGAGACTGTCTCTGACAGGGCTCTGAAATACAAGCAGGGCAAGAGGGGATCACAGATATTTCCAACTTTTCTTGCAGAGAACATCTCCTGAACAGAGGATTCAGAGGGGAAATGTTTTCTCTGGTGCAGAGCCCCAAGCAGTGAGACACAGCATGTCCTGTCTTCTCCACAGCGTGACACTCTGAAACAGAAGCTGCAAGTGTTCAAAGAGACAAGAACAAATGCAACCCTTCATCTACCAAAAGGCAGCTCAAACTCCAGGACGGAGATCCCCAATGTGTGGCACAAAATTTATCCAGAATCTACAAGCATCAGCCCATTAGAAAAGACACACACAGTCATGATGATTGGGCCACAAACTTTATAAAGGAAATCTGAGGGCAAGAGGCATCTCCATCTTCCTGGACATCCCTGCCACACAGACCACTGCAATCTTAGATGCTGCAATAAGCAGATCATGTGTACAAACCTCTTGCACCACCAGACATGACAAACTTCCAGGAAGACACAGCAAGATCACCTCTCTACACCACAGCTTTCCCACGTACATCAAACCCTCCCAAAGCCATTAATCGGTAGCTGATGCTGGAAGGCTGTGAAAATCAGTGCACACTGCTGAACTGAAGGAGCTTTAAGCCACTTTACTCCTGCACTTCTCCTCAGGCAGCTGGAGGACCAGGGCACTGTTTTCAAGCTGTTCCTCTGTTTCACCAAGTATCTGAGTCAAAACCCAGCACAAAAACACCTGCCAGAGTGTCTCTGGGTATGTTTTGCCTCCAAAACAAAAATATCTTTCATTAACAGTGGAAACATTCACAGCAGGGAGGAAGCTGATCCACTGGACTCAAAGGCTGCTCTGTCTGTCAGAAGAGCATGAATGCAAGTAAACAGGTTAATGGCTCACACAGAGGACACCTCTATCTCCCTGAACCAGGAGCAGATCCAAAACCAGTAACACGGAGCAGAAATCCCTCTCCTTTTGGCAATCAACCCTCCAGAAAAAATTAACAACAACAAAATCAGACAGGCCTCTTCTTCTGAAGGTTTTTTAGCCACTTCTCCTTTGAAAGAAGAAATCATACGCACTCCATGCAGATCATTCAACTTGTCCTCCAAGCCGCAGCATCTTGTCAGCATTCTGCCTGGATGTCAGACACTGCATATGCACTTAAAAGGAAGCATTTGCTCACTGCTGTAGCTACTTTCCATCCAAGCTGACAAAATGCTTCTGATTCTTTGTGCTCCTCTTGTGCTTCCCATCCTAGGCAGCTGCTTAAAGTGTTCATGTACACTAAGAGCACTGAGGTACTCTCACACCAGGTTACTCATTTCTGACTAGAAGAAACCAAGAATTTTAAGGAACTAAAATAAGTTACCAAAATTTCATGAAGATTCCCTCACCAGTTGCTGGTTAAATAACAAACTGAGCTCTCTGAACATTGCAGACAGTAATAATGAGAGTGATGGTCACAATTAGAAACTCTGAGCCAGTCATCTCTCACTCCAAAGAGAGGTACAGATAAGTAACATGGCACTAACCAGCTCTGGGGCTGGCAGGGACCACTCAGCAAAGGGTGTGAAACCCATTGCTACTGGGAAAGGTGCACACAGAAACATGTTATGCTTTGGGACCGACAAATCCCTCAGCTGAGAAGGTTAAAACCAGGACACCCCATCAATGGGGTCTGTGCATTCATGGTCCCCCAGCTGTGAGAAAATGAGAGCTGACAGCAGTGCCAATACAAGCAGTCTGTCCTCTCTCCTGTTCACTAGGTTTATGTGCCGACTATGCAGCCTGTGGGCACATTATACCTCCTCTTTGTATTTGGCATCCAGCTAAAACAACCCTTTCTCTTCTTTCTTCTCTAACCTCGAATCATTTGGGCTTCTGGCAACTAGGAGAGTAACCAGAACAAACAGTGCTCCCGCTCATGTGCTTGCAGGGATGCATCCTTAAGCCAGCATTACAAATACTATGGTATTAATAAGAACAGTAACCTAAGCATCGCTGCCTTGTGCCACTTTCAAATGGACCAACCCACCTCAGCCTGAAGTGCCCTGTGGACCAGGGCTCCTCTCCTGTTGCCATGGAGAGATGCTCATTCAGAATAGCCAAACAAGTCCCTGAGCACTGCCGCAAACCAGTGCCACACTCTGCTTACTATGCAAAGTGAAAATAGAGGCCAACACTGGGGCAAAGTTTCCTTCCTTCATTGCTACAATCCTTCTCATTGCATCAAAACCACAGTGAACAGAACCAGAGCTGCCCTGGAGAGGCACATCTCAACCCTTCTAAACAGAGCAAGACCAGAGTCCTGGCCTTCCTGCATCCTAGCTCAGCATCATCAGCCACTTCTCATCACCCAGCCTGCTTTTGCCTAGGTTAGCACCATAGAACTATCTGCATCATCATCATACTATAAAGCACCTGCCATCTCCAAGCTGCAGATTCCTGGCCAAAGCAGCAAGCCTTTGGAAGTCTCTGACGACTTGTTTTTTCCTCCCTCATCTATATCAGTTCATCTGAATAGCAGATGCTTCCTTTGTTAGTTTTGGTTTCTGTTTTGTTCAGAGGTTTGCTTGCTTTTCTTATTTGAGCTGCTCTTAACAAAAAGCCCAGCTCCAGGCATGGTGTGACCTGTACATTAGGAAGGCTGGCAGATTGCTCTTTTTTTGATCTGCTAATACAGCTAATTTTTTCCTCTTCATTTCCAGGG
Organism: Pycnonotus jocosus; assembly: GCA_013400435.1. Taxonomy (NCBI): domain Eukaryota; kingdom Metazoa; phylum Chordata; class Aves; order Passeriformes; family Pycnonotidae; genus Pycnonotus; species Pycnonotus jocosus. The sequence goes on along the minus strand of VWYP01018267.1, from coordinate 460,812 downwards.
AAGAATAGCTCAGCCCCCAGGAAAGAGAAACAGCAATTACACTTACCTCAGACCAGCAGAGCATTTTAGTGCAGAGTTTGCACTGAGCTGGTGCCCTCCAGCATCTGCTCTGTAGACAAGAGCACACCAGGGGACAAGCTCAGCAAATGGGGAAAGTTGACAGCTCCTTGCCTCTTTGCTGCAAAGAGTATCCCAAAAATCCTCTCAGGAACAGCCAATAAGCCTCTGTTCCCCTGCTACTTTCATAAACTGAAATTCTAGATTTCAAAGGAGAAAAATATGTCACTGAAATTAATCTAAAGACTTCTCTTTGTTAGGGTCACACTTCCACAAAAAAGGAGGTGATTGCCCAATTTACAGATCGATGCAGCTTTATAGAGTTCTCAGTAAGCACAACGACTGTGACTTTTCAAGTGCAGTCCAACATCTAACCCTTCATTAGGTATATTCATGGTTAGGTATAAATATGAACAGTTACATCTACAAGTGAAGTTTTACATAGGTAAAAATTCACACTGTATACCTTTTGCAGGGTGTTCTTATCAATACATGAATCATATTTTCATGTGTACTGCAAGTATTAAGAAAGCATTAGGCATCTCATACTTGGTCTAGTGGAAGGTGTTCCTGCTTATGGCAGGAGAGTTGAATGAGATGATCTTTAAGGTCTCCTCCAGTCCAAAACACTCTGATTCTATGATCTAGCTGCTAAATTATTAACACCAAGTCTGTTTTCCCACACATCATCTTTGTGGCTTTTGCAACCTGGTTAGGAACAGCAGGGGATTGTTTTATCACAGATACCAATACATACATGAGGGGAAAAGCATAGAAGAACAAGAACTGCCTTGTAACTTTGCAGGATACCAAACTGGAAGGACAGAACCAAAGTGAACCTTGGTTTGTAAAGGAGTTGTTTTAGCTAGACTAGTATACCACTATCATTACCTCAACAGCATAATTAATGAGTTATGGCAAGATTATATTAACAGGCTCTTTAAAAGGTGTGCCAGCTGCCAACCCTATCTGTATCACTTTGCATGACAAAGTGTGCCAAGCCTGATATTCTGCCCAAGCAATGGAAAAAACAGCTTTTTGGGCAGGTCCCCAGGACAAACACTCACAAGCAGACACAGCAGCTGGTTTTTCCACATACGCCGAGAGACGAGTACACTCGCAGGCTTTTCCATACATAGACAGACATACAGAGTCCCTTGACTCAAAGAAAGTTTAATTCAAAGGGTTTCCATCAGGAAAGCAGGAGTCTCACAACATGCCTGCCAAACCTTTGAGGCTAGAAAACTCAAGCATAGATTTTTTTTTTCTTTTTCATTTTTTTCCCCCACAATTAACACTGTGGGTAAAAAAATAGCCTTGGCATCAGACTACTTACAGAAATGTTCTGTTTTAAGACTAACAGTAAAAACACTCAAGAGAGCTTTCTAGTTAAGGCAGAGGATAAGCTAATTTAAACACAACCCAGCCTATCTGGAGGGATTTTAATACACCAGACAAAAAGAGTCAAAGAGAGAAACTACTGCAGCATGGAGACGTCTATTGGTCCTCTTGCCTTGGATGATTGAAGGGGATCTCCCTTTCAGTGGCAGAAAGAGAAGGAAACAGCATTTTCACTCAGAAATAATATTCAAAATTTCAAATATGAGTCCTTCTGAAAATTATATTTTTTTTAAATGACCTCTGATTCTAATCAGTTTTTTCAAGGAGCGGCATCATCAAGTTCTTACTACACCTTAGGGATTTTTAGGTAATGATGATACATACCTAAGAGATGCTGCAGTGCCAGGGTCATGTCCTTCAGTAAATTACCCCTTCATTTTACCTACATATAAAGCCTTCTGAAGGCTTAACACCAGTATTTTTTGCTGGTATCTGAAAACAGCCAAAGAACAGCTGCTTCAAGCAACCTTAAGGGAAACTGGATTAAAGAAGGAAAGAAAGTGCATCTTTTCCTATGGAAATAAAAGTCATCACCATGCTTGGAGTATTACTGCAGGTCAATATAAGCAAAGAGTTGTGGAGAAAATGGTCTTCTTTGTACTTCATACTTCAACATTGCTTTGAACAGAAATAATTATTATTCCTCCGCACCTATCACCAATCTCCTCAGAGGGCCTGACACAGTATGGCATGACTTGAAAGGAGAACAAGGGCTGAAAACAGAGGACAAGCTCCTCTGCTTCGAGACCAACCCAATGCTAGCAGCAAGCACACATTGCTGTCCCACCACAAAACCCAACCAAGAAAAAGCATCTCCCAAAAAACCCCAAGCATTTTAACTGAGAATTAAAAGGACTTGAGTTTGCAGTTTATACACACAAACTCAGAAGAGATGCTCTGAGAAACATTCTTCTTTTGTGGTTTCTCTAACAGCATCATCATTACATCATTAAAGAGGAGAAACTAATTTGTTCAGCATGCTTTCAGCCTCTAGTCTCTTAATCCAAACACTTCTCTATTGCCATTTGAATAGTCAGATGACATGGAGGCTGTTTTGACTACAAAACACACCACTGGTTTCTCTCATGTGGATTTTATTACAAAATTCTGTTGTCACACTAGGGGAAAAAGCTAATTCAAAGGATGAAAGAGAACAAGGACTTGAGAAGAGGTTATTAATCTCTACATGTGCCCCATTCTCTCCCTCCACCCTCTTTTCCCCCCCTTATCTTAAGGGGAACTATAGCCAAAGGAGCACATTGTCAGAGCGTGTCCAACTTGGCTGGTCAGCTGCAGCAAGTACTGGGATTGCCTGCTCAGTTACCACTCAAAACCTATCTCCTGAGCATCAGATCACACACTGCAAACACTGCAAGGTCATGGTAACAAGAGGCAGCTGAGAAGATCGTAGTGACTTGCTGTGGTTGGTGCCTCACATCCTGTCCCTGAGCAGTTGGCTCACCACAGCCCTCTGACTGCTAGATCAGCAGACCCCTAGGACCCAACAGGCCAGGAGAAGACCTTGTGCCCACTCAACAAGACCAATGATCATTAGAAGAGAGGGGAAGAAGTCAGACGCATCCTAGGAAACATCACTGCTGTGGTACCATATACCTGGCCTGATGTAACCCAAAGCTGTTTACTGCTGTTGCAGTAGAAGAGGGAAAATCCAAAAATGCACATCAACCCCCATCTCAAATAAACAATATTTAGCTCCATAAGAACCTGAGTGGATAAATTCTTTATTGCAACTCATTTTAAATTAGGGAAGCAAATTTAAGTGTTTGCACAACCAGATCTTCATGCTCTGAACAAACCAAGGGAGGTTTGCAGATGTTCACCATGCTGACCACAGGGTTCAGCTTCTGAGTGTGGTGTAGGTTGAAGAGACACTTTGATGCAAAGCTATGTCAAGTCTGGTAAACACATATGCATAAAGATCCTATTAATAACCTGTTATTTCTGCAGGGAATTGGAGGAGTTTGAAAATAGGCATTGGTCTGGAAGAGTGGAACAGGTTTGACACGTGGGATGCTCTTGAGAAACTGGTAGTAGCAGGTGATGTTGCTAGGGGTGTTTCAACGAAAGTTAACTCCAACAAGGTTAAGAAGTCCTGCTCAAAGGTGAATTCAGCACAATCTTAACTGAAACTGGCCAAAACCAACCATGCAAGAACCACGCTTTCAGAAACTCCAATGTGAGTGCTGCAAACAGCTTTCCTGCCCAGAGCTTTGAATATGAGGCCTTCTGTAACAGGAAAGAAATATTTTCTGCAAAGTGACCCAAAAGATTCCAGAAGTATTTAGGAGACTGCTTTCCCCTTTTGTCAAGGTCAGAAGGGGAAAAAAAAGCCCATAAAAGTGGAATACAATGTGAACAATGATGAGCTATTCATTCCAAAATGAAAGCTGCTTCTGAGAGAGAAGGGGAAATACCTACCACAATAGTTTTGGAAAACACTGCCCAAAACCCTCAGGAAAAGAATAAAAAAAGGAAAACACACTTTCAATAATCAAGAATGATAAAAGTTACACAGAAGAATTACAGCTATTGCATATTAGGAAGTAAAGACAAAAGAGAAATCACCATGGTCGAGCCATTTATCCTGGCTCCCATAAGCCAGGTATTACTCAGTTTAATCCAGGACTGCATTTAGTAAAAAAATGGCACAGGGGTTTTGGCAGCTGCTGGCACTCACACCATGCAAGGTTCCACCCCTGATCCTCCCCACTCCAATGCTCCCACAGCTTCCACCTGGATGTGGGACAAGCCCAGCCACCACACCTGGGCTGCTGGCACCATGCCAGGGCAAAAAAATAAAGAGTGGAGGATTGATTGTCAATCCCTTTTTAAAAAAAATCCTCTTTGATATAGATGTAACCTGCTAAATCCCTGAGGGACTACACTTCTCCTTGGTGTGCTCCTCACCATACAACACGGAGGTCTGGAAACACAGGGGGCTGATGGCAGCACTGTCAGCACCGTGGAAGGCTATGCATGTGCCTGGCCCTGCTCTCCTAAGGAATGCTTTGACAGTCTCATTTCCACTCAAAGCATGACCACTGAGGCCCCAAAAACAGCCACCCTAGAATTTTTTTTTCTTTTTGACAAAACGCATATTTCAGGAATGAGTTAATACACTTGGAAAGAAGCACTAGACACCTCCTTGTACTGGCATCTTTCCAGCCTCTCAAAGCCTACTACCAGCCCTGCCACAGCAATTTTGCAGAGTTAGATAAATAAAGAAGGAAACAGACAGCAAGTCACAATTCTAGGAACCTACCAGGATCCTTTGCCATTTTCACCGTTTTTTCTCAGCCTCACCTTCCGGCACCCTGGTGTGGGACCCTCCAGAATCCTCTTCAGGGCACTTAGAGAGTGAAGTCCAAGCACAGCTGCACAATGGCCAGCTGTGACTAACTCTGCATCTTCTCTATAGCTAAAGGGTCAGGAGCAATGCCAGACCACTCAGGTTTTATGGACTGTGCCATCCACAGCATCCTGGAACCCAGCAAGGGGTTCAAGCAAGAGGCTGTAACTACAGTTTCATAAATCACCAGCAATCCAAACCCATGTTTTCCATCAATGCTATTGTTCTCCTCCTCTTCCCCTCTGCCACAATATCTCAAAGACTTTAAAACATTTATTACGTATCAATCCAGCAATTCTGAGAGCTACTTAGGAGTAAAAAAAACACCCCAACCCTTATCAGATGAGACCAGCAGGACTCCAAGGCAGAGCATTGGCACTTGTCTGGAAAAAGTGGAACCACTCAGACAATCCCAACGAAGGAGCAAAACATAGCCAAAACCACTCTTAATGAAAGCTGTACCTTTTCTCTGAGGAAAACCAACAAGTGAACTACATGGAAACTCAGCCAAAAAGAAAAAGTAACACAATCCCTTGTGAACCAATAAAACATGAGATAGCCCACTGCATTCCCAGCTTAGAGAAAAGAAGCAGAATATTCTTACTGTTTAGTTTCTTTCTAAATCTGGGATATGTTTTTTTGGCAAGCCTGGATTTCACCTGAGGCTAATGCAAAAAGGAACTTAAAAAGTCCCAACGTGAATGACAACTGAAGAGCAGCCATCTGTGTGGGTGTCACTCTTTCCAATCAAAACTCAGAGTGAAAAGGGTTTTACAATGAGGCAGCCAAGAAAAGAGAAACTTCATCAAGAATCACAGTGGGATCTGCCTGGAGAGTATGCTGCATGCAAGTACCAGGGCTAAAACCAGTCCCTCTGCCCACTACCAGAGGTCCTCCGAGATGTCCATCTGTCCACTGTTCCTTATCCTCCCCCTTTTAAAAACTACAGTGAAAGCTGCTGGGGAGGACACAAGGCATGGCAAGTAATTACAGAGCAAAGCAGAGCAGAAGCACCTTTGGGGATAAGCAGCAATTCAAGCAGTCACCAAATGCTGATCCTCTATGAGGGCTGCATGAGGTCTCTGCTTGTGAAACCAAGCTGAGGGACACTGGCACAGTTGACCTGGGAGGGCTGGGTAAGCACAAACTGCAGAATGCCCACAGAAGTGCTCACCTGCACTAAGCAAAGGTTTTAAAAATGGCAATCTGCAGTCAGCTCCATTGTTTGCTGCAGGTAACCCAGAGACTGCCAGGATTCCCACTGCTGCACCCTCCCATGCAGACGTGGGTTCCAGCACTCAGCCACAGACACGGCAGCTCCTCACCTGCCCCAGTACCTGGGGCTGGAGGCTACCAGCCAAGTTCAGCCCTCAGCCTACTTAAAACCCAGCACATTTGCAAGGCACAGGGTCAGGCTACAGCAGATGGAATGCTGAATTAGGCTGCTCAGCCTCCATCCAACTCCTTCCAGAGCAGCTCCTGTTACACCACTGGAGACAGGGTATTGATTCAGACATTAGCAGCTTACATGCACCTTTGGGCCAACCCAGGACAGTGATTTTCAGTGTCTTTGCCAGCAGATTACAACATATGCCCACATACTTTAAGCACAGATCACTGATACCAGCAGAAATTCACTGTTAAAAAAAATATTTTCCTATCAGACTACTCAAAACTAGAGGTGGACATCTCCTCCATAAACTCACCCATCTGGAACAGAACTAAACCATCCTGAATATCAGGAACAAAGCTGACACAAGGATGACCCGAGATTCCTGCTCATTTTGTAGCAAGCCACTGTAAGAGGAAATTGAGCTGAATATTGACATGCTTAAGGCCATGTAAAGCAGAGACTGGCTTTCCTAACACATCAATGCTCTTCCAACCTCCGAAGGCAAGAGACAGAGAGGAAGAGAATTGCTTTTGGGGAGAAAGCACTAATAAGATAGGAATTTCCCTGAAATAATTAGCAATGTAAGGAAAACCCACATAACATAACCACCCATAAACTTTCCCTAAGGAAAAGCTTCGAATTTATGAAGTCTCTACATCCACAGGCTATCAGGTGTGTGGCAAGCATGGGGCCAACTGCTGCATCAACAGTGGGACACAGAAGGTCATCTGCATCCCACATGGACAGGGGATTTGCAAATAGGTCTGAAACTAGGAAGTCCCCAGTGAACTAGGGAAAATTGAATGGCTAGAACAATCCTGATTTGCCAGCTAATATGGATGGTTTTTAACAGAAAGATAATAACAGGCCTTAGGAAGACATATGCCCCTCCCCCACAGAGAGAGTGTCATCTCAGCACTTATTTTTTCCTAGTCTTCTCAGGAAGCTTGGCAGGAAATGGTACAGACTTCCCCCACTGCATAAATTCTTTTATCAGGTTAAATCATATTAATTCCTTCAGGAAGATTACTGCTCTAGGCAGTTGATGAGTGTTCCTACCTTGATTGTCATGGTGCTTCTAACTCAATGACTGAAACTGCACTTAAAATTTTGTTTCATTCCCAATCCTTTCACAAAGATGCAGGTCTGTTACCTGCAGGCAACATATACACACTTGGACCAAATGCAGAATACACCTAAATACCTAGTGTTACTTCCTCTCTTTTTTCTGGTTTCCAAACATTCAGAAAAAAAAAATGGAACTGCAGGATTTTCCTTGCTTTTTTAATGGAACCATGACAAAGTTGCTTTGCAATTGTCTCTTGAGGGGTCGAGACAGGGAGAAAAATAAAGATAAACCAAACTACTGAAGTTAACCTGCAGCAGAAAACAAATAATTTACATGCCCACATGTGGAGACAACTCTCGTTTTTTCAGACTAAGTACCAAAGGTTTTGAACAGTCATTCACTCTCCAGTGCCATTGTCAGATGTCTGGTGCATGCAGCACTACCAGTTAATGGTAACAAAGATGACTCTGTAAAAGGAGTGGTGGAAATGTCTGAGGAGATGCAAGACTGAGAAGAAAATATCCCTGCATCGCTGAAAAGCTGCTGCTCACATGAGAAACCAGTACAAGACCCAGAGTGGTTAGAAGCAGTTGGTGAAAGCAATGAGGCACGTGAAGACAGTTTGTCCCCGGAGCAGCAGCTGCGGAAGAGAGAAGACAGCTGCAGCACCGCCCCAGGACATCCCATGTGCCACCCTATTCATTTCAGGGTATCTGACAAGGGTACTCAAACATGGGCATGATACATTCCACATCACCAAAAAGCTCAACCCTGGGTGAGCCTCCAGTGGCCCCAAACACGGGTGCAACAGGACAGTGCAATGCACTGCAGCGACAGAACTCTTCCCATGGATGCTGCGGTTTAAGGTGACGCTGATAATTCAGTGCTCAGGGTCAGGTCAAAAGGCTGGCTCATTGACCACCTGCCCCTGAGCAGCATTTCCAACCCACTGCTGCTTAACCTCTGTAGCAGCCATCAAAAGGAGAAGCAAGAGCAACCCAGACTGAGTTATCCACTGCAGCAACACAACGCTGTTCTCAACTTGCATCACCCAACCCTTTTGCTCTCAAAACTCTCTTAGTGTCCTAAGCTGTTTTTCAAGTCAGCATTTAGCTTTTTTGCTAGCTAATATAACATTTCCTCTCCCCTCCCCCAGTCCAAGGATTTGGCAAAATTACTTCTTCTGCAAATGCTGAACTTTTGCCAGTTAGACAGGGAAAGTCTTGACTAAAAATAAACCATGTTTCAGAAAATAGATCTCCTTCCAGTACAATGAAGTAGTGGATAATGCATGCAAGCAGATCTGCCAGGAGAACACAGCCTCCAGATTTGCACAGGAATCTCCTCAAACTCAATAAACAGCTGCAACTCCTGTGACTTATCCCATCTTAACAAAAACAAAAAAAAAGGGACAGGGGTGGGGAGAGAAAGAAGAGAGGTAAGGTTGAGGGTGCTGAGATAAATCAACTCTCCATCTGCGGTGGCAGGAAGAGAAGCGCTGCCACAACCACCACTTGCCTGCATCCCCAGTGAACCAAGCTGGTCATGACCCATATGGGAGGGAGAGGATGGCATTCCCCGCATAGTCACTACAGAAGGTGAGCATTTGTTACAGGAAATTTGCTGCAATTCAGGCAGAGAAGGGAATGACCTGGGATTTTGCCACCTGAATCACCAGGAGTCTGGGACACTGACTCAGTGCTGGCTCCCCTGACTCAGACACACCTTGCAACAGCTTGCTAGCAAATGGAGGCACTCCTACCTTTGCTGTTCCCCTTATTGTGGTTTTCCGTTTAAGAAGAAGCCTTTTACAGCAGAAAGTTAAATGAAGAGAAGGAAAGCACAAGGAGAAGGCTGGCATGGGAAGCTCAAGTGCTCAACCAACCAGTTCTGCTTTCAGCTCCAAAGCAGAGGGCACGTTTGCTTGCATGCTGTGATAAACCCCGGGAAATACAGGAGAATGAGGTGGAAACAGCTCCACCCTGACTCCTACTCCTCCAGTACATCTGCAGCACCACCCAGACAGTCCTGGATCAGCCAGGTTTTCAAGAAAGATCTCTTTCCATAATGAATCCATTTCACTTTTTTAGGGATCAAGAAAGCTTTATGCAGCAAGTTACGATTGTATCCTTATACAATCAAATGGGCCATTCAGGCAAGCTAAATGCAAGGCAATGCCACTTTGATGAGATCCAAGACAGATGGATGTTTGCAGAAGGAGCTTCTTTTGCTCCTAGGGCAAGCTGAAGGTTTGAGCTCAGCGTGCCAGGCCAACCCTCCTTGTCCATTAACATTCCCACAGCAGGATCATCCATTCGCTTTTCAGACCTCCCCCAAGGAACCACAGATGGCAAAATATTCCACTCCAATTCCAGTTGCATACACACCTCTGATCAGCTGGGAACACAATTCCAGATAATACAATAGTAGGCTGCAACCCAGCCCTATATTTTCCCCTCCTCAAAAGTAATCCAGAAATTGAAATCGAGATGCAAGATCCACTGGTAGCATAGCAAGGGGCATCACTGAAAGCATGTTTGGCATCTCAGGGACTTCAACCGACTTAAGCAATGCACTTAGAACGTCAAACAGTTGCAAAGAGCGCAGATTAGATTTTTCATTTGAGTGTTGATGCCTTAGAGCAATAATAAACCAAATAACTCAGGCAAAAGGATGTACAGGGCAGTGCAGGGGAGGCACTACTCCACCGCTCCTGAGAGCAATCAGAGGCAGAGCAGAGCAGTAATTATCCAGGGAGGAATAAGCTGCTACAGGCTGTTCTTGCCATACATTAAGAAAACAACAGCAGATTTGTTCATGGTTGGATACCAACACGCACACAGCTCCCTCCCACTCAGCTCGGGATGCGGGCGGACGCGCGCCGCGGGGGAGCTGCCAAGGGCCAGCTGAGCAGGAGGGCGCAGCAGCCGCCTGCGCAGCCGCGGGCTCGGCCGGGATTCCCCAGCTGCTGCTCCGGGAAGGAAAAGGCAGTGCCTGTGTTAGCAAGGAGCATGGCCTCCCAGGAGCTGCTCTGCAGCAATGCTGTTTTCCAGCCCTCTTCTCAGAGGGCTGTCAGCAAGGCTAAATGCAAACCTTATCTTCTGCCTGGGTGTTTCCACAAAGCCTCTGGATGGAAAAAATAACTATTCACTGCAGAGCAGTCTGCAGCACAGGATCCATTCCACACCCATCAGGCAAACCCTGCAGACATTTCACCCCTGGCCACATACAGCCTCTCCTCCCCTCACCAGGAACATGACAAACATACCTGTTCAGAGAATCACCTTCTCCTACAGCATTGACAAGGAGCCAGAACACAATTCCCATTGGCATACAGGAACTGGCAAATCCTGTAAGCATTAGAGAGAATAGTAATTAGTGACATTAATAAGAGCTGGCTGATGAAAAGGAAGGATGCCAAAGCAATCTCGCGAGAATCAGGAGGGTGTTAGATCCCTGCCCTGAACACGCTCCTGTCTTGCTCTGGCATCACGGCAGAGGTACATGACATGTCAGGAGATTTCTCCAAAATCACAGAAGGAAGCCAAAGTAAAAGGCAAGATGATGAATCCCAAACCAAGGCTGTTCATTCAGTAAAGCCTCCTCAACAGCCAGCAAACTGAATACAACATCTATGTGCAGGGGCAGAAAAGAGGCTGGTAAATGGGATGGAACGGGTCACTGACAATGCCCCTGCTGTACTCCCCAAGATGCTGCTGAAGATCTGCTCCACAGCACCTGTGCAAATTCTTCTAGTTTGCAGAGGAGGCAAATCCCACATGATGTCAGAGCCAGGCTGCTTCCATTTTTTCATCATCATTATTGATTCATCATTATAGTTTCATAATAAAAAAGGCTTTATATTTTCCACTGATGGCTGTATAAAGCTTTTGTACCTTAGTCACACAGAAGACGTTTAAGCAGCAAGAGCTGTGACAAAAGTCACCTCTGCAGGCTGCAAAAACACCTCACTTCAGGCATTTGAAGTGCCTGCTGCATGCCAAAGAAAAGATAGCAGAAATGTTTTACTGGAAACAATTCTAAGCAGCCAGAAGGAGAAGTTTTTCTGATGATACAAGTGAGGTAAAGGTCACCACATCTAATGTAATTTTACTTTTCCCATCCTGTTCATGCAATTGTTCAGGGATAGCAAGGAACACAGTCAACCAGGGACCATCCTCAAACACACTGTAACACAGAGAGGATCTGGAGGCTGAGGGAGGTAAGGAAACAGTGAGACAACGTCTCTAGCCAAAACACCAAACCAGCAAGAGGAAGGTGCAGAATCAGCCTGACAATGTCTCATGTACTTCCTGCCAACTGGACCTCATTATGTACTGTGAGAAAACTTACTCATGCAGCACATTGGTTTACCCTGGACTGAGAAAGAGAGACTTGCTTGCTTTCCCCAGTCTCTGCAGGTGATTCAGAGACCTGTCACTGCCAACTGGTATTTAAAGAACTGAGAAAAAGTCTAATCCATTCGTGGTTCCCCCTCATTCATTTTCCCATTACGGAAGGGCTGAAGGCATTTCTAAGGATAAAAACAATGCTGAAGGCCGCAGCACAGACCTTGGACTCCAGCCTCAATCACAAACTTTCCATCACTCTGTTGCTCTACATTAACCAAAATATAAGTGCTATATACTCCTGTTATGTACCTCCAGGAGGGTCTTCTGTTGTTCTTTTGAAGACAGTAATTGAACACTGTTCAGCAGCTCTACAAGGACAGCAATAACAGGACAAATCCAGCCTGGCCAACAATCTCCAGTAGCAGCTTATATATAAAGGTATGGAAAGCAAAGAAATTCGTACCTTAACTTCACATGGCTTAAATCTGAAGGGGGGCTGCTTTAGCTTTGTAGGACTCATCTGCACTGGTATTGACCTATGCCTGCCTGCACCTGGGCTCAGCACACAGGAACTATCAACGCAGCAGCCATACTGACAACTCTTTCTCTCTTCCTCATCCAGTTCCTTTCCCATTTAACAGCCTTCTCAATGCAACTCCTACTCTCAGACAACACTGCAGAAACATCACTGGCAAAGTTTTAAGTCCTCGCTTCGCAGTACTGCCAAGCGAGGCAAAAAGAGATGCCTGAAGCTTTCGTAAGTGCTGCTGGATTTAATCAAAGCCATATGAAGGTGGCCTGGCTTGCCTTCCCAAAGTAACTGCAGCTCTCAGACAAACCATTTTGTCCCACAGCAGACAAATATACTGGAAACACAGCAGAGTGCCAAGGAATCAGACTGCTCAGCCTCCCCCATGGTTCCCAAACTTCCTTCTCACAGTGCCCAGCAGAGTCACTCATCCCAGGGCTGCTCCTCCCCTAGACACAACCAGGCTCCAGGCAATGCAGAGCATGGATGACACACTCATGACAGCTAAGCTCCTCTCCCGCCTTCCTGCAGCTCCAACTTGTCCATCAAAATACATATTTCTCAGTGTCACCACCCCAGCAGATCCTCTGTCCTTGGCCAAGACTAAACGACTCCTTGCTTGCAGACTGGAGCAGTGCTGCAGAAACACGAAAACCTTTTGTTTCATCTAATGCAGCAAACAAAGATTCACTACAGTTTATCAAAAGGTTATGAAGCAAGGCAGCAGAGGACTGAGTGATACTGGGTGACCACAAAGATGGGGCATCCACAGCTTCTGGGGGCAACCTATTCCAGTGCCTCACCAGCCTCATCACAGAAAACTTCTCCCTCATATTCAATCTAATTTTCTCCTTGAGACATTCAGCAGGAAGCTTTACTTAAAAGCTGTGCTCAAAGTACTCCCAGAGGGAAACCTCCCCTGGGTTAACTGGGAAGCCAAACTGGCAGCATGTACATGAAGCCATCAGTCAGCAGTGCCCCACAAAGGACTCTCCCAACACTGTAGCCTCCCAGAAATATGAACACACTTGGCAATCCTTTGCACCCTTTTACATGGAAGGAAACTGGAGTAGAAGCAGGACATGTTCTACCAGGGGCTACACAGCTCTTCAGCAAGCCATGCCCACTTCTACATGCTCATCAGCTCAACTGATCCAAAACTACCCTCTGCTGCCACAACAGAGTCCTGCCTTTTCCTTCCCCCCACTTCTACACATCCCAGTCATCTCTCCACTAGAGGTAGCAACCATCATTTGCTTGATCCAACTGGAAGCCATCCCAGAAATTAAAAAAATAAAGGGGAAGAATTTCTGGCAGGAGAACAGCCTGAGATCAGCTAAAGCTGATGAGAAGCATGACCTCAGAAAGATGGCACAGTGGTACATGTGGAAACCTAGATGAGTCTTCAACCCATCATATATTTGTCTTTGCACAGGGGTAAGTCATGTAAAATCAGTTTAACAGCTCCATTCACTACTGAGCATGCTCAGTCACTCACTTTTCCAAAGGCCCATCCAAAACAGCCTGGGTGATTTGCTCTCTGAGGTCTCTAAACTCGGCTGATGCACCCAGACAGCAACACACCACAGCTCTGCAAGCCTTGCAGCTTACCAAGGCACAGCAGTAAAACAGAATTCCTTCAAGAGGTTTGGGGATTATTTTTTTTTTCAGGGGGAAGGGGGTGTTTTGTCATAGCTGAAAAGGGTGTTCTCAAATGGTTTCCAGGAGCAGAGGAGCAAGGACAAGCATATGCAAAGGATCTAGCAAAAGCTCTTAAGCAAAGCAGACGGCAGGAAGCTGAAAATAAATACGCAAAGCCCTTTGCAGCACCAAAGTTCAAATCCATCTGGATATTTCTAAGGCTGTCACGGCAGCCCATAGAGGGGATTTTCCAATTCCTTGCAGAGAAACCCTGGAAAATAAATGATGGAAAAGTAGAAGCACAGGCTCAAACTCTAAGCCAGACCTTCATCCCAACATGTGACCAGGAGTGTGGAGGGAGGAGCACAGCACAGCCCCACATGGTCCCCACAGGCTGGCTTGTCCCCAGCACCGGGAAGCCTGAGCCCCCTCCACCCCACTCTGCTTCTCCTCTGGCACAGGTGCAGATGGAGAGGCTGCAGCAGACACAGGTGCAGCTCAGGGTACCTATCAGAGGGGCTGCCAGCACAAGCCTTCACACACCAGCCAGTCACCCCACCTCCAAAACCAGCAAGAGGCACAGTTCCCACCCAAAAAGGACATGCCACAAAGCCACACTGAGTGGAGGGAGCTGATCCATCAGCTTGCCCAGAGGTCCCATCCAAGCATCCCAGCAGCAGTCCAATGGAGCTCCCCACCACGAGCTCCTTACAGAGGGGAAGGAGACAGAGCTAATCCTGCCTTGTTTTTCTGAGTTACACAACATTAGTCACACAGGCTTCTGCCCCAGGGCCCCCAGGCAAACCTTGCCATCGATGGTTGCTGCATGCTCCCACTGAAACCACCAACTCTCGACAGGAACAGACAAGCACAGTTCAAAAACTCACATTCAAGCCTCCTTCACACACCTTTCACAGAAATACCCAGAGCTCTCCCTCCACTTAACACAGCACTTTTTTTCCCCCCACCAGAAAAAGCACCAAGTGCCTCAAATTGAGTTTCCATGGCAGTGAAGTCAATTAACCAGCTACACATCTCCAACTGACCCATTCCCAGTTTTCCTGATAACTGTTACCATGCAGACGACATGCACACCCCCAAAATATCCCAAAGCATCCTTAAGAAAATCATGGACTTTGTAATATAGCTCAAGCTTTCACCTCAGCAGAAATGCATCTTAGTTTGAAAAAAATAAACAAACAAACAAACCACAACGGATTAACTCAGGTCAATTTTTACCGAGAAGAGCTTCAGAAGTCAGCTGCAGCTTGGGGTAACCACAGAGCTCACGTGAGGCAGGACACAAGAGCCATCACGTCACACATCCAACACTCACGCTTGGGACCTTCCAGTTGCCTGCATGCCACTTCCCAGGAGCAGGGACTTGGGGCAGAGCACAGCTCCTCAGCTTGCAGGGAAAAGCAGCTCATTACACTCACCAAGACACCAGTGATCACTGATAACAAATGGAAGCAATGCTCACACCTGTTTCGAAGTACAAACGAGCTGCCAAAGCAATCAAGCGAGCAGAGCCCTTCAGCTGCACCTCCACAGAGGTCTCCTGGCCCGTGCCACAGCTCTGCTTTCCCCACTTTGCAGCACCAGCAGGACTCGCTCTGCAACAGTTTTGCAAGCAGATGCCTGCAGCGGAAGCAGCCTGCAGTGCACAGCCTCTTTGCTCATTTTAATGCAATTTCTTGAAATCAAACAAGAACAGCTAAATTCATTCTCTCTGAGCTCTGTCAGGATAGTGGCTAACCCAATCTTTTCCCTTCAGTCTGCCACTTCAGCAGTCAGAGAATATGGTGTACAAACATTGTTTGAGCGACAAACTAAAGACCAGGGATGCATTTCCTGGGGCAAATACCCCTCCGGCCCAGCCTCTCCGGGAACGGACCTCTCTGTCCATTCAGCTGTCTCCATGCCAGATCCAACACCCTGCTGCAGGTGATGTGAGGTCTCCCAAGTACTGATCTGCTTGGATAGGCCACAGGATGAGGTCAGTGGAGATCCAGCTGGCATACATGCCCAAGGCAGGAAAGCAGGAAGGGAAGAGATCCCTGTAAAATCCGGACAAAAATCTTGAAAAACTCCTTCCCTGGACACACAGGAGACGGACAACAACCCACTGCCAAAGAGGGGCAGAGATACCCCCTGCCCCTTCTCCCTCCTGTTCCCCCCAGTCTGCTGGAGGGAAAAGCTCTGGCTGCCACGGAGCCTCTGCCTGCCATCAGACTGAGTGCTGGCACATAAGAGGGAGAGATGACAATGATTTCCATCCAGACCCTCAGATGTTAAGGGTACGGTGAGGGCAATGCTGCAGGAAAGAAAACTCCCTGAGTTCTCACAAGTCTGTAGGGGGTCAGAATAGCTGAAGGAATTTATAGACCAAGCCTGAAAAGACACACACACACTCTCTGAGTCCACCCCTTGTATTGACACATGCATGGTGCAATTTTTTCCACAGAAACTGCATTACAGCACTCTAGTTTAGGAGGTGACTAATCACATTTTAAACACGTCAACTGGAAACAGGTTCAGCCCCTTCAGTGGTTAAGATCTTGTGAAGTTTACTGGTTTTCTCAGCTGTATGTTACATATCCCCCTTCCCACTCCAAATTCAAGTTCCACCTGCTGCACCTCATGGCACCCTTCTCTCACAGCATGGGAGACCCTGAGCAAACTCCAGCCAGATCTCTGCACCATACAGAGGTATCAAAGCACAGCCATCAGGTCATCCCTGCCGAGCCTGCTGTGGGATTTACACGATAAGCTCAAGGTAGGCAGAAGGATGTATGAGGCTCTGCTCAGCCTCCAGGGAGCCAAGTGGTGAGTGTCTGTCCACGACAGCTACCATCAGCCTTGTCAGCTCTGCAGCAAACCTGATGGGAAGGCAGCCGTGTCTCAAAAATAAGTTGGTAAAGAAAAACTCCAGTGCCAGGCCACCTAGACTGTTGGCAGCAGAAAGGTGGCTCAACCATGCAGCTAGGCCACAAGAGCCATCAAACAAATCAATGCCTTGCAGGTTAGATACAGGTTTCCCAGTGAAACTTACACAGCAAGTCAAGGAGCAAAGCAAATAGCGAGGCTTTGAACTAATTTCAGTAACTTTATCTGGTTAGCACTGTAAGCAGCAGCAACAGCACAAGTAACACTTCTGACCCACTTTATTACCATCAGAGGAAGGAACACATTACATCCTTTCTGATAAATCCCCCCCCAGTCACAGATCAACACTCTCATGATCACTTTTGACTCATGGAACTAAAGTGGAGGGAGGAGAGATACTGTAAGACCAAGGCACCACAGTTTTAAAAAAACTGAATTTCTTAATAGGCAGGATATTTTCCTACCTGCTCCTTCATCTACTCTGTATTGAAATGTTTGACAAGACACATAACTCATTATCAGTGAAACCTTGCTCCACTCAAGCCCAAATCAGATGTCAGAGCTTTAAAAGAAGGAAAGGAGACACTCAAAAATGTTATGTTAAGGTGAGAAAACCACACTACTAAGCCAAAACTTCTGCAGTTAGCTATGATGCAAACAGGAGAAATTTTTTTAAAAAGCAACTGCGGTAGCTCCGACTGATGCTGTATCCCCCCAACATCCTGCCACCGCGGTGGTGAGTGGCAGATGTGGCTCTCGCACACATGACCCTAACCTATTAATGAACAAAATGAGAGCAAGGGGAGGCAGGAGAGGCAAAAACTCAACACAATCTGCTTTTGATCCTGGTTTTTGGTGAGTGAATTGGCCCACAGCGTGTGCATGCAGAAGGCAGGCATGTCTGCACAGCTGCTGCAAAGAGAAGTAAGAGATGCAGGAGCGGACTGCAGATTCAGGCTGGCTGTCCCAGCTGCTGCTAGGTCACCAGCAAAGCATGCACCTCACTTTGCTCAATGAGCCACAGTCCCCCACACCTCTTACAGCAGGAGGCACCAGCAAGCTGCTGAAGACACCAACAAACAAGCATTTTGAGCAAGTTGGCTTTAGTTCTGCTGTCAGGATGCCAGCAGGGACCTGAGTCCTAAGGAGATCAGATGTGTACTGATGGACACTCAGGCAAAGCTGGAGTGCTGGGGACACACAAGGGGCAGAGCATGCCCAGCACCTGCTTCTTCTTCATTGACATTTTTTCCCCCACCTTGGAATGATGACAAGGAAAATCTTTCACTGAGCTCCAAAAGATGAGGCAAATGATTTGTTTGCTTGAACTTTGGGGTACGACAGCAGTGGGACTCACTGGCACTGAGCTCCCACCTTGCCGGACACAACTGCTCAGCTGCTGCCTGCAGCACAGGAAGCTCTTCTGCAGAAAGCTGAATGGTGCTGGCTCCTGTGTTTGATTTCCAGGATCCAAGCCACAAGGAGAGCTAAAAATATTCCAATTAACCATTCCTTTTCAACACAAGACTTGATTATGGTGCCACAAGGATATTATACAACTGCAAACAGGAAGATGTGATCTGCAAATCAAACTAAGAAAAGTGGGAAATCAGAGAAAAATTATTTCAAAAAGAAATCAAACTGAGCAAACAGCTAGCCAGGACCATAAGCTCTGAATTCAAGCATGGACCTCACCACCAAAAATGTAGAGAGGCTTGTGCTACTTGCAATTGTGGTGGCTGGCTCTGAGTTGCTTGCAAGCTTTCTGGTGTGACATACACAGGGTATATAATTTCTGTTCTGCATTGATTATAGACAGACAGCTCGTTCTGGCTAAAGCCAATACGAGCTGTCTCCTGGATCAGCTGGCTGCTCAGCATGGTGCCATCCTGCATGTCAGGAGTTAAGCAGGAAACTTTTATTCCCTGCAAAACCCATTGCAAAGAGACAGCTACGCTCTGGAGCTAAGTATTTCCTCACATGAAGATTTAACAGCAGATTTTTTTATCACTGCCCAGTCTTTGCAGCAATATGTAGACTTTAAACATCATCTGTAGGTAATACTGGAGTACATTACTCACAGCAGTGCTCCTGGGAGAACCAGCAAATCCTCTCCGTTTGAGCCTGAGCGTCAGCTTCACCATGGAATTACATTTATCTCTCTGGCACCAGGCTCTCATTAATGGAATTACCAGGCAGGCTGCTTCAGACTTAACACTTGAAAGAGGCGGGCCGGGATGGCTCCGCTCCAGCCTCAGCCCGCAAAGCCGGCACTGTTTCTCCATCCTCCAGCGAGCTGCCACCCGAACGAGCCCGACCCCGTGACGAGAACCAGGGAAACAAAAGGAACAACCCCGAACTGTCCAGGGCAATCAATATCTTTCTAGGAATATCCAGGCTTCTTGCCAGCTTTCTTCCAACCCTGATTTAGCTCCTCTGCGGTGCAGAGGGGGATGGCACGCGCAGGAGCAACCCGGCAGGATGCGGAGCTGGCAAGCGTGGCTGGCACTCGAGCAGACACTTAGGGGGGACAACCTACACCGGTCCCTCTACAAATACCTGAAGATGAAAAGCAAACCCACAGCTACCGAGAGCGTCCACCCACCTTGAAAATCAGAGCAAGCACTCCAGTCTGAACACTTGCTTCAGAAATACCCACTGCTACTTCAGACAGGGAGGTGTACGGTAGCAAACCAGCCGAGATTGCTACCCTCAGCACACAAGAGCATCTTGCACATTCTAGAAATCTGCCTTCCACCACACAGCAGCTCTTGCAGTGCCATGCCGAGCAATCTGCAGCGTGGCATGAACCAGTCCCTTAAAGAACCCCTGCAGTACTCAGTAAAATGGACAACTGGAATGTCCCAGGCTGCCAAAAGGCAAACGGGATGCAGCAAGCAATGCTTTCACAAAGCTGCACTCATAGCTCTACAACTTCATCATCTGTGGGGGCTGTTCTTTACACAGAGCAGCTGTAGGCTTCTTTAGGTGATATATTCCCAGTCATCAGCACAACAACTTCTATAATCATCAGCACAACAACTTCTATAATCTCAGCGTGGATTGAGCACAAGGAGAAAACAGAGATCCACCAAAACCTGAACAATATTTGCCCAGCATTGCTCAGGAGCACAGCTCTGCCAGAGCAAGTGGAAGATAGAAAGGGGGAAAAAAGCACAAAGTTTATTTGCAGAGCACAGACATGTCCTTCCAACAGCTTGAGCTGTGGGAGCTGAACTACTCTTCCCTGTAATTAAAATGAAGGAGAAAACAGCACAGGAATTACTCCAGCATGACTGTGAAGGACTGACAAGCTTTGAGTTTCAAAGTCCACCTTAACACACATTCTTTGGTGCGATTTTAGCTCTAAAGGAAAGGAGAAAAGAGGTTTTGCTGTGGGAAAAGCTGCTGTACAACCCTGTTATTAAACCAAACAAGGCACAGATGAGGGAGGGCTGTGGCTGGGGTTGACGAAGCAAAGCTGAAGACAGGCCTCTTTTCCCCCTGCCCTTGCATTTGCTCTGCCAGGAGCTCCCAGCAACAGAGGCAGACTGCCCTGTGACAGGAAAAACACATGTAACACCAGGCAGTGAAACCTCACATCTGAGAGCATCTATGCAAAACACAGCCTGAAACATATTTTCCAGCTGCACAGTCTCAGCCTGATGCTTAGCAAAGCCAAGCTGGTGAAACGCTGTCGCGTGCACTGGAGGTGAGATTCCTCAGCAGGAGAGACTCTCAAGCATCCCCTCATTTTCTCCATATCAGGGGGAAAAAAGAAAAGAGAGAAGCCAGGAGTAAGATTGTGAGGTTTTGCATCTCAGGGTGATGTAAAAAAGACAGGAGGACGTGAGAAAAAAACACTACTCAAGTGCAATGCTCTCCAGTGTGGCACCCAGGGGAGTAGCTACAAAAACTACTTTATTTTCAAAAAAACCAGTAAGGGTAAGGAGCCATCAAAATCATGAGTCAAGCTCCAAGATAAGAAATCATACTGCTGGATGGGTGTGGCTGCCTGCTTGTTTGGTCGCTGTTGGGTTTTTTCTTAAAGATAAACATGTCTTTCAGAACATGTTTGTTGGCCAATCTTCTCTGACGAAAAAACACACAGAAGGAAGCTCACAACCGTGAAAACCATAAATGAAAGACAAGAGAGTTTCTGAAGAGCTCTGAGGTAATGCTTCACAGGCCCTTGAAAGTAAGATGCAACATCTCAAAAAGAACAAAAGAGGAGTAAATTTAAAATTCCAAGTATTTCAATAAAATATAATTCAGAGAACTGATAAAGCAAACTCTGCAAGAAGCAGACCCCATTCACAGAGCCTGAAACCTGTAAATAAATAAATAAATAATGTTTTGCACCTATTTCATCTGCAAGCTGTTGATATAGGAGTATTTAACCAGAAATTCATAGTCTGGAGGAGGATAGCTCAGCAAATGCATCCAAAAAAAGTAACTTGTATATCAGAGGCAGAACTAAGGCAAATCCCTCAGGAAGCATGTAAAACTGAGCAGAGAATAGTTTTGAATCCAACAGAACGATGGCTTGAACGCAGCCAAGGTAGAAGTAGGAAAGTTCTGCAGGAAAGCAAAGTGTAAAGCACCCAGGAACTCGGTGGAGCAAAAGCCACAGCAAGCCTCATCACTCTCACCAAATTCCCTGTTGGCTCAGTGAATTGCAGTGACTTGGTGCCTGCAGCCTGGCCAGCTCAGCCCAGGACTCTGCTGCTCTCCACGTAGCTAGGTGTTAAGCAGCCTCCACCGACATTAATACAACGAGGTTATTTTGTAATCGCCTTGGTTCAGAAAGTGTTTTGCAACGCTTTTTGGGTTTTGTCTTGTCTGATCCAAGAACATCAGAGAGGAAGAAAAGTGCCTGAGCACAAGGCAAGATATTTACCAGAGTGACAGGTTTTCAACTGAGTCCTGGATATCGCTACTGCTGAATGCAGCTTTAATTAAACACTACAAGCCCACCAATAGCTTCACCTTCCTCAGCACAGCGCTCACAGAGAAATGACCCAATGCTCTCGTCTCCTTTGCTATGCACCCTTTGATTGAGGGCATTTCCTTTCCCGCATCCAAAACGGGCACCAAAATCCCATCTGGTCACTGCAGCTCCCCAGGAGATTCCAGCACATGCCCCCATCTGCCATTTCGACAGGCACCTGAAGTTCCCTGCTCCAGAGCCAGCATCTCCTTCATTGTCCAGCGGGGAAATTGTTGCCTTTAACTCTACTCCAGCTGAAGCACAAAAGCAAAACGGAACCATTTCTTGAAGGAAAAGACCTCACGATTCACCACGGTGCCAGATTTCACTTCTGTGGGTGTTGTTTTCAAAGGAGACATTGCACGGCAAGGCGGGGAGAAGCAACTGCCCGCAGCAGGTTTGCTCATCCAGGCACTTGGGCATCCCAGCTGCCCCAGCCGGCGCAGGGACCCAGTCCGGATGTCCCAGCATGGATGGCAGCAAGTACTGGGGGCTCCCCGGGCTGCCCAGCCAGGCCAAGGGTCATCCCCAGCCCCCGCGGGGGCAGGGGGTGGTGCGGGCTCTGTGCCCGAGGGCCGTCAGGGGCTGCCGGGTAGGCGAAGCCGCCCTGAACAGCAACCGGGGTCATCCGGGCAGCTCCTCCAGCGCCCTGCATCAGCTGGGGCGGGGGGGACTCCGATATTTTGTGGGGGGTTTTTTGTTTGGTTGTTTCGTTCTGTTTTGAACTCAACGCAGCCCCACCGCGACTCAAAGGACCAGCCCAGGCCCCTGGCAGAGTCTGTGCCGGGTGCTCCAGCCCCCTGCTCTGATCTCCACACGCACCGCCGCCCCACACACACACAGCCGTACGCATCCTGCCCCTCAAACACACAGCTCTTCGCAGCCCCCCACCATTCCCGTTCCCATTGCCATGTCGTTCCCATTCCCGCCCCGTTCCCGTTCCAACTCCCGTTCCCATTCCCGCCCCGCTCCCGCTCCAGGTCTCACCGCGGGGCGCATCCTCCTCTCCCGGCGCGCGCCCAGCCCGCCCCGCCGCCGAGCCCCGGCCCTGGTGCTTCGCGCAGGCGCACTGGGAGCCCCGGCTGAGACGTGTAACGGCCAGCGGCGCACGGCGTCTCGCGAGAAGTGACTATGTATACATTGGGTGAGGCGACTAGCAGCGCGGGGAATTAGCTCAAATGGTAGAGCGCTCGCTTAGCATGCGAGAGGTAGCGGGATCGATGCCCGCATTCTCCAGCTACTTTTCCTACCCCCCGTTACCAGCCTGCCGCCGGCTTCCGTTGCAAACCAGAGTGTTTCTGGTTTTGCCTTTTTAAATTCCTTTTATTCTTATTTGCTGTCTTGATATTCTTAAGGGCAATAGATTATGCCGACTTGGAAGAGACCCACAAAGATCATCGAGTCCAACTCTCAGCCCTGTGCAGAACACCCCAAGAGTCACACCATGTGCCTGAGAGTATTGTCCAAATGCTTCTTGAACTCTGCCAGGCTTGTGCTGTGACCGCTTCCCTCGGGAGCCTGTTTCAGTGCCCAAACACCCTCTGGGTGAAGAGCCTTTTTCCAATATCCAACCTAAGCCTGCCCTGGCACAGCTTCAGGCTGTTCCCTTGAGTCCTGTCACTGCTCACCAGATCAGTGCCTGCCCCTTCTCTTCCTTTCACGAGGAAGTCGTAGCTGCAATGAGGTCTCCCCTCAGTCTCCTCCAGGCTCAGCAGAGCGAGTGACCTCAGCTGCTCCCATTACAGCTACACAGATAGGTTTGCCTATCCCGTGCTTAAGGTGGGCAGAACACTGTCTGTATATTTGTGGCACTGCAAAAGGATTTTTGTCTACTTTTGGAACATTGGAGAAGGCCACAACACTGAGCAGCACCCACTGCATCCAGTTCTTCCCATATAGCTCTGGCCCCAGCCCTCCCTTTCTTATCCCACTCAAGAGCAGAAAAGCATTTAGAGATTCCTTCATCTGGAGGCCTCTGGTAGAGCCAAAACACTTGTTTTCCTTCTGTAAATTTAAGAAGGAATCGAATCACCTCAAGGGGCCATTGATATAGGTGCCATTTATTTAAAAAAGGTCAAGACTTTGCTCCCTGAATTTATCCAGGTGCAAAGTTCAAGCAAGTGCTTTACGTTCGGCTCCTATTCTACTGCAACAAGCCACATACCAAAAGCTTAAAAAAAGAGAGAAGCAGTTTTTAAAAACTGATGGTGTATCATGGAAAAAAAACCAGCCTCACAGGATTACACTCAGCTGGCATTTCCATCCTTGCCACAAACTGAACTAGGAATCAATGCAGGAAAACAATTCTGAGCACTTTCCTCAATTACATACTCAAGGAAATGACCTTTCCGGCAAATTTCAGTGACAAAGAGTGAAATTCAGCTTTCAAGTTTCTCACAGGCCACAGCCTACACCTGAGGAGACTTCAAAATATCCCACCCCCAAATCTTTGCAACAAATTCATTCCAATAGTCCAAGGAAGAACTGGATGAGAGAGGGAGCAGCTGAGGGAACTGGAGTTGCTCAGCCTGGAGTGAAGGAAGCTCAGGAGAGCCCCCATCACTCTCTGCAACTACCTGAAAGGAGTTTTAGTGACATGAGGGGGTCTCTTCTCACAGGTGACAAGTTACAGGATGAGTAGAAATGGCCTCAAGTTGTGTCATGGGAAGTTTAGATTGGATATTAGGAAAATATTCTTCTCTGTAAGGATGGTCACACATTGGAACAGGCTGCCCAGATAAGTGTTGGAATCACCATCCCTGGAAGTGTTCAAAAGGAATGTGGATGTGGCAGTCTGGGCTATGGTTTAATCATGAACACAGTGATGCTGGGTTAATGGATGGACATGATCATTTTGAGGTCTTTTCCAACTTTCGTGACTCTAGGATATAAAGTGATTTTTTTGGGCACAAATACCCATGAATTCTCATAGGTGCTTTCATGGAGACTAGAGAGAGAGGCCTCTACTGGCAAAGGACATCTATTATTCCGTTATGCAAAAAGGCAATGGTAACATGCAAAGTGAAGTCTGAAAAAAAAGATGAGTGTATCATTGTTGAGGTTCTTTTAGCTTCAAGATTTCATTCTTGCCTTTTAAAGATGATTTAAACTCACACTTCTGAGTCTTGTACAAAGTTGTGAAATAACCAGCTGTCCCTACAGTGACCTTCAAAGTTTCAGCATATTATTCTCCTGTGCAGCAGGATTTAACAGGAAAGTGAAATCCATTGCAGTCTCCTATTCATCAGCTGCTACGCAGCTGGCATGAAGAGACTGTGTTGTGAAATACACCTGTGTTTCTGGTCTGGTCCTCTCATATCCCCCTCTAGCTGTGGCCCCATCTCAACCCTCAACTCCTGCAATGTCTTGGTGACCAAGGGCAACTTCAGGATGAGGGAAAACCAGAGTTTATGGCCGTAAATCTAGTCAAACTGATGCTGCATCGCCCTCTGCAGACGGGAAGGCAAACCCGGCCGCAGGCTGAGGCAGAAGATTAAGAAAAGCAGGGATGTGAAAAAAATTCCTCTGACAGTACTTTTTCTGCAGGTGTGTTGTTGGTTGATGAACATATCTGGAAAGCTCCATTTTCTTGGAGTTCCATTTTCGCTGGACCCACTGTGAACGACTGTATCCACAGGGATAAAATATTACACATACACTCACAGCACTATTTCATTAAAATGCTCTCTACTCCCCTCAAAAACAAAACCAGTGCAAAATGGAAACAACAGCTTTTCTTTTACAAGAACAAGGCAACCACATCAGAACAGCAAGAATTTCCTCCCTAATGGTTTTCTTGTGGGAATCTATAATGAGCTGCCACAATATGGAACATCCATATGTGTGTGCGCACGCATGCAAGTCAGGGTGAGCAATTGCCATATTTGCTGAAAAACCCAAATCTTGCTCAGCCACCTCGCTAACAGCTTGCTACCAGCACCTGTTTATTCACATCCTTTTAATTTTATTTTTTTTTTAACTCCTGAGACATCAGTTATGCCACAGTGTCAGGTTCTCCACTCTAACTCCACAGGTACTTTGCTTAATCAGCCCACTGACTCTCCAGGAATGACCCAAGTTTTGCACCTCCTCACCCTACAAAGCCTTACTTCAAGTTTGCACACAAGCTCAAGGAACAAATGGCTTCCAACAATGGATCAAGTAGGATATAAACAAATCACTCACTGCAACAAATGGAGCTGGGCACATGCTTACAATTGGCTGTTTTGATCTCCACAGCTGAATTTAGGAATGAATTTTGTGGTAGGGATCGCATAGCCAAGTTAGAAAAAGGTCTGTCACTACTCTTAGGAGTTTTATTGTCTTTAATTACCATTAAGTGTATGCACAGAGGCATCACAAGAGCAGAGAGGACAGAACAGGAAACTTCTAGAAGGGGAAAAGGCAGAGTTTTCAGTTTACACTAATGGCCTTAATTTAAGTATTCTTTTGTAAGATTGCTCTAAGGTTATGTGCATAATTTTAAAATAAAGCCATCTTAAGTGCAGAGACACATCTCAACTTCCTCAGATTCCAGGACACAAGACCTGCACTTCATGCATTCATGCCAGCTGCTCCCAAAGGCAGCAGGGGTGAGATGGGCATCACTGTGCTCTCCCTCCCTGCTACAAAGACCAAAAGAGGAAGAGGATCTAAAAAAAAAAAAAGAGGAGATAAATTTGAATGAACTCAGAAAGGATAATGGGAAACTGTGATAAAGACAGGAACACAGGGTAGATGTCACTGCCAGACTCCTCAAGGAATCTTCAAGGAATCAGTCTGAGTGTGTACAAATAGCCAAATGGACATGCCTTCCATGTCAGGAGCCTTCCACTGTTTCTGTGACAAGACATACACAGGTGTTTCTCACTGGTGTTTGCTGTTGGCTTTCTCAGCCCCATTTTGTATCATTTCCTCTGGATCCATGTGTATCTGGATGAGCAGGATGGCCTGGTCCTGCTTGCTGGGGAAAGGGCAATAGATTTTTCCAGAGATGCCTTTTGTTGTCCCCACAGTGAGGACAGCCAAAGGGTTGACAGGGAGACAGAAGCACATAACCTTTTGGCATGGCTATTTGGCCTGTAAATCTAATATTTCACCAACAGAGACCAGAGTGTATCGGGTGCTTTGCCCAGGGCAGGAGGTCTACAGAAGGTCCACGTGACATAAACCTCTCTGAAACCTCTAACCAATACTAGACTTTGCCCTTTAGAGACTCCTGATAAGTGCAGCGAAACGGGAACCAGGAGCAGAGATGCCAGCAGTGGCTGGGTAGGAAAGGACACCTTTGCTGTTGGGTTGAATGACAGGCATCTGACTTCAAATTGCCTGGTTGACCAGGGGATCTCTTGCCAGCATTAACTTTCTTCCTAACACAAGTGGTCTTCCTGAAAGCATTGTGTCAAGCAAGAGGGGCAGAGACATCCTTCACCAGCCACAGCATCCCCTCCATTGCCAGCATCCTAACAAGCACCAAAGCCGAGAGCTCGGGACATCCTCAAGCTCTTGCCTGTGCTTCAGCAGGTTTCAGGTCAGACCCAGAAGCACAAGGACTGTTCCAGCAAACTCTGTGTGGATGACCCTGTTTTCCTGACAGGGAATGGGGAAGAGGTGAATTCTCTGGTGTTCAACTCTCTTCTGGGCACTGAGGAAGGTGGGTTTTAGCTCATTGAGATCTCCTGGTGATTGGTTCCCATCTTCTCCAGGAGAAGGATAATAAAAGCAGCCAGAGGGAAAGCCTCTAGTGTTTTTCCTGTGGCTCAATAAAGACTCTGTTTCCCAGGCCATCATTCCACCATCATCTCTGTCAGCATCTGCAGCCACAGGAGGGAAAAATATCTGTCCTTCTGCTACTGGATCATTTGCAGACTATTGAAACATTAATTCATCTTCACACCATTGAGAAGGGAAGAAGAAAGCAGGTTACTTCAACCCACAACTATAGTGCAATGCAGCTTGAGCGATTTTTTCCTTGAGGAAGGAAAAATTTTTTTCTTGAGGAGGAGAAGAGCCAGTGAGAATTTGGGAGGAGAAGGTGTAGGAGTGAGGTCCATGCTCACTGCTGAGAGACAGTTTTAGGGAAACACGACTGGAGCTGTGCCCAAGGGACCCTTCTAGGCAGTGTGAGCATTCAGCTTGTGCAGAAGCAGGGGGCTGCCTGTGCCCCTGCTGGGAGGTGGGATGCAGAACCCTCAGGTGAGGTGACAGGTAGGCAGTAATGTGCTCAGCATCACTCCTAGGCCTGGCAGGACAGGCTTGCCTGGAGAATGGAGAAACTACACACACTCAACAAACTCCATCATCTCTATCCACACTTTAACTCTGTGGTGGCCTAATTTTCAGACGGATCCTTCAGTGGCAGCTACTCCCTTGCTCCGGGCCACAGTGACTGGCCACATGATCCGGTGCAAGAAGTTAAAGCTGCCTCTGTCATCATCAGGGGCTTTTTGCAACGTTTGCTTCGTCACAAGCCAGACACAATCGTGTGCACAGTGCTTGCTCTGCAAGGCCCTGAAGAGCTGCCACGGGAGGAAAAAAGCCGTCAGAGCCCAAAACTGTTTCCCTCCCTCTAGCAGGCATCATGTGTACGACAGCAGAGGTTGCGTGGTAACGGCAGCAGGAAGGCGCCAGCTCTGCCCCCCTCGCTCCCGCACAGCACCGACAACAGCAAGGTAGGCATCAGCGGCAAAAACAGGCTCTGAAACTCCCGAAACTTTCCCTCCTGCTTTTAGGGGAGGAGCACGGAACCATTTTAAAGCCGTGCTTTTGTAGGGAACAGCTGGTTGTGCTTAGTTGAACTGTTGCATGAGCCAGGGTTATGGAAGGAGGGTGTTCGTAGGAAGAAAAAAACTGGGGAAAATGCTGAGATTTTGGGGGGTGGAGGGAGGAAGGCAAGTCGGGGTGTTGCCTAGTGCCTCTCGGCACTTCAGAACCTTTCTTTGTTCTGTCTTGCGAAAACCTGAATGAGCTTTTACTGCAGCTAAAACTACAGGGAAACAATAGGGAGGGAGACAGGGAGTAGCCGGCAGGCGGAGGAGGAAGCGAGCCAAGGGATGACGAATGCCTTCCAGCCCTGACCAAGCGCTGCCACCCTCGCCCCGCCTCGGGACGGATGTGCGGGACAGCCACTGGTCACCGGGGTCGGGCGGGGCAGTGGCACGGGGACAGCCCGGGGGGGCGACAGGCCTGGCAGCAGCACAAGCCCCAGGCGCCCATCCTCCACTGCTGTCACAGCTTCGTTCCAAAGAACTCAGAGAGAGGCCTTTGTGCCAGCGAGGTGCAGCTCTCTGCTCAACGTGCTGCGCTGATGAGGGACACAGATAGGAGAGAACGAGGGACAGATACTCGTCGGGGATAGGACTGGTGACAGGGATGGGGAGCAGGGACATCCCAGGACCTCCAAGCTGGCCCCCGTGCACAGCTCTCTGGAAGCTGGAAGTCAGGGAGACCACTGAGGATATTTTTGTTGTTTCCAGTTCAAAAAGTTCCTAGTTCTGAGCTTCCTTGGGGAAGTCCTGTCTTTCCTGGCTGAGACCTTGCCATGGTGCCTCTGCCCTGGGTGACCTGCATGCATTCCCATCTTGCTCCAGGTCCCAGCACACAGCAGAGGTTGCCCTCCCAGCTGCTTGGGACACTGCCTCATTTTATGTTTGATACTCCCACCCTTTGTGCATCCCCTCATTATAGGGATTTCTCCTTCTCCTGTCTTGTTTCCCGTGTATCCCAGTGCTCCTGCTCAGAGGGGAGGAGCAGCAGGGAGATTAGGGTGAATGGGAAAAAAGGGGCAACAGGAGATAGGAATAAAAGAGAGGAAAAGAGGACAAAAATACTCTATTTTTTGAAGTTGGTGAGAAGATGAAAAAGAGGAAAGACATAGAGTAAGAAGAGAGATAGAAAAAAGGAAGGCAAAAAAAGAACAAAAGAGAATGGTGAAAGAAGGGAGAAGNGGGGAAAGCACATGAAAGAGAGGAAAGTAGAAAGTGAAAAGGGAAAAAGAAAAAAGAAGGAAGTGAGGAAAAAGGAAGGAAGGAGATATGAAGGAAACAGATAAAGGAGAGTGGAGGGGGAAAGGGGGAAAGAAGGTCAGAAAAAGGGGAGAGGGAAGCAGGGAGAAGTCAGGAAAAATTACGAAAGGGAAAGACAAGAACTGGGAAAGAGAGGGGAAAGGGCGTTGCCAGTCAGGGCGGGAAAAAAAGGGAGAGGGGGGAAAACGGAGGGAAAACAGGAAGAAAAAGAGAGAGAAGGAGGAAAAGGGAGAAGAAAGGGAAAAAGGGGAGGAGGGACAGATCCTGCTCCTCCCCGCCGCCATGCGAGGCGGAGCCGGCCGGAGCCAGCGGCAGCTGCGCGGTGGCGGCGCGGCGGTAGGAGCTGGGGAGCCGGGCCGGGCCGGGGCGGAGGGAGCAGCGAAGGAAGAAAGCGTGAGAGGGAGAAGCGTTGCCTGCGGTGCGGGAGGCGGTGCGCAAGGCAGCGGCGCGGTGAGCACCGGGGCGGCGGGGAGCGGGCAGAGGCGGCAGCGGTGGCGGCTGTGCCCCGGGACAGGACCGGGCCGCTGCCCGGGACCCCAGCGGGATCCCCCCTCGGCTGGCAGTAAGGAGCAGAACTCGGGGCTGGGGGGAGAACCCTTTCTGGATCCGGCCAGGAGTAAAACGGGAGAGTGCTCGAGCGACGCGGGGAGGGCTGTGACAGTCCGGCTGCCACCGTCCCCTCGCGTGTCGCCGCTGGCTCCGATCCCCATCGCCCCGCGACACGTGGGGCTGTGGTGCCGTCCCACGGAGGCCGTGGGCGGATTCCCGGCAGCGCTCGCGTTGGGAAGGGAAGAACAGAGGCCGAGCCTGTCCGTGAGCTCATGATCCCGCTGGCGCCGTGTCCTGGTGTCGCCGCGGTTCCCGAGCGCCGCCCCCCGCTCGGGCGCGGCCCCTCCCCACGTGGGTGCCGGGGTTGTTGTGGGTGCCAGCTGAGCCCTGCGAGCGCCGCAACCGAGCTGGCCGCTCTGAAAAGAGGGTTTGGGCTCTCCGCGGTGTTACGGCGGCAGGAGGGGACTGGGATGAGAGAAGACGGTGGTGACTGCAGCTCACATTCCGATGGGATAACTCAGGGATTAATTCTTTTACAAATACCCTGTAGTCTGCGTCATGTTGGCCAAAGCTGGAAACCAAAGCTGCGTTTTGTCACCTCCTAGAGCGCTGCCTTTAACCCCATCCCTTGTAGATTAAACCTAGAGCTCACCTACTGGCCTTGGCATGGTTTTGTGCATGTTTATCTGGAGGCGTTCTACACAGTTCTGTATTTACATCACTTCAAAAATGCATTTTGACTGCAGAACAAAACAAAACCAA
The DNA here is from genome assembly GCA_013400435.1 of Pycnonotus jocosus. NCBI lineage: Eukaryota > Metazoa > Chordata > Aves > Passeriformes > Pycnonotidae > Pycnonotus > Pycnonotus jocosus. The sequence goes on along the minus strand of VWYP01018267.1, from coordinate 429,786 downwards.
AACCAAACAAGCAACAAAAAAATTCTGCTTACCAGCTTCTCTGTACTTGGATTTGCCCAGCCAGAGTGATCTTTCAAAACTTGGATATCGAATTGTGGAGGAACACTCCTCCCATCCTCACAAGTTCCACTTTTCACATACAGACACATGTCCAGCAGGATTTTTAATTTGAGCCCAGCCAGTTCTCATGCTCATCTTCCTTATTCACCCAAATTATCTCAAAAATACCCCAATTTTAAATACAGCTTGAGGTTCCACAATGGGTCAAGTGTGCCATGCTGGTGGAACGTGGTGTCTGTGTGGCTGAGCAGTGCAGTAGTGAGCAGCACCAGTGCACCTATAAAGCTCCTTCTGGTTAAGCTCCCTTGGAGGTGGAAGGGGAATGTCTTACTCTCACACAAGCAGCCTTCAGATAACAGGCTTTTGCTAGATCTCTTCAGGATTCCTATGCTTTTTTTCCTCTTAGAGGAAGGCTTTCCCAAGTCCCAGACAAAACCATTCCAACTCTCCTGGTCTTATACTGGTGTTTGTGAGTTTTGGAAAACTATAATCTGTCCCCTTTGCATAGTACGGGTCATGGCTGAGAGTTGCAGAGATTGAAGAGCATTGTTGCTTCTCAGACAATTTTTTAAAAAGGTGGTTTTATTTTGTTTTAATTTTTAGGTCTTATCTCAACTGTCAAAATGGAGCTTGACATCCAGTGTGAAGAGATGAGCCCATCTAGATGGGCTGAACTTCTGACCACAATGAAATCCTGCAAAACCATCAGGTAGCAACTAGTTGTGTATCATCTCTTTTGAATAAGAACTGTTGCATTTCTCTCCTGTGCTTTTAATCTTCGGAACTGTTTGACCTGGGACTTAGAAATTGCACAGCAACATGAATGAGTCTACCTGTTTTTATCCAGAAAGTTAATTTAAAGGGAGGGAATAAACCCTTACCCTCTTGCAAAGCTTTTTCAACTACAGATAAATAGCCTTTGGTATGAAGTAATGTTGCTTTGTTTCCTGGTGTGCCATGGGCCTCAGCTAGGTAATGTGATTTAAATATTTGACCACCATTTTGGTTATTCTGCCTTTGTCTCTCAAGAGGGGGAAGACACCTCTCTATGCTTATTAGGTTGCACACTCTGGGTTGCAGTCTTGATGCTGTCAAGTGATTTTAGCTTCAGTAGTCAGGTACAAGCCATGTGCCATCACCTTTTAATTCTTCACTTGACCTTCAGAAATACCAGCCTTGTTTGTTGAGCAGTGTGAGGGAACCATCTCCTGGGGTGTAAGGTGTAGGACAGGACCCAGAAGAGTTACTACTGCAATCGTTCCCCTCTGCTGGTTGGGAATTCACACTTCATGGGATGGCATCATCCTGCTGGGGCTGGAGAGAATGGGCCACTTCATGCCAGCAGTGCCTCAGAGGGCATCAGACCTGCTGAGGGCAACTTCTTTTTGTTTTGCAAAGGAGCCTTTTGCAGGTAAAGCTTCATGGACCTGGCCTTGACTTCCCAAGACCTGCCTTGGATGGCAGAAGGCAGTGGGATGGTTGTCTCCTGGGCAGAGCCTGGGCTGCTCCAGAGGCAGTGGATGAGGGTGACTGCTGCAGGGATTGTTCCATCAGTGTTGAACATGATCCTATTGGAAGTTATGTCTTCTTGCTAGGGGAGGGAAGGAGAACCCTCATAGAACCTCAGTTTTCATACTGTTGTCTAAGGAGAAATGACCAGGCAACTTTCGGCACTCCTGGCTGTGGCTGTGCCTGGGGCTGTATGGTTCTTCATGACACCTTCCTTTTGATCTGTGTCTTTTCTGCCTCTCTCTATAACTCCCTGCTGTCCTGTGCTCCTGATCCTTTCCTTGGTTCTCCTTCCAATTCAATTTATGCCCATCAATTTAGCAGCACCTAGAAGAATGCTGATGTCCAGTGGGAGAAGCCACTGCCAAGCTGCAAACTCGGGGTTTGCGTGCTGAGATTCCTGCTGGAAGGAGATGGTGCAAACCAGCATGACTCACCTGCAAGGCACCACCTGCTGATGAGTGTCTCTGGGGCTGGCTGCAGATCCAGCTGGGCTCTTGTCAGTGCGGAACCAGTCTGGCAGCCTGTAAGCTGTCACTGTCACTGTTTCAATTAAGGTGCTTCCTCCAGCTGTAGGGGAATGAGTCATGCCATCTTCTGTGCAGCACAGAGGAGGAGCAAGGCTTGGGAAGCTGCCATCCAGCCCATCTTGTGGTGCAGCCCAGAGCACACCTTGGTTTGGGCCATGCAACACCCAGCAGGTCCTGCACATACTTATGGAGGCATCCCAGGAACTGCAGGAACATTGCCCACTCTGCTTTCATGAGCAGTGCTCCAGCCAGCGAGAGCAGAGCAACTCTGAGGACTAAAGTGCTCCTTCTCTCCTTGCCTTTCAGGCTGGATGACTGCAATCTCTCCAGCAGTAACTGCGAGGATCTCTCTTCCATCATCAATACAAATCCATCCCTCACAGAGCTGAAGCTGAACAACAATGAGTTGGGAGATGAAGGTGTTGAATACCTGTGTAAAGGGTTGCTGACGCCAAGCTGTAGCCTACAGAAGTTATGGTAAAGCCCCACTGATTGTCTTGCTCTATCATGCTGTCACAAAGGAATGTTTTGAGGTCTCTTAAAGAATCACTGACAAAGGCAGGTTTAATTTAAAGTGAAAGCACAACAGTTTGTTGACAAGGTTCACTCTACTACTTACTAGATGGTTAAAACACATAGAGAAAAAGCAAACAAAAATCTACAGTCAATAACCAACGTCAACTGAAGAATTACCTACATGGAAGCTGGGATAAGGGGGAAGGGTCAGGACAGGAAAGGGTGAATAAAGACAATCCTTTTGAATTCCAGGGTTCAGAATCCTTGCTAAACTGAGTCCTAGTCTGGACCAACACTTTAGGCCTAAAAGTTGTAACAGCACTTAGACGTAACAGCACTCAATTAATAGCTTGGGTTAAACAATTTAACAGACCAAATTCATATAGAATTTGCTATAATGCAACAGTAACTCACAGGCGTAACTTACTTACATATCTAAAGTACTTAATAATCTAATCTTAATAATGTATGACAGCAAGAATCACACTCCATTTGCTATAGCATATTTCCACTCACAAGCACACAAACCTAAAGGGAGTGTGTACAAGGTGCTCAGCTGTGGAAAATTCCCCTCAAATTCAGTGAAGGACTCACATCAGATGCCTTTGAGGTTGAGCCTTATGGAGTGGGGGACGCCAGCCCAGGGTCTGTCATCGTTTCGCGATCCTCAGAATGCAGCAAACTGGAGAATTCCTTGGCTCTCAGAGGCATTTATAGAGGCACCCCACCACCTTATAGCATTAGTGGGCTTCCCTCAGCAGCCCTGGTGCAGGAGCTTTAGTCAGAGCCACTGGCTGCTGCCTCTGCTCCTCAAAAGGCCTCAAAGAGATGCCTTCTCTGTCCAGCATCTCTTCTGCAGGGTGCAGGAGTCCTCCAGCTCCTGAGGGGAATCTGGGATCCTCAGGACACTACCTTGTAAAAATCATTTGCCTTTTAGATCAGACATTAAAGTCCCTGTGCCCCTTACAATCAGGACTCAGGCAAATAGAAAGAAAGTTGACTGTGAAGCTGATGAAACTGCCGTTCTCTGATGGGCCTTCAAGAAGTAACTGTGGTGCTCTGTATTGGAAGACTTAGGTAATTTTTCAGAGAGTTTGCCCTAGGCTTCAGACTTCTCTACATGCTTAAGTAACAGCCTGGACTAGGGTTTTTCAGTTCTGTAGAAATAAGATTGTCCATTTTTGGGGTTCTGGTAAGGTGCCTTAAATAAAAGAGAAACCAAATAAAAAGGAAGAGGAATATAAAGAGGAATAAATAAGAGGAATAAGAGGAAATGAAAGAGCAACCAAACCCAAGTCAAACCTCCCTGCACAACACCGCTCCATTGCTCCAAAGTCTAATCCAGTAACTATAAACACCCTAGAGCAGTACTAACACAGTTCCTATGCTACCTCTCCAAGCTTGAGTGCTGAAGGGTCAATTTCATAGATCCTTGTTGTACTATACCATTAAACTAAATTATATCCATGGTTGGATGAGATTTTAACTTCTACCTACTCTGGATCACATTTCTACAGGGGGCAAAAAATCGTAAGATGCCTTTGCTTAATCTCTGAGATCAGCCTCCTGATATTAAAACACTTGTATAAACCAGTTGTGGGGCTACCTGTAGGGTGAATCCTTATTTTGCTGGAGATGCTATATGAGTGGTTACAGTGAAGGAAGCATATGAGCTATTGCTTGTGGCACAGGTGTAATTGATAAAATATTATGGCACACCTGTAAAATAATGATACTAACCTGGACAATCCACTTCCTAGAGGGTTGTGCACCATCAGAGCTGTGGTGTCTTTTCCAAGCTCCAACCTTGTAGATAAACCTCCCTGAGAAGAGCCTCTGTAATTCCAGGAGTGCATTTCCCTCACCCCTGTTGCCTCTCTCCTGCAGGCTGCAAAACTGCAACCTGACAAGTGCCAGCTGTGAGACCCTGCGCTCTGTCCTCAGTGCCCAGCCATCCCTGACAGAGCTGCATGTAGGGGATAACAGGCTGGGAACCGCTGGAGTGAAGGTGCTGTGCCAAGGGATGATGAACCCCAGCTGTAAGCTGCAGAAGCTGCAGTAAGTAGTCACTGGGCTTTTTTTGTCATCAGCCAGCCATGCTTGCCTTTCCCTGGAGACAAGCAGGAGTTTTGTTGCCAGGTGTGGATTTGTTCTTGTTTTACCTGAAATTGTCATGCTTATTCATGCTGGTGGGTCTTGTGTGTTTGAAAGAGTCAGGTGTCTGTTCCCATAGGCTTTGTTTAGCCCTCCTGGCAGTGGTGGCTGTAAATGCAGGACTTCTCAGATGCCCAGGAAACATCAGATTCTGCTGCCCTTGGTCCTTGTTTCATGACTGAGCAGGACCTGGATGTATCTGCAGGCCCCAGCTCCCCGCAGGCAGACCCAGAGTAGAGCTCTTGATGGTGTTGCAGTGCAGAGTTCAGCCCTGTGCTCCAAACTGCCTGTACACTGGTTTAATGGAGGCCTAGTGTAAAAACTAGGGTCCCCTGGGATCTAGTTTAATAATTAATGCTTCCTGAAATAAGCAGAGCGATGCTGTTAAAAACTCTTACAGTTATCTCTGGTTTTATACATTGCCTGATCTCAACTCACATTGGCATATTTTCTGCTCTCGCTAACACACGCCAGGCCCAGCTGATTCTTGTGGTAGCAGGATGTGTGAGGAGGGTTGTCTTTTTGCCTGGACTTCTTTTCTTCTTGCAGGCTGGAGTACTGTGAACTCACAGCTGACATTGTGGGAGCTCTCAATGCTGCTCTGCAAAGCAAGCCCACCCTGAAGGAGCTGAGCCTGAGCAACAACACGCTGGGAGATACAGCTGTAAAGCAGCTGTGCCAGGGCCTGGTGGAGGCAAGCTGCAACCTAGAGCTACTACAGTAAGGAAGAGCTGATCATCTCTAATGGCAACTAGTGCTGCTGCTAGTCATACCATCCATAGGACAGGAAAACTGTTGTCAGGAATGCTTGAAATGTAGGCCAGATTTTTTTGCTGGCTCAGATTTATGTAACTGGAAACTGCAGACAAATGTCTGGGGCTTTCAGTTTTGAAGTTTTTGGCACTCCAGATTAAATCACCACTTATTAAGAGAGACTGCTCACCTGTGTCTCAGAGCAGAGGAACAATCATCCTCGGTGGCTCTAGTTCTTCAACTGGAATTACCAGCCCATTGAGTATACTTATTCAGAGCCCTTTTTTGCTACAAAACAAAGGTGCTGGGTTTGGCCTCATTTCTAGGGTAAAGCCCATGAAGGGCTTTCTGGGAAAAGCACGATTCATTTTATCTTGCCCTTGAGGTTCAGCAGGGCTTGGCTCAGCAGGGACTCTCTGTGTGATGCTGCCAAAAGTTCCTCTTAAAAAGGATAACTGATAAAAAGGGGAAGTTTGGCAAGAATGATCCTTGCATTAATGCATACAGTGGCTGGATCAAAGTGCCCTGCAGCCTCATGAAATGCAGGAACAGCATGTTGCCTCACCCAGAGTCCCATCTTGGACACCTGTATCTTCTCTGAACCTTGCAGGATGTAGCAGTGCCTGGCTGAGCTGCACTGGTTTGCAGCAAGGAACCATAAACCCTTTTCAGAACTGGGCTATTGGGCTATATCTAACACAGTGGTTCTGGAGCAGCTACTCCTAACTGTGTTTTTTCCTGCAGCCTGGAGAACTGTGGCATAACCAGCGACAGCTGTATGGAGATTAGTGCTGTTCTCAGGAACAAGTCATCTCTGATGGATCTTTCTGTGGGGGACAACAAGATCGGGGACTCCGGTCTGGCTCTGCTGTGCCAGGGACTGATGCATCCTAGCTGCAAAATACAGAAGCTGTGGTAAGGGTGGGCAGAGGTGTCTTATATCCCTTCTGCAGCCTCTGAGCTGTTTAGGTTGTGCTGTTGGTTTGCTCCTAAGTGGAAAGTTTCTCATTTACCCTTTACAGTCAAAAACGTGTCTCAGCTGCAAATCAGTTAATTCCCAAAAACTGTGTGGAGAACATCATGAACAAGTAGGGCCACACTGAAATTGCTTGAATCAAATTCTGGGGAGAGGGCAAATGGAAGTTTATTATGGCATTGTCTTGGTTTCCAGTTGAGTTATCTGTCTACTAGAATTGCATATCTCTGTTTCTTTTTTTGTGTGTGTTACAAGCAGAGGTTTTGGTGCAGCAAGTGGAAAGTAAGGAAAGGAGGAAGCTGTGTGGGATGGTGTATGAAAGGATACAAGAAAATGAGACAATATAACCAGAAATTCAGAATACTAAAACAGGATTCTGTTCTCTAATCTAACTCATTCTGGGGAGAAAATAACATTTTGTTCTTGCATGCAGGTTATGGGACTGTGATCTCACAAGTGCTAGCTGTAAAGATCTCTCCAGACTCATCAGTACAAAGGAGACCCTCGCAGAGATCAGTCTGATAGACAATAACCTGAGAGACTCAGGGATGGAAATGCTGTGTCAAGCACTCAAGGATCCCAAATCTAAACTTCAGGAGCTATGGTGAGCTACTGTCAAGTTTCACATACCCACTGCCTTTTTTGGAGGGCTCACCGAAGAAAGATGTAAGTGAAATAATGCCCACCCAGATAGATCCTCAGTTGCCATGGTTCCATAAGCAACTCCTGCTGGTTGTGTTACTGAAAGGATTTATAGAGCTAAAAAGGGCTTTTCTAGACTTAAAGACTTTAAATGGATTTGTATTTCTAAACTTGTAGACACTTTGAAGATGTGCCCCATCACAGTTATCCTGTTATAAGCCAAAGGAGACCAAGCATCACTTGCAGAGTTTCTAATTAATTGTTTTATCATGCAACAAGTGGCAGTTAAGAGACTTGCAGTTTAAGATGCCTGATGGAATAGCAAAGGGAGTGCTGTGATCAGATATCTCAGGTTCTCAACTGGAGCTAAACTCTCTCACTGAGACAAAAGAAAGCTCTAGTGACATTAAACATTTCTCAGCATCCTGTCCTGTTGACTGTGTCACCTTTTAGGCTGGGATAGTCTGGTGGCTGGGAGAGGAAATTTGTTCTTTCACTTAGAACTGGAATTTTCCTACATTGCAGATTCAGCTCCTGCCCCCAGCTGGGTTCTTCCCCTGCCCTGGTGGCCTGGAAGTCAGTGGGGTGCCTCAGGAGTGCACAGTGGAGCCAATAGGGACTGTTAGAGCAGCACACTTCATTCTTCTTTGTTCCTGTGCTTTTTGGGCAGGTGCCTTTCCTAGGTGCATGCTCCAAAACAGACATCTCACATAAAGAGAGGCAGAGGTGCTGTCTAGAAAGGACTGAGCAGACAGGCATTGTAAGGAGTACAGTGATTGCAGGAAAGCTCTGGTTCCTCTCTTGCCACTGTCTGGGGTTGTATTAAGTAAATGTAAAGAAGTGAATGGTGCCTGACAGTCTCTAGGTGTCCCACCTAGATCTCATGTCACTTTTGCCTTGCAGGGTTAGGGAGTGTGGGCTCACCACTGCTTGCTGCAAGGCTGTCAGCTCTGCTCTCAGCACCAACAAGCACCTGAAAGTACTGCACATAGGTGAGAACAAGCTGGGAGATGCAGGTGTGGAGCTCCTGTGTGAAGGGCTGATGCACCCCAACTGCAACATCCAGTCCCTGTGGTAAGGTGCACTCTCAGAAGTCATCTTCTTTCTTGCTGTCTGAATTTACCCTTTGTCTTCTATTTCCATGGTCTTTATAGGTGCCAGCACAAGTGCTGATCCAGCCCCACTAGAAGGAGCAGGCAGCCAGCTGGAGCATCACCTCCAGCCCTGGGGTGGGATTTTCCTTCCCCATGAGCCTGTTTCCTTCTCAGCTGGGCCCAGCTCTGGGCTGTGTGATGCTCAGGGCCCTGTGCTTGTTCTCTCCATGCTGTTAGACAGAAGCCAGAGCTGTGCTCTGAAGCCTAAATTCACAGTGAGTGAGTGGAGCAGACGGGTCATGGGAGACAAGAGTAAGACTTGCAAGTCTGTCCAAAGATGTGTCTTTTGACCACTTAAAGCTACTTGGTCATCAGCTGAGAGGCCTCAATTTCCCTCTTTAGAGAGGTGGTTGCATGTCTCAAGTATAGTAATAAGATGATGCATGATTGGTGAAATTGGGAGTAACTTCAGTGGGTTCCTTCTGTGCCCACAGCCACACACTGTTATGCTTTAGGGAGGCCTTTGAGGTGTTCAGCAGTCACCACGAGGGCTGCTGTCTCTCTGGCAAGACCACAGGCCAGCCTCTGCTCATATCTCAGAGATGCCATCTTCACAGGGATCTCTTGTCCATGCTGGGGATGTCCACACCTGCTGCCTGGGTGTGGGGAGTGTTTCCTGGACCCAGGGCTCACTGCACTGGGCTCTTCCTCCTCTCCCTGCAGGCTGGGTAACTGTGACCTGACCGCAGGCTGCTGTGCTACCCTCGCCACCGCCATGGCCACCAAGCAGTGCCTCACCGAGCTGGACCTGAGCTACAACCCTCTGGATGATGAAGGCATCAGGAAGATCTGTGAAGCCTTGAGGAAGCCCAGCTGCAACATACAGCAGTTGATGTGAGAGATGGTGGTAACCCGGGCAGGGGTGGGAGGCTGGTGCTGGTGAGGGAGTAAGGGGGTCCTAGGCTGTAAAGCCAATTTCTGGCTGCTCTCAAAGTTAGACTGGACCTTTCCTGGCATATGATATTCCCATACTGGCCAGCTGTGCATCTTTCTCTTCCCTTAACAGGAGGATGCTCACTAAATCTCACTTGCCTTTTTGTTTTGGTGTAGTTTGTATGACATTTTGTGGAGTTCTGAAGTGGATGATGAACTGAGAGCCTTGGAAGAGTCCAAGCCTGAAGTGAAGATCATTTCATGAGTGGTGACTGCCTGCAGAACAACGTCAAAGCAATGTCCTCTTCTTAATCTGAACTTTTTATAAGTAAAACTAATTAACTTAATAGGGAATTTTCTTGTACCAAAACCATTTGTGGATTCCCTGAGTGGGTGTCTGGGGAGCTGATGGACCTTCTCTGCGTCTCTGGATGTACTAACTCTGAGACTCATGAAAGCTGCAGCATCACTATCCTTGAAATAAACAATTACTGTCTTGTAGAAGTGGGTCTCTAGCCTTCAGGAGCTCCTTAATCCTATAATCCCTTCTAACAAATTAGCTGGGCTTTAAACAGAGCTCCTTTCCCAAGGCAAGAGAACTACCCACTGTATTGTTACTGGGTGGTGCTTTTGATAGGTCTCTGGGGAAGGCTCTCAAAAAAACATAAATGTTTTTAATCTAAAACTGAGCTCTCCCCTGTCTTTCCCTAAAAGAATTCTTGGAAAAACAGTGGTGGCCAAGGCACAAGAGAAAAAAGAAATGAGCAGCTGTTCAGCTGTGTAATGTCAAAATTCATGTCCTTTGAAAAGTGATTTTCCTACAAACAAAAGATGCTGTGTGCATTTCTGCTAGTATGGGAAATTATTAAATGATTGATATGTTTGATCTGGCAAAGAGTAGTTCTACAGGAACTTTATACTTAATTTTTCTACTTATAAAAATAAAATATATCTGTATATTTCTCCTTTAAGACCAATCTAGTTATTTGTGAACTGCAATACTACTAACACCTTGTTTTACTTGTTTGTTTTTGTAAGTCCCTAGCTGAAACATACCAGGAGAAGATCTTAGTCAAGGCTTTAGGTAGAGAACAAGCCTAGAAGACATTTCAGTTTTCACGGGACACTGGGTTTCATGGCCAGAGTTGTAACAAACCCTTGTTCCAACAGAAGATGCAGCTGCTGCACATCTAACCCACAAAAGAATGAACATGGCTTTAAAAATATAGAAGGCAAGGCTGGCATTGTCCTTGGCTGGCCATGCAGGATGAATAACAAAAAAATCCCCCATGTCTTCCGGCAGTGGTCACTTGATGTTTCCTTCAGTGGCAAATTCTGTGTGGCACTCAAGATAAAGGTGTTCTCCAGGCTTTGCTTTTTGCTGCTCACATTCATCCCGTAGAGGCCACAACTGGCTTTTCTTTGTCCTAAAAGATTTGACCTAAGCAGTTTCTACAGCAGCCTTCACAAACCTAAAATAGTGCATGAGAAATAGCTTAGTTGTGTCTTCAGGCAGGTGTGAAGGATAGGATCTGTTTTTTTCCTCAAGGCACATCTTTCATAGCTGCCCAAAATGCCAAAAACCCACTCCTTTTTGATTTGGTCTTCTCCATCAATAAAACCTTTCCCATTCTAAGGGGCTCGTTAACAGGCTTTTCAGTTCTTGGTCTCTCCTGGATTTGGCATGCACAGACACCCAGATTAATTTCATGCTGGGGGAGAAGACAGGGCTCCAGAGGGTAAAGAGATGTGCAGGGAGAACCAGAAAAAGCAGGCATCTAGGAGGGTGTAAAAACAGCCCTCTAAAAAGACACAGCAAATAGTATTAGAAGTGGATCTTCCTCATCCTGGCTACCTGAGAAGGAGCACTGTGCTCTTGCACTGCAGCTGCAATGCCTGGAAAATGCCTTCTCTTTCTCCCCCACATTGGGGAGGGTCTGCCACCATGGCCCCACTGGGGGTGTTGAGCCTGGCACAGCCTGCTCCAACCAGGGTGAAGTCCATGCCTGCCTTTGATTCCAGAGTGGCTCTCATTTCCTCCAAGAATGCACACAAATTTTGGAAAAGTCTCTGCAGCAAATGCCATGTGTCCAGCTGCCAGCCACAGCAAGGAAAACCACAAGACCCATATTTTGCCTCCTCATGAGCTCAGGGCATCTTAGGCCAGGCCAGCCTGACAGAGCTCTACAGTTCCCCCAGAGTGGGGATGAATCTGTGCACTCAGAACTTGTGCTGTGCTTTAGAACAATGTCAAGTCCTGTGCTTGGCTCTAAAATGCAGGTAGAAATCCCAGGATCCAGGAGCAAGCCACTGTAGCAAGAGACACTTGTACTCATGAACAAGACTCAAGCAAGGATTTCTACTCCTAAAAACTCATTTGGTTTTATTCATCTATTTGTTGGTCCAGCTTCCCCGACAAACCTTGTCACAACCATGAGCTTGGGAAAGCTGAAAGACACAGGAATTTGCTTCTGCACTTTAGATGTGTGGGTAGGCAGCATTTTAAGCTAAAGTAGTCAGGAACTGAGTCACAAACCTTTCATGTGGACTAGGTAGGAGGCTGGCAGGCAATGCCTTACTCATACCAAGATCACAGCTGGAGAACTCAGCAGTTCCTGGGACATTTCGCTCATGTCCTGGTTCTCAGGGCAAAATACTTGGACCCTCTGATACAGTGGTTTGCAAGTACTGACTTTCTACCAGCAAGGGCTGAGTTTCACCTCATATAATGAAGCTTAAGGACAATTATGCAGCTAAAATAGAAGATTAAGAAATACAAGTATGACTTTCACTTTAAGCAAATACTAGAACTTTAAAAGACATGCCCTAGAGGTCTTCATTTCAGAGAAAACAGGTCCGTGTTTTGGACCTCAGTAACAGCAACAGTGGTTTGGGTGGAGTGAAACTTCAGGTTTCTGCTAGTAGTTTCAGATTCTACAATACATGTAATTTTTTATTCATCACAATTTACGATCTTGAGCTGGGAGGTCACAGCGTTCCAGTTAACATTGCCAGAAGCAGTTAAACAAATATTACTGTCCTCACAGTTTATATCCCAACCAAACCTCCTCCTTGCTTTGGAATATCAAGTCATGGCTGCCCTGGTATCCCTGACTGCTCTCTTGATGCCTGAGCTTTTTGGAAAGCAGTTCCAGCACAACAAGATCCCAGGTACCAGCTTCAAATAGTAGTGATGTTACCAGCAATTACAGTGCTCCAGTTGAATCTGAAAGAGGAAATCAAGCCCACTGTGTTTGAAGAGTTAACCACACACAGCTCTCTGCTTTAAAAACAGTGCTTGCCATCTGAGTCACTCCCAAACCTCTACTAAAACAGGCTAAAAGGGACTTACTTATTTCCTGAATTCTCTTTTGCACAGATAATTGTGATTTTCAACTATGATTTACAATATATTTCCTCCTCTCTATGTGCTGATTTCATCAGTCACCCCTTCCTCCACCCTACCTCTATTTCATCTTTTACTGAAGGGGAAAACATGGGGAAAAAACCCAAATAAACCAGTTGGCAGGAAAGTCACTCTCCCCATAAGGTAAGAATTTTGATCTACTTTACCCATTCCCCTCATCACAGCTGCAAATGAACCATGGACATTTCTCCTCCTGGGGCACAGCATCACAGCCCCCTCCTTACTGAGTGATGCCCACTCCTCTGACAATCACACCATAAACACCAGCCAGTCCAGTGCACTCCCAGCTTGGCAAGGACTTGCAAATTGGCAGGTTAATGAATGTGTGAGGTTAGTCTTGCCTCTCTCAGCTAAAGCCAGCTGCATCCACTATGAGAGGAAATGCAGCCCCCAGCTTTCCAGGAGGAAGAAACTGTGCTGGGTCAGATGACTGCACAGATGATAAGCCTTTCCAAGCTAGAGGGCAAATTGGTGGCATGTGGGATGCAGGACCATGTGGCTGGGAGAGACGGAAACTTTAATTGGCCGATATCGTGTCAGAGCCTATCTGGTTTGCAATTAGGCAGGTATGCAGTGGGAGAGGTGAATGGTTGGCACTTCCTCAAGCCCTTGAAGATGTTCCAGGGCAAACACTCGGGAAAAGTCCCAAGCCAGGCTGTGCTGCCCTCAGGCTGGCACACAGCAGCTCACAATATCCGCAGAGGAAAATAAAGTACCAGCACAGCTGACACTTGCACAGGCACCCTACATGCAGCTCACGCAAATCCTCCTCTGCTGCTCCCTGTTTCCTACTTCACTGGTGATTATCACAGGCCAGGAACAGCCCTATGCCATCGGGACAGTGCACAAGTCTAGCACTGCTCAGTCCAACTTCTTTACATCCCTTCTGTGTTGTTTCTGGCCTGTCTACCCTTCACAGAAACACTTAGTTCAGACCCCAATTATGCTTGGCAAATGATTATAGCACCTCTTTGCTCCTGGGTACAGAAGTGCTCTGCAGGCCACATTGGGATTGTCTTGGAAGTACTGCCTGCCTCCATGGCTTCTGGGTGCAGCTCAGCTAAACCAGCTCCTTGTAGCCAGGTTAAAGGTGTCAGCTCATCTTTCACATGCCATAACTGCAAACCAAGGCATGAGGCTGCACTCAAAGATAACCAGAATATAAAGCACCAAAGAGTTTGCTCCATGGCACTTCCTACAAAGTGGGAAAATAAGACTGTTTTGTTCATCCCTGACTCCAGTGGGGACTTGTTGCTTTCTGCACATCAGGGTCGCAGGGGATCCATTCCCTACTTTGTCCCACAGGATGCAAAGCAACTCCAAATTAGACACTCTACATGGCACGCAGCCCTGTCTCCTAACTACAGCAGGATCAAAGATAGCTGCAATCCCACCCACATGGATTAGAGTCACCTAATGAATGCTCTGAGGAGGAAATCTGGCTGGAATTGGATCACTTGAGAGAAAGAAAGCAGAGCTTCCAAGGCTGGAGAGAGAAAATGGGGCCAATCCAAGACTTCTCAGGAAAGTTCATCAAAGCCCAAAGGGTGGGATAAGGAGTGAAAACCAGATGAGGGAGGAAGGAAAGCACTGGAAGATGGTGTTCTACATCCTTTCTCATCTCCCTCCAGAGGTCTTGGCCCTATAATTTAGCACCATCTTCTGAAAGAGAGAACCACTCCTGCTTTTCAGGTGGCTCGCTGCTGCTAAGTGTTTCAAACCTTTCTAGGTTCCTGGATTTTAGGCCTGGCAGAACTGAAAGGGTATGGAATAGCTTTGGCACATCTGAGACCATGGATCCAGCTCCAGAAGTTGTGCAAAGATTGGAGTATTCATTGCTGGCATCAAGCTACTACAGGATATGTTTGTCCAAAAAACCAAAAAAATCCTGCTGCTTTGGATAGAGAAAGTAGATTTAAAACTGCATAGCAAAAGCAGGTTGAACGCACATATCCTTGGCATATTCATTTATACTGTGCCCATGAAGCACTTGCAGTGCTGGAAGGACTTCACAAGTCAATATGGATTGGTGTCACCAAGTCCAGCAAGGGGTTAGAATTACTCTCCTGCAAGCCCCTCAAGAGCTCAGCTTTTTCCTTCATGTCCTGCCTGGTGCCTGCTGGGCCTCTCCCAGGACTTGGAAGGGAGCAGGTACAAAGCAGCTCTCCCTGTGACCCTGACAGCTGGATTTTCCAAGTAGGCCCCCAAAACCCTAACCCTCCAGAGTTTTGCTGGAGTTGATGAAGCAGCAGTCTCTTCATCTTGCTCCTTCCTCATGTATGCCCTGCTCTGACCTGAGTTCACCAATATTGGCTCCTGCCTTGCTGAGTGATTTCTCTTTGGTGAATGACAGTGAGTTAATGAGTTTGTTCAGAACCAGAGTGTCTGCTGTGGAGATGGAGACCTGCCAAATACACCTCTACACTGCAGCTGGGGAGCAAGGCTCCACCTAGAGCCTCTGGCAAAGGACCTCAGGAGAAACCCAAGGTCAACCACTAGGGTTTTGGAGCTGGAGTTATCGAGGACGCCACTATACTCCCACTGAAAGAGAGAAATTACCAGCCAATGAGGGAGTTCAAGCCACCTCAGGAGTTACTGGGACAGAGGCATCTCCTTTTGGCACAATTGCCTGTCCTACACTGGATGTTCCCTGGAAGCATCCTCTCAACACATCACATAACCAGCGCTAGATGGAGTAAGTGGGTAGCAGTGATTACACAACGAGCCCGAACAGAAAACCGTACTTCCTGGGAACCCTAGAAGAGATTATGAACTGGACAGAAGGCAGAGATTTTGGAACAATGCCTGAGAAGGTGACTTGTGCCCGAGAAGCACCACCATATGAGTTACCAGAAAATGAAAGAGGCTATGGGAGCTGGGAGAATGTTGATACACACCTGCATTTTGGCTAGTGCTGAGCAGTGCTGTCCCTGTGACATTCCTTCTCTCCCACGAAGGGTCTGGGAGGCGACACATCCAGGCCAGCTGACCCAAAGCAACCAAAGGGATATTCCATACTACATGACATCAGCTCAGATATAAAAGTTAAGGGAAGGAGAAGGAATGGGGGAGATTTGTTATTCTACAGTGTTTGCCTTCCAGAGCATCCTCACTGATGGGAATTAAAGATTAATGTTTCCCCTTGCTAATAAATGAGGAAACTTTTGTTTCCCTTTTTTTTCTTTACTAAACTGTCTTATTACAACCCAACATTTCCCATCTTATTTGGCACACAGCCAAATGGCAGGCCTTTTCTGGGATTCATTCTCAAAAGAGAGAGGAACACAGGACAATATATTTTCTACACATTTCATTTCCATTTCTATCCCAGTAATATCAAATCCTGCTCTCTTTCTCAAACCTAAGCCCTTCCTACATTCCATTTATATTATAGTAATAGAAAATATTTCTCTTTCACTCCAGCAGAAGCTCTTCCCAGGTGTGCACTACATGTGCAACAGAGTCCAAGAATACTAGAGATGCAAAGTGGAATAGAATAACCTACAACAGAATGGAGCAAAACACAACACAAGATACTTTACTTGCAACATTGCACTTCCATTTATATCTGATTAACAGAAAATCTTGCTTTTTCACTCCAACAGAAGCTCTTCCCATGTGTGCACAAAGACTAGACCAGTCACAGAGATGCACAACAGGGAAGTAGGGAGATGAGCTCTCTGGGATGTAAGCAAAACATGGTGGAGAGGTATCACAATGTCAGACTGGGACTTTGGTTTGTTTCCTTGTACATCAAGGGGAGTTTCAGAGCTTTTGAAGTATGAGAGAAGTTTTTGAAAACACTGGCAGGTGAATTCCTGGGGAAACTGTTGCAAAATCTCTCCTCTCACCTGATCAATACTTTTAATTTACTTCCTTCTCCTTTATCCATCTCTTAAATTTTCACTGATAAAAGCAATTGCAAACCTTTCCTATACTTATTTCTTCCCCTATGACCAAACAGATCCAGTTTCTTCTCCCTCACCAGCCTGTGTCTTAGTTACTGGACGTGGTTTCCAGTGAAATTAATTCTTCAAGTTCCCAGTGACCTTCCTGCAGCTGGCCATGGCTGACTGGGGAGGAGAAAGCCCAGGCAGGCAGCTCTGCAGTGGGGAAATAGCCAGCTCAGCAACAGGAGAGAAGAGGCAGCACCAAAATACCACCAACAGCTGCTATGAACAAACTATTAGAGGCTATTAGAAGGTTGCAGCTGCTACTGTCTGATTAAGAGACAAGGACAGAAAGAAAAGCATGGCAAGAGGGGGATTAAAATCTGAAAGAGCCTGTCCTGCATGACCAGGGGTCAGAGATGTAGCCTATGCTTGCTCTTCCTCTTCCAGCACAGGCATTTCATTCACTGTCCAGCCTGAGCTAACACACAGCTCCTGAGCAAGGCCATGCTCTTTCCAGCTCTTTCTTCCCACTGCCTGAACTAGATGCTCATATTATGCCAGGGGTCCTGGCTGTACCACACAACACCTCACGGGCCCCCTGGCTCTAGTACAAAGGCACTAGGTCTAAACATATTTTCATTTCTCATTACCACTGGAGGAACAGGAGAGAAGTTCAACACGACCAGACTATAAAAGGTCCATACCTCTCTTTTCCTCTTGCGTTCATTTTCCTTAGGTGGAATTGTTACAAACTGAGCTGAACAAGCCACGCCCCTGTTCCATCTCGTTCTTCAACAGGACCAAGGACCTCAGCAGCATGAATTCAGGACTCCTGCCCTACTACCAGAACCAGCCCACTCTTCCTTCCTACCTTCCTGCCTTCCTTCCTTCTCATCTGGGATTGATAACTTTTCTGGGGTGACATAATCCTTTTCTGGTCTTAGGCATGTTTGCTCCTTGCAGGAGCAGCCAGCAATTGCTGGCAATTTTGGAGCAATTGCTGCTCCTAAAAGCACTGTTGGACTAGATGGCTTGAGGCTCTGAACCTGAATGGCAGTTCCCACGTGTTGCCACAGAGATCATGTTCAAGAGATCATTACAAATGCTCAGTTGCACGATATTTCAAAGCCCCTTGGATTTGGCCCCTAAGTTTTCCTGGGGGAGCAAACAGAAACCCAGGGAGCTTGGACTGGATGTGGGAAATGGCCACATGCTGGAGAAACAGCTGTGGAGAGGGGACACAAAGAGGGGACTGAGGGCTGAAGCCATGTGTGAGCACGTGCAGTGACAGCCCCAAGCCACCATGAAGCAAGTGTGGGCAGCTGGCAGAGGACATGCCCTTATGCAAGAGGATTCCAGCATTCTCGGCCCTCCACACAGTCCTGGCAAACCTTGCATGGAGGAAGGGCAGGCTGAGCAAAGTCAGAAGGGTCATGGTCTCCACACAGCCTGTTTGAAGTGGTCTGAGAAAGGGGACAGGGTGACTTAAAGCCACTTGATGTTCAAGAGCACTAGGTCATCAGCTGGGTGGAACCACAGCAGCAGAGGTTTTTAGGGTGATACCACCAAGAGAAAGCACCTGGATTTCCCTTCTTGACACAGGCCCCTTTGCTAGCATAAGAGCCCAGTCCTGACTTCCCCAAAAGCCCACGACTGTGAACGGAAACACATGAACACAGGCCCTAAAGTCAGGTAGTAGCATCCCTTAAATTAGTTCAGCTGTGTACAATATGGATGCACAATTAGAAGATAAAAAGACACTAAAAGATTGATTGATTTGTCTAATCTCAAACAAGAAATGTAGCTGGGAGCTTGAATTTGTATTGAGATCCTCTCTGGCACCTCAGAAAGCCATCACCATTTTTTTTCCTAGTAGCCTGCCAGGCTTGGCTTATTAGGACTTCCAAATTTGTTACAGAAAGAGTGAAAACAGAGACTTTGGGGATATTGAAGTGAAACTGGCTTGGTGTGAACCCTACTGTGCTTGCACAGACCAGGTTGGCAATGGGAATGTATCCTCCATCTCTCTACTCTGAGATACCAGACAGAGGCTTTCCATGGCAGTACAGCCATCCCCCAAGTGCTGCAGACACAAGGGTTGTATCTCATCTCTGACTCCCATGCAGAAGCAATTTCTCCAGGGAAGGAAGCTGCTCCCAGCACCCTGCACTGGCAGGGCAAGCACCTGGCAGCACTAAGATGGAAGTGGGGCCCTGCCCTGTCTCCATGTCCAAGGGAGCACCAGTGTGAGACACACCAGACATCTGCCTGTCTCACATCATCCTCCTGCTGCAGGAACCTGTGATGGATCCTCAGGGAGGGCTGAAGCTGGATCTGCCTCCCCATCCTGCTTCTCCCCACTCCAGCTGGATCTGATGGCTCAAATGTTTCCTGCACCCTGAAGCAGGGAGTTTAATATACCTGATGACATTTTTACTGCCATTAATTCTAATGAATCCTGATATTCTTGCTGTCCATATCTAGTTAGTCTTTTTCTGAATCTTGATGTATTTTTGCCCTTGGGAATTTCTGGGGCATGCTCACTGCATGTCAGAGGGGAAAATAAATTAAAGAAAAATAGATTTTCACAGCTTAAAATTTCCTTTCACCTGTTTCACTGTCATGATGTGATAAGAGAGACCCATTTATCATTTTCTATACTCCCAGCCTGTCTTGTGACTGATTTCCCAGGCTTTCAAAGTGGCAGATTGCCTCATAAAAGAACCATCCTCTGACTTGCCTGGAGGCAGGTGTGGGTTGGAACGCCAGTCTTGCTTTGTTTTGCATTTTTTCTTAGTGGCAATGCTTAAAAATCCTGCCACTATGCCCTAGTCACAAGACATATAAGGTTTCACCTCCTGAGAAATCTGTTAAAATGCGTGGATGGGTTTTGCACAGAATATCACAAAAATAAAAGAGTAAGGTCACAGGGGCTTATGTTGGTGTGGAAAGCAAGTGAAAGGAGGCCAGTAGAAAAAGTGAGGGAGGGAGAGGTGCTGAGCTGAAATGGGTGACCCTGCAGCCACCCCATCTTCTCACAGTTCCTCTTGTGTTTGCTTGCCCTACAGAATGTCTTTGGGTGGCAGCACAGGCCTGGCTCCCGGGTCCTATGCAGGCAGGAAGAAGGAAGCTTGGAGGAGGAAGAGCAGAGGAAGGCTGTGATGCACTGCAGGCTGGAGAGGATGTTCGAGCTGTGATGGGGTGTCCCCAGAGGCCAGTGTCCATCTCTCCAAGGTGTAAAGCCCAGGCAGGGCCATGGCACTGGGTGACAGCTCAGGGCTGCTTGCAGGAGTTTGGCTTCTGGGCAATGAAAGCTCTCCGGGTAAACAGGATTTTAAAGCTGCAAGGAAAAACAGAAAGTAAGAACTCTTTTTGTAATCCTCTGTCCGCCCCTTCCTACAGAGGCCAAAAGTAATTTGGTTGTCTTTGGGGTCTTCCTCCTTTCATCCACGACCATTTTCAGCCCTTCCAGGCTCCAATCTCCAAAGCTGTCCACACGCAGCAGCAGCAGCACTCTGTGCCTCGCACCCTGACTGCCACTCTGGGGCAGAGGCCTTCTCTGCCCTTTTTGAGGGTGTACCACTGTCTCAGTTTAGAGACGGCATTAGGAGAAGACACTCTGAAATGAGTCGTCTCTCTAAAAGGTTCCAACAATCCCTCTCCACCAACAAGAAATGAATATTAATGGTGAAAGTGGAAAAACCCCCAAACCTAACAGTTTATTAACAATCAGAATGCCCACAAGGCAAAGGGGGAAAAGCAAATAAATGCTAGATATTAAGCTGTCATATCTTATCCCTCCACACAACACCTGAACAAAACCCCAAAATGCCAGGGGAAATACCGCTCACGACGTGACGCGCGGTACGAGATGGCGGCGACGCCTCCCTCACGGAGGAAACCGCAAAGAAAGAGGAGATTCACGCCGCAGCTCGGGCAACAGATGAAAACCTGGGGACTCTGGGGCGTCGACCTCGTCTCCACGGCAGAGGAAGCAGCTGGGCTGGAGCCTCTTGGTTTCCTTTCTCTCCCCGGCTCGGCTTCCCGAGGTGTAGGGCCGGAACCGAGCGGCCCCACTCGCACAGCTCCTGTTTCTCTTGTCTCGGACGAACAAACTGTCCAGTTCACCCCAAAGATAGCTGAAGGATTGCTGCTGCAGCTCCTCCAAGGTCAGGGAAAGGAAAAACTTCTTGCCTGGATTAACAAAGCCAAGCTAGCCAAGGAAAATCAGACTGCACCGCGCCCTGAGGAGTGAGGCTTAGAAAAAGCCGGCCAAAGAGCCCAAGCTTGCCCGCTCCCCCAGCCACACACCTTAAAGATACGACAACCACTTCGGAGGATCATGGAACAGATCATCATCGTAAATCACCCCAAGACAACCACTTGCTCAGGTCTACTACGGTGGACAGTTTTTCTCTCCCAAACACAACATATTAGATTTCACTTAACTATATTAGAAGTTCACCAGGTCTGGTGCAGTGCTGCCTTCACATGAACATGAATGGACAACAGGTATGATTACAGATGCAGCCTGGGGATGCTGAGTTGAGGAAGAAAAAAGAGGCTTATAACTAAACACATAGTATTTCCATATAAATATATATTATTATGTGTCTGTAAAAATATTTAAATAAATTTAGGCAGAAGTACAGACAGCTGGGCAAATAGCTCTGCAAACCTACCAGGAAAATATCACTGGAGCAGAGTACTATCAATCCACAGAGCCATAACTTTCCTTTCTTCCTCGTGCAGATTTCCCTATCTCAAGGCAAAGGTGTGGAGAAGCCAGCTTCTAGCTCACAGGTGAATGCACTGCTCAGGAGACTGTTATTCCACCCTCAATATAATGAGTCAGTATGTTTACACAGTTAAACTATTAAGATAATTTTACTCTTCAAAGACTCATAGCTTCCATAATTAGCCTCAAGCAATTTTAGGTTTGGAACTATTAACATGAATTGGAGGTTCATTCCTGTACAATTGCCTGTCCTGGCTGTTGGCTGTGTTTGACTAGTTTGGGGGTGCCTGGGATAGCTCTGACAGTGAACTGCAGGCTCAAGTCCTTACACAGCTTCTCCTGCCTACTTGTAGTAACTACAGGCAACAAAGTTCTTGGCATTATAAAGCAGAATGCCCTACTGAAGTAGCAAAAAAGTTTTGGTGATGCACTGGAGAGTTCCAGGAAACACACAGGGACTAGGAACCATCTGAAAGCAGCACAGAATAGAGACGTGAAGGCCTTTCTCTTTGGTCTGGGTGGCTTCAGCAGGAAGCTGGGATTATTCCTTGTGTTTTCCAGGGTTTGTGCTTCCTTCTTCAACCTTGGCTTTGTAGTCACAGGCTCTCATGCTGGTACCAGCAGATTTGCATGAGCTCAATGCACAGCTGCTTTTCTGGAGCCAGGATCCGGCCCCAAGGGCCCAGTGCAAGTTCAGCCAGGGACCAGCAGAAGCCCCCAGCATCACTAGGGTTTCTCTCTACAGACTTCATGCGTTGCAATGCAAACAAGCTCTCCCCTACCAATGGCTGAGAGGGGAGAGAATGAAGAAGGGGATTTTCTCACCTTGAGCACCTGTAGTAGCCTGAGGGACAAAAGTGTCACACACTTTGCTTTTCTCTTAAAAACAGGCCTGAAGGAATCTTCTTTATTTAATGTTTATGTAGCCCTGCCAAAACACCATATAAGTGCACTTGAAGCAACATGTCCAGTTCAAGCAGACCTGAACACCAAAGTTCTTGGATCCCTTTTGTTCTACTCTCATGTTAGATCTCCTCAGACTGTAGCAAATCTGAGATTCATCTCTGGAGACAAATTTTGGGGTCAAACCAGTCCAGCATCTAGTTACAAATCCCGTAAGCCACAGTGTCCTGTGCTATGCCGCCATTCAGAGATCTCTGAAGGTAGCCAGGATGTGTCACTGAACACTTTGAGAGCTCTGGCATCTAAGACTTGGTCCCAGCCAGGAGAGTCTTCAGACAAGGCTTGGCTGGTAGAAACAAAATTATTATGGATTTGCTGCATTGAACAGCACCTTCCTTTAACTGCTGGCTGGGAAAAATCATTTCAGAGGTGCTGGCAGCCAGCCTGGGCACATGGATGAAGGATTGAGCAGCCTTTGATCGGCTCAGCTTGTTAATCTGCCCACCCGTGCCACATGTCTCCTCCCCAGGATCTCCCAGCTGCTTTGATGCCTGGCAAGCCTCCCATATCCACTCTTCCCTCCCTTCTCCTCTCTAAGCACCTGCTTTCCATGGCCAAGGGAGGGAGTGGAGCCCTGGCTCTCCCCATTCCTGCCAGCCCAGTCATTGTGCAGTGCAAGTCCTGCTCTGCAGATGTCTCTCCTCAGCTGAAAGGAAGAGACAAAAGGGAGCTGCCCAAATCATGAGCCGTGCATCAAGCCCAGGCATCCTCCCCCCTATTCTCATGCTCTCCATCCTGCTGGGCCTTTGGCAGCCCTCCCACCATGACCAGAAAGTTATTCCTGACTGTGCATCTCATGCCCCACATGGGCCCTTTGGGTAAACAAAAGCCACCCAAAATCTCTGCCAAATGTGAATCCTCCCTCCCCTGCCTGCAGCAGCCAGGCTGGCAGCTCCCTGCCCTGTGCCCTGCTGGGGTCCCCTCCTCATGGCCTGTGCAGCTGTCTTTGGGGACAGTGGCAGCTGCTGGAGTGGGGAGTGGGGATCTTTCGAAGCGCCAGTTTGTGATGGGCTGTCATGGGAAGGAGTTGAGGCTTGCCCTGCTTGCCTGCCTGTGTGCCCTCAGCTACTCTCCCTGAAGGGGTGGGCATCTACAGGAGCAGATAAAACCTCCCGAGGACCAAATCAGATCTGGATGTTGTTTCTCTCTTGCTGTTGACTTGAAAAATCAAATCCAGGATGATTCTAACCCTCCATGATCATCATGACAGTGATGGTACAGTGGTGTTTGCTGGTGAGGTGAAACAGCCCACTTGCCTGTCCCCAGCCTTGCCCTACCATCCCTGTGTGTTAGTGGCTGCTGCTGGGAAAACCAGTAATGCATCTTCTCTGGAAATAACAAGCATGTGATTGTTCCTAATCCGACCTAGCAGAGCAGTCCCAGATAAGAAAAATCCCTCATCGGGAGTGTTCCTGATGACCTTGGACAGAAGCTGCTGTTCCTGCCAACCGTTCCCAGCTGCACCAATATTCCTTCAGAAATATTTCCTATGAATACATCACCCTACTCCTCCAGAAATTCCAAACTTTGCCTTTGACACACAGGGCCTGATGCTGGGCAACATCTCCCACTCAAACTGGAGTCTCAGACAAGAATAAACCATCTTAGGCAGTGAGAGGTCAAAAATAGGGAGTCAGGAAGCGCCCTTAGCTGTGCCTGCCCCCATGCAGCTGTGTCCCCTCATACACCACTCATATGCTCTGCATGGGGATATGATCCCTCTGGGAGATTCTTTCTGTGCTTGCCAGGACAGAAGTAGTGTGTGCTTGGGACAGCTCTGTGTCTGCTTCCTCATGTGATGTCACACCAGTGCCATATGGTCCTCGCCCAGTCCCATCAGGTGGTGGTGGCCCACGGCCCCATGCAGGCAGGCAAAGCAGAGAGTTGTACCGACAGCCAGGAGTCAGAATTTGTGCTTCCTTCCCCCTGTACCTACCCCACAGAAACAAATGCAAATATGTGTTTAAAAAAACAAACTGCAGGGAACTGGCAGGGGACCAGGTTTCATGTCTGTGTCACTGTGTCAGCTCTTGCAGGGCCTACGGCAGCATCACCAAGACAACAACCTTTCAAAGGAGGAGCAGTCGGTTCCCCTGGAGAACAGAGCAGCAGCTTGACCCGGCAGCCTCCAAGGTCTGCTTGGCTCTAGATAAGCATCTGCTTCCCCACACAGCACTTATCTCCTTTTCCAAGGCTCTCATCACTGAAGCTAAGAGGCTTCATGACTGATTTACCTTTTCCAGCAAACTAGCTGGGAGGTGAGTATTATTTTATGCTAGAGATAAGGGCACATTGATTGAACTCACCTAGAAAGCTTGTTAAAAAGAAGGAAGAGAATTTAAACCTGTGGAGCCCTAGTATTTCTCATTAGCTGCAGGCTTTGCTCCATGTGGGAGTGCAGCTGATCTCCCTACAAACCGTTTCTCACCTAAGATCCTGCTAGAAAACCATTTTATCCAACCACCCTGTGGCTGGGGCAGAAATGAGAAGATGAAAGGTGTACCTGGTAGTAGCATAACATTTCCAATCCTGGGTAAAAATGAGGGATTAAAAAAACCAAAACAGAGGTTGGGAAAATGGTGGGGGTATAAAAAGGTGGAGAAACAGAACTCTGAGTTCCTTATGCCTCTAGGATTTGGCACAGGGATCAAAGGCAGTGTGTTTGGCCCATGTTGCTTTGTCTGTAGCCCTGTCTCCCTGCACACCTGCCCGTGTCAAAGCTGAGGAGAGCTGAGGCTCAGCTTCTCCTTGCTGAGGATCCACTGGTGCCCCACCAAGAGCACCCCAGTGAGCTGAACCTGGCATTCTACCCCAGCACATGTGAAGATCTCACACTCACTCTTGACAGCTTCCTCTTCCTGCTGATGCAGGGGAAGCCCAGCACCCACCCATCCAGACACCCCTGCTGGCACTGCCTGGCCGCAGCGAGCATGGTGAGCTCAAACAAGTGCAGCATATCCTCTGGCCAAAGGGAAGGAATTCCTGAATGGAATGCACACACCATTCAGCTTCTGGTTCAAGCAATATCTTGCTGTGGTCCCGATGGGGATAACAACACAGCAGGAAAAACTATACTAGAAAAAAGACATGTGTGGGGGTCAGAGGCAGGGAGAGGAAGAAGCAATGTAAGCAAAAGGAGGAAATGCTATGGTGAGCCAAATGAGAGTGCGGGGAGAGGTCTTCTTCTTGTGCCAGGAATCCGGCCAAGCACTGACTTCAGTGTTGTTCTTTGAAGAGAGATAAAAACACCAGTTCACTCAGAGCATGGCCCTAAGAGCTTTGGGAACAAACCTTTCTGTTGCCCTCTCCTGGAGCCAGCTCTGCTCCTACGGGGAATGTTTGCCATCCAAAGACAGCTGGGCAAGGGTGAGAGAAAAGAATTAAATCTATTGAGTGTTTTTTTGTGCCCCAGCAGTTAAAGACCTCATCTAACATCGTAAGGGCACCTAATTTCTCCTGAAATTTGAATATATCCTGGAAAACTCAAGCCTCACCATCGTGGCATGTTTAGGCATCTGACTGTATGTTAAATTTTCCTTACTCTCACTCAAAAGAAGACTGAAATGTTTCTTGCACCTGTATTTTCAAGAGCAGCAATTGAACAAGGGGGGTTTTTTATTATTTTAGTAAAGCAAGACTCACATTTCACTGAGCACTGAAAACTATAAATAAGAGTTGTCCTGAAATGAATTCAGGTGGTACAGACTGCAGCATGCCTTGTGTACAGACAGGGTTTAGAAATAGAAAATTTTAAAAATAACTGCAGTGCTGGTGCCTCAGAGTGTTTGCTGCCCAATTCATGCAATAGTTTCTCTTTGTTTACTTAAGATTAGGCCCTATCATCCCAGTCTCCAGGTTGTTTAATAGGGATATGGTCCCTTTGTGCCTTTTTATAAAGGCTTTCTGCATGGGGACTCAGGAGTGTTCAGAGCTGACATTTTGGAGATGTCCCTCTCACTATCCTCATCTCTTCCATAGCCCTGTGTTGTACTGGGCCATTTTCCTGAGTGGTGCATTGTGGGAATTTGAGAAAATACCCTCAGCATGCAGTCTGAAAATTTGCTATTCTCACTCACTGGAGATGAAACAATTCCTTCCCCAAGAGAAATAAAGATTTGTGTTTTTGGGTTAAAACCACACTAAATGTGTGCCTTCTGGGAAATGTCCTTGACATCTGTTTTAAGCGTGTGTTAATGAACAAACCAGTGCCTCCAAGCAGAGTCACGGCTCCCAGAAGAACATCTTAATCATTAACCATAAACTGCACAGTTTCCCTGAAGCTTAGAGAGCAGGGGTTTAGATGGAGATCTCATTAAGGGCCATCAGGAAACATCCCAGCTCTGGTGCTTGGGAGGGCACTGAGCAGGGACCACTCACAGCCCATGGTGCTTAATTGCTTACATCGCTGAAGATGTTCTCCCCAGTTACTGATCTGCAGCAAGCACAGGGCTGAACTCTGATATGCATCCCAGGAGGACTTTAGTTTGGTCTCTTTATAGCTTAAAAAGAGGTCTCTCCCCTGGATTCCTCCTATCATCCCATTTTAATCAAAAGCATCCAGACATTGCTGAGCTGTTCTCAAGTTCAGTGGTTTTCTGATCTGCCTTCTAGCATGCAGGAAGGAGAGTTCAGGTCAAACCCAAAAGGAGGAACTAGGCTCACAAAAACTCATGAAGTTTTTAATCAAGGTATCCCCAAGCTAATTTGTTGGTGGGGGCTTTTTTGCTTTGGTGTTTGTTTTTCTTACGTAGTCAGACATTCTGATGGCCTTTTGTGACTGCAGGGAAGCTGCACTGTGTGAAACAAGTGAAACCCAAGGTGTGACCTTGGAAGGCAGTGTTTGCTTTGATTTTCTTAAGGCTGAGGACAGGGGAGCCAATGAGAGCTTGGAGGCACAGAAGTCACAGTGGTGGTTTGCCTTGCAAGGAAGCTGCCCCAAGGGCTGATGGCTTCCCTTTGTCAGCCCAGCCTCTTTATCAGCTGCCCCACAAACGCTCTGACTCCAGTCGGTCACTTTGGTCACTCTCGCTCCACAGAGTATTTGCTTTCAGATACTGAAGCCAAAATCAGTTGCTGAAAAGGACATCCAGGTACTGAATGGCCTGGAAAGAGAGGGTTGGTTTCTTTTAATGTCTGTGTGTACACGGGACATGTCAAGCCAGTTCTGTAAACAAACTGGTGCCATCAACTGAAAGTTCCCAGGGTTTCCAGCAACAGGAGGGGGAAACTGGCACGGAAAAAGAAAGAGCAAAGTCTACATCCATTGCCTGGCACACAGGAGCTGAAGGAAGAACAGATTCAGGTTACTGGGCCAAAAATGTTCTCTTCTATCATATGTTTACAGAGCTTCTGCAGTCCTTTCCCTATACCTTAATGCAGCGTCCAAATAACTCTGTCCGAGAGAGAGGAGACAGGGCTGAACAGCTTTTCAGTAATTCATCAGTGCTTGCACTGTTCACAGAAATCTTGATGTAATAAATACGTGGATGCATTGACGACAAGGGTAGTGACCAGTCTTCTGCTCTGTATTAGTGGCAGGTAACAGTTAAGCTAAGAAATCTGTAATTTAGCTAGGGCTAAAGGAGAAAACACTGTTAAAATAACCTTTCTCCTTCTGAGTGACATCCTCATCATCTGTATTATCTTTATGTAGGATTAGAAATCCTACACAAAGGGCAGTTGGCCTTTAGATCAACTGCCTAGTCCTGTTTCTTGAGGGAGCCCCTCATTCTTCAGGGAGGCTGCAGGGAAGATCAATGAGTTCACTCCCAGTGACCTGAAAGCTGCTGGGAACTGTAGGAGAAGCTTATGACTAAAGCTTCCCCTGGGGAAGGATCAGAGTCGGGATAGGCAAAGTTGTGTTGCAATTTCTGGGACTAAAATGTGTAAATAAGCTATTGACCCACTGAGCTCCAGCTACAAGCAGAGGATAAACCGAGTAGGAAGCTCCACTGAGCTCCACTAGCCCCTGAGTCCTGCTCCCTCAGGTCAGGTTCTGGTGAACACCACCTAGAGCTTTTAAAGTAGCTCCTTTAAGAATCATCACCTAGTGCTGCTTCAGCTGGCAGCATACTGAGATCCACAGGGTCATCTCCAGTTTGACCCAGTGGAGATGAGCTTTTAAAGCTCAATATCCTACATCTGCCCAGTGCCTTTGCAATTTTACATGTGTTTCTTGAGCTAAACACATCACCCCATTACGCTTCTCAGAGGTCAGCAAGCTTGTACTCACTGAGCATCTGGTTTTGCCAGAGCCCATGCAGTGATGCAATACCAGCAGCTTTCCAAAACAAAGCTGGTTCAGTAGATACACAATGCCAGCCTTACACCACCACTGAGGCAACCTGTGACACACAAGTACTGGAGGTAAGGTTAGTCCTGGAGAAAAATATTCTGTGAAAATAGAAAGTAATTGTGTTACAGATTTTGTCCGATCCCTGCCAGGATTTCTAATCCACTGCACTGTTCAGTGATGACTTAGACTTGACATGAGGAGTCCAAGGCTTGACAGGAGAAGAACGTAAGGTCCTCAAGGTAGTGTGAACCTACCTGCTTGTTATGCCAAAGGCAGGAGTGCTAAAGTGTGCCTGATGCATACTGGAAGAGTCAAGTGAAAAAGCTGTATCAGAGACTTAATTTACAGCTAAATTCTGAAAGCCTGGTCTCTCCTACAGGTGAAGATAAAAGTGAAACCTTAACCAGGAAGTCTGACATCTGAGATAGAAACTCTTTGCAACTATAAATATTTCAGTGGGACACTGTATTGTTGTTAGTTCTCTGGATGCTATATTATTACATTGAGCAGCAAGTGAAAGCAAGAGGCTTAGTTTGGGTGTCTGAAGACTGAGGATGCTGGCATCCCCTTCCTCAGGGCATTCCTCCCTAAAGGACCTTTGCTGGGCATCTCCACTCCAGCATCCCAGGTTCATTTGAAGCCACTCTCTTCTGTTAGCAGCTCTTGGCACAGTGCCAAGCTCACACCCTGGGCAGCTCTGAGCCACAAAGCAGCCAGGCAAAAGCAGAAGCCGCATGAGCTGGAGATTGGGAAGCCACTTCCCTGGAAGATCCATGTTTCTGTGTTGTCACCTTGCTCTGGTGCAGAGCATCAACTCACAGTGCCTTGGATGGGCCTTGGCAGAGCAAGGCTCTGAGGATGCCCGGTGAGAACCAGCGACTTGTGCAACAAGGGCATTTTAAAACTGTTATTTACAACCTCTCAAGTTTTGTTTTTCTTTTCCATCCCTTCCTCTGTGTTTTGTCTTTACTCTCTTGGGAAGTGACAACACAAATTATGACACAAAGTGTGGTTTCACATATAACATAGCTGGAGCATTCAGCCATGGAATCTTCTGCTTAAGTATGACTTGCTAGTTCTTGTTTTGTCTTCTTTTGATTAAATTGAACAGTAGAAGGGATCATAACCATGAGATCCACTTGCTTCTCAGGAAACATCATTACCTATCAGTTACTCAATACTTTTGTAGGTGTACAAATACTTGTAATATAAATACGTTATAAAAACCTGCGTATTTCTAATTATACCAAGCAAAAATATAGAAAAAAATCAAAACTAGTTGGCAGAGGTCAGAAAGGAAAATAAATGAAGATATTAGGAAAACCTTCCATTTTACTTTTGGTTGCTCACAATTTCAGACTGGAGTAAAAAGACCTCAGAGAATTTAAAAAACCCAAAGTTTGTGTCTTGAGCCTTCATTCAAAAGATAATTCAACATAAATGATTATGATTAAAAAATGATTCCTCTTATTTCAGTATTTTTCCAAACAACTCTAATGAGGGATTTGTGAAATAACCATTTGTCTTTGCAGCTGTAGCCTTCTAATTAGACTTTTATTCTGAGGTGAATTTTTAAACCCTTCAGACCTGAGACATTACACACAATCCTCTATAATCTCTTCCTGAGGAAATTATTGTATTATTTAGTGGTTTTTGTGTTGGGTAATTACAGCAGGCTTCTTTCCTCCTTTCCACTCCTTGTTCTCTTTATGTACATTTGCAATGGGTTCCTAGGGCCACAGCCTCTGCTGCTTTCCAGTGTATTATTCAGTGAGATGCAGGAAGAAGTGAGGGACGTGGGCTTGGAGGGATTATTTCAGCATGGAAGATTTGGATTTTTAACATAGAAACTGCAGTGCCCTTTGCCTTCAATACCTGTAGCTAGACAAACACAGCATAGCAGCTGCCTCACAGGCTGTAGGAGGAAGTGCAACAGCAGGGAGAAAAAAAAGCACATGCAGAGAGGAAACTGAGAGTTTCCAGATGGCAAACATCAGAGCAGAGGTCAGCAAATGGTTGAGATGATTGCAGGCAGTGCTTTTCCTCTGCCCAACCAAAGGCTGAGTGTACTGCTGAGGAGGAGAGCTCTATCTTGAGGCAGGACACAGGCAACTGGTAATGCTCCAACTCTGTTCAAGGCTGTGCCTTTTGGCTCTGCTGTATTTCTCACTCGGTGGGAGCTTCTCATGGACGCTCTCACAAAATGCCAGAGCTCTTCAGAGAGCAGTTGCCAGCCCTGACTTTAAAGGACCTTCCTAGTTGTGAGCTTTGAAAATTAGGAAGGGTGGCTGCTTCCCAAGGTGTATTTTATTCTCATAAGAAGGAAACAATGAATAAAAGTAACATTCCCTAGGACACGCGGCAGAGGCAGCATCTGTAAGGCTTTCAGAGAGGATATTTAGTCCAGCAGCTGGGCTGGAATTTGAGTGCTGTGTGCTGTTCCTGCCTCTGCCAGAGCATGCCCTGTCACCTGTAACAAACCCCCTCCCCTCTGCTTGCTCTCCTGCCTTTTCTAGCACCATTTCTCAGACAAGCACTCCAGTGCCTGTACCACATCTCAAAGGGTTCTGCTCAGGATGTTTTCTCCAAAGGCAGGACTCAGTGTATTCATGCAAGGCAGACTGGACTGCATTCAGACTTTATTAGCTAATCCCTATTTAATGAGACTGGTAAGAAGTCGTGTGTATATATACACACACACAGAGTGCCTTGTTTGTGCAGTATAATATAATGGCACTTAATGCTGAGGTAATGGGAGCTCTGCATACTTTGAAAATGAAAGCCATAAAAAGTGAATCTTGCATTAGGAAAAAACAAGTAGCCTGGTTTTTAGTGATCAGCTTTGTTGCCTGGGTACCAGTACAGAAACTCTTTTTTACTTCTTGCCAGGAGCCTGTAAGAGTATGCTGTATTTTATTTCAGTCCAGAGCCATTATGGCCATTTATCCATCTCCACAGAAGTTCTCCATTTGCTGCTTCACATAGAGACCCAGGCTGGCACCAGGGACAATCCTCCCTGCCTGGTGAGGGAACTCACCCAAGGCTGCCTCAAGGATCTTTCAGGGGAGGATTTGAATTCTCAAAAGCCTTATTGTCTTGGTAAGGCCCAAAAAGCAGCGATCCTTCACCTACCTGCTTTTCTGTAAGCCACTGAAACAATGCAAGGCTGTGCTGCCCAGCAGCTGCTGACTGTATCAAGAGAGATAGCTGAACTGGGATGTAGAAACAGCAGCAGAGATTGCTGGACTTAGGATTTTACCAACCTGAAAAAGCTGTGATGACTTGCTAATGTAGTCTGCAGACAAGACAAGTGTCTTGAGACACCAGCAGATTCAGTGTGCTTTGACACAGCATCGCTCATCAGCTGAACCTCAGGGACTCATAGCACTGCAGTTGGAAAGCAGAATACATAAAGCTGAGGTGCTCACACTTGGGCTAAGGACAGTAATTTTTCTTTATTCTGGTAATGAATTTGCTCTCTCCTTTTCTATTGTAAATCAGAGGATTAATTCTTCAGTTCCAAGTCCTAGAGATTCTTGCAGAATTAAGCCAGGTTCCTGCCTTCCCATCAACATGTCTAATAAAATTGCAGGACATATTAAGTCCCTGAACAACACAACTGCTAGCCCCAGTGCCCTTGAGGAGCTTCCACAGCCATAATCACTGAGAAGAAATAATTACATCCACCTGGAGGAACAAAACCCAGCTGATTCCATTTAAGCTGCAGTTCATCCTCAGCCAAATCAATATGCAGGAAAAAGCAGAAATTCTTATTGATAGCAGCAAATTTTCAGACTGAAATAGCAAATTGTCAGTGATACAGTTGATTTGCACAGTTAACATTTCCAGGTTTTTCAGAACACTTATCACTCCTGCAAGCTGCCATGAAGAAAATGCCAAACAATCCTGGTGAAATTTTCCCAGAAGTATGTTTAGTGCTGGGGAACAGGGATTTTCCAAAGTAACTTCTGACCCTTAAGTGAAGAAGTCTAGCTGTGAAAACACAGCAGTTCTCAAACAGTAAGAGATCAAAATACTGGTAAATCTCAGCTTCTTCCCACTATGGCAAGTACCTTTTGCATTTGGTGGAAAGGCCCTGAGTCACAGAGAAAAAAAGCTGCTTTTTGCCAGTTTCTCCTGGCAGAGTGTGTTCCTTGAGGAAGGGCTGGAAATAAACTTCTTCCCTAATCAATTCTGTGGAGAGCAGCAACTCCAAAAATTGTGCCATTATATTTAGTAGCATCACTACTATCAAAGATGTTTAATTTACTAATTGATTGTATCCAATTCAGCCCAGAAACACTTACTTTTCCTGTTAAAGAGAAGGCCCTAAGACTGTGCAGGGAAAATCCTTAATGAGCTGTAGTGAGGCACTTTGAACATTTGTATTTTTTGTCTTATAGTAAGTGGTTGTAGGAGTGATGGGGTACACACTAAACTGGGCCAATTACCCACTGAATCACCTCCAAGTGGTGGCTGAGATGAGCTGTCTGGCTAGACAAGCAACAGCTTCCTTTTAAAGTAAAAAATTTTCTTCTTTTAACTCTTATAACAAAGGTCACATTTTCACCAGTTAATAGCAGGTCCAGAGACAAGAATTCACAAAGTGGAGATAAAACCCAGCAGTTTCAAGAAAGAGCTCAAGCATAAATTGTTTTTAAAAATCAGCTGAAAGGAAGATCAGTCAGTAGTTTTTAAACTGCCTTTCTGAAAAGCAAATCAGCTTGACCAGAACCATTTTGAAGTTAAAGAATTAAGAAATGCTTAACTACCTTTATACTAAATCTTATGAAGCACCATTTTGAATAGCTGCTTTATCAGCCTATAAATTAGCTTTAACAGCCAGCAACTATGAGTAAAGAAGGTTTTACTCCAGTTCCTTTGTCTACTACAAGTTCTCAAAGAAAACAGAAGGAACTTGCCAGCAATAGGCAAGACTGAAAAAACATACCAGGAAGTGACTAAGCATTGTCTCTGCTCACCAGTGTTCATTTACCTATGTCCCCACCAAGTGTACCACACAACACTCAGGGGCATCTCACCCTTTAAAAACCAATTACAGAAGGCACAGGCTGGAGCATGCTTTGCTTTCCTTCAAGGTCTTTCCTCTCCACCATGAGATCACAGTGGAAGTGCTGGTGTACAACTGCAGTTCTGGGACCTACCCAAAGCATCTCACCAGGGAACTTGAGTTTCCTCTCTCCATTTAAGAGGCACTGCACCTCCCTTAAAGGGGATCACTTCCAATCACACTTTTTATTAGTTAGCACTACTATGACTGAGTCCTCTACCTTATTTGGTTCTGAGAAACATGTCAGTATCCACAGGTGGTTTCTCAAGAACTTGAATTTACCCTTGGAATACTTTCCAAGATTCCAGGCACCTATTACATATCAATATTTTCAAGTATCTGCAAAGCCTCATTCTGAAGTGTTTGTTCCCACTCCTTTCCCTATACTGCCATTTCCACTAGGTTTGCTGGGTGCAGCAGTACTGTAAATGAAGCCTTCAGCAGCCTAGAGAAATGACCTGGCTGCTCATACTGGTACACCACATGAAATGTTTGGATTAAAACTCAGTGTGTGCTGGTTCCTTTTACCTTTGCTTTGAGGGTAGTCAACAGGGTGGATATAATGAAGTGCTTCAATTAAAACTCTTCTGACCTCTAAAGCTACAGACTTAGAAACTGATGTTCAGTCTGCTTTTCACTGCTTGCTTTAAACACCTTCCTATTAGAATTCAATTATACAATAAATGCTGAAGACACATTTAAGTAGAAGATATATCCCAGAGCACTGAGCCTGTATCTCAGTCTGCCTTTGCAAGGATCCAACAGAGATTAAGGCCAGAAATGGCATCTGTTTTATCCTGCAGCTGTAACAGAGACTCAAGAATATCAACAACAGTGTTTAAGTGCTTTATATTTATTATAAAGTATTAATAACTAAATGTATGGAAAATGATTCTCTGTACAAGAGAGTAACATGACAGCTTTTACAAGTTCTGCTATACAGTACATGAAATGCTGCAGATTTTTTCAGCCGCTTCAAACAGTATTTGCTATACAAGTCGAAAAGGGTAAACTTAGAAGTTTGTTTATAATACAGTGTTAGAAAGCACAAACAAGTAACATTCAAAATAAACAAGCTCCCAAATATCAAAAGAAATCTTTAGATAGCATGTACACAGATTATAGTCAAGTTTCAATATACATGTTATTGTTCCCCACAAGATGCTCCACTTTACTGGATTCCTGGAACATGATGAGAATTGAAGGTGCAAGAAAAGCACCTCTCAAGCCACATAAGAACTGGATGGGCAGAACAGCAAGTTCCTGAAGTGTTCTCCACAGTCTTTGGCTCCACTGTTCATTACAGCCATATACTGTGGCAACACAAGAAGAGAGACAGGCTTCAATTACCAGTACTGTCAATGCCAATCCAGTTATCTGGGGAGCTGCTAGAGCAATTCAAGGCACTCTTCCCAGTGCTGCCAGCCCACAGAACCCCCTGTGCAGGACACAGCATTTTAAGAGAACCAGGCTGGGCTAAAGCATGTTCTTGAACAACATGGAACAAACAGTTCAAAAACTCCTTCAAAACGTCCAGTTCAAAGCTCATTTGTACTTCACTTCCCAGGCACACCAGCCTAAGGGAAACATTCATGTGTGTCACTAACACTTTAAAGCACACCGCTTCAATGTGTTTAGTTGCTTCTGGTTAAAGTGTAAGGTATCAGCAGCTTTGAAGATAGTGTTCTTGGGGCACGGTGAACCTAAACTCACAGTAAGTTTTTAAGCCTACTTCACAGTTTAGCAGTTGTCTCCTTTGCTTTTCCTTCTCCTTAAGAGGCAGTGTCTACAACAATCAGCTGTTTGTTTTACAGCTGTTCTGCTTACAACACAAACCAGAATGCCAACACCCCCCAAAAATGTACCCACAGCAAGTTTGCTCTGATGCATATGGTATTGACACTTAATTGTAAGCTTCTCCCATAATACAAAATAGTTTCTAGATTGAAAAGATTTAAAGATATTGCATGGTTGTATTTTACTTTTGCCTCCCAATCTCATTCCAACTATTTACGGAACTGTAAACAAGTAATTTTTATAGTCCTCAGTACTGTACACCTGCATTCCCAGGAACTGGAATTCAGTGACACCTTCATTACAGATACAGTAGCCTAAGCACAGTGAAAGTTCTGTCCAGCTGCCCTCTTCATACAGTAACCGACAGGCCACTCCTCCCACATTCACACCTTCAGCTTTCTCTTCTGATCAAAGTAGGCATCAAATCTGGATAACGCATATTCCTGGAGAAATAAAGGACATTCAGTACTCAATACAGTTAACAGCTCTTTTCTTTCCTGGGATGAGGAAACATAATGAAAGTATTAACTGTGTTAACTTTCCTAATCCATCATTTCAATGCACTAATTAGCTTTATTCGGAAGGATAATCTCTCCAGAGGTGTTCTGGCTTCTTAAAATTTCCTCCAGTTTTGTTTCAACTCCAACACAATTAGCTGCTGCCAAAATGTCAGAAAAAAACAGGTACTAAAAAGGCCAGGACTTCACCTAAAAGGCTGGCTCCTGCAACACTTCCAGTAAGATATTCCACGTACCTGCCAGTCCTATCACTTTACAGTACCCTGAGCACAGACCAAGAGCCAGACTGATCAGTTCCTCAAGCACAGGCTGCTACCCAGCACAGCTGTTGCTGCACACTGAACATCACCGTGGGACAACATGGGCGCTTCAAGTACTCAGTTCCAAATTCTCACTGCATGTTGGCCTCTCTTGCCTGGGATATCTTATTGCAGAATAATGCTGCAAGATAGCTTGACACAAGGCTGTACACTCTCTACATAACCATGGGAACTACTTCTGAAGTATTTATGATCTTAGTGTTCTTTACATTCTTAAGAAAAGAACACAAATTAGTAAAAAATGGATTTTTAAAAGCTTTACTCCACTTAGAAAATACTGGTTGCTGTGAGAGGCCATTCCATTGCCTTTTCAATAATGTACCACAGGTTATTTAGATTATTTGTTTTTAGTTGTGTAAAACTACAATTAAAAAACTTACCAGGTACCCAAACTCAATGGATGAGATCTTTGCTTGTATAATAGACCACAGACCCCAGAAGAAGTGTGATGCAAGGGCAAACCTGAAATTACAAGGCTATGTTACTGAAATAAATACCCAGCTAGGTCACCTTATTTCACTGTCTTCTTAGAACAGTATTCTCTAGTTTGGGGATGTCCACACCTTTTCTTCAACTATGATACTATAAAAATAACTCCCCATGGAGTAGTATTCTGTTTATTCCACTGTTAGTGTATATCACATATCTAATGCTGCAGTGGACAGATTGTTCTTTATCACATGTAAGTAGCTTTCAAGCTCTCTTGGCTCAAGTTCCTCCACCCAGTGAGACATACACAACTATAGGTACCACAGTGGAAGTCTGAAGATACAGTTGTACAAGGCCAGTTACCTGTTAACTTCTGCCAACACTTCTTCTTCTAGTTCAGACTTCTCTTCATTGCTCAGGTTTTCAAAGCCATCCTGGAACGCAGACAGGTAACTGGAGAGGAAATGAAGCTGGAAGGCAAGTAAACAACTGAGTTACAACTTTTTATCTCAAGATATACTTGTTTCTTTCAGACCTAGGCAGACCTTCTAATAAGTTGCGTTTTTTTTCACCCCAAACATCAGTAGTGTTGGAGTTAGCTTTAAGATTAGTGGTGCTTCTAACAGTTGCTTGAAAGTCTGGTTTAAGAAAAGTTATAATATTAGGAGAGGCAGCATATTGCTACTGCCAACTAATTTCATAGTTGCAGTCTACAACTACTGAACTTTTTGTGGTGGATGGCTACACAGCACATAGTAAATATTCTATCTTGACTAGCTATTAAGTTACTATGATTTTTAAAGCAAAGGTAGTCAGGATTAGAGAAAGTATTACATTTAAAGAAGTCATAGAGGAAATATCTTGGGATGCAGTAAGTCCAAAAGGTAATTGAAAAAGAGTTAAGATGTGAAGACTGTGGACACTGGCATTTAACTATGCCTTTTGTATCTACCTGTTGTTTCTTCGAAGGATATTTACAAAAACTGGCTTTGAAGAATGGGTATTTCTCATATGAGTAATCATACATCCATTCACAGAAGTGATTTCCAATGTCAAATCCTCTGAAAAAGAAATAAAGACAAAGTACCTCAATATTTACAAACTAGCAATCTGGGGGTTTTTTTTAGCAAACCTAAAATCACGTTTAAAAGCACAGGGCTACTCAGAATTTACTGCAGTTTTGCTGGAGGTAGAGAATTGATAACCAGAAAACAATTTTTTGCAGGTTATTATAAAAGTTAGTAAAGAGGGCAGTTAAGAATGAAAGCTACCAGCTACCTGAAAATACTAGACTTTGCTACTGAACTTTATACCAATGGAGACAGTAAAAATACTTGAGTATGCACTACATCTCAGCGTGAAGTCAGACATCTCTAATATTGGCATTATTGCAGGCAAAGTGATCATATTCAACATATTCCACTTTTACATTATTGGAATTCACTTATGTTCCAGCTATGGTGAAGTTTAATCTCAGTGACTATACCCACTTAGATCATCCTTAGAAACACTTCACTAGAAGGCTAGAAAAAGGAAGAAAAACAAGCATGTTGCATAACCATGTGGTGAAAAACTTGTATTCTCATCTGCATAGATAAAAAAGCCATTAGAAAGGACAGAAGGGAAAAACACAAAAGCAAAACAATCTTACATACATATGCACACAAAATTTACCCTTCTCCTCAGGTTCCCACTAGAAATAAATTTTGACATGCAAGCAAGAAGCCATTTGTGCATAAACAAGCCCTCTAGTCTGAACAACCAAGGAGCCCCAAAATCTTTGCCTCTGCTGTGTGCCTAAACTCAACAGCATCAGAACCAGAGCTGTTCTGATTAGTTAGATTTGCTAAGGACCACCATCAGAGCAGAACGCAATTCACTAGAACAGACAAACAATCAGTAGTGCAGCACTTGGCCTCCCTGTAACATGCAGAAAGGACCACGCTTCCATGCTGAAGAGAAAATAAAGTGTTTACCGGTAATTATAGCTGCTGTATTCAAAGTCAATGAGCATCAGCTTTTGGTTTTCTGAACTTTCTCTGTCTTCCAGAAGTAAGATATTACCTGAAAATTAAGATAATACTGCATATTTAATAATGCAGGACAATCAGAGAAAATCAATACTGTGTATCTCAAGGAACATTGTTCAGCTAATCCCAGTTATCCCTTATATCTGCAGGGAAGAATTATAGGTGTGCTGGTTTTGGCAGGGGTAGTTAACTTTCTTCATAGTAGCTGGCATGGGGCTATGTTTGGATTTGTGGTGTTGATAACACAGGGATGTTTTTGTTACTGCTGAGCAGTGCTTCTGTAGAGTCAAGGTCTTTTCTGCTTCACAGCTCAGCCCAAAAAGGGACTGAGGGTGCAGGCAGAGTTGTGAGGAGGTACAGCTGAACAGCTGATCAAAGGAATTCCACACTATATGCTCACTATATAGAGTGGGAAGAAGGAGGAAGAGAGGATGTTGGAGTGATGGTGTTTGTCTTCCAAGTCACTGTTGTGTGTGATGGGGCCCTGCTCTCCTGGGGATGGCTGAACACCTGCCTGCCCATCAGCAGCAGTGAATTAATTTCTTTGTTTACTTTGCTTGTGTGAGCAGCTTTTGCTTTCCCTAATTAACTGCCTTTATCTCAGCCCATGAGTTCTCACTTTCACCTGCCCAATTCTCTGCCCAGTCTCACTGGGAAGACTGAGTGGCTTTGTGGGGCTGAGTTGCCAGCTGGGCTTAGTTAAACCACGACAACAGGAAAAGCCAAGTTGCAGTGGCTGTTCAACAGCTCTCTGGAAGTTGATATATATAGCTTTACCTGGTAAAGCTGAAAGCAAGAACATTTTTTCTGTACAGGGAGAGGCAGATTTATTCTCCCAAGGATCCTCTTTCCCCAGTTTAGCTTGGAGCTAGCTCAAGTGGCCCTGTCAGCCTTAGCAGTCCTTGCTACGTTGTTTTTTCCACAGTTCGTGATCTATGAATTTCACAGCATCTCATATCAGCATAACGCTGTCACTGATCATACAACACTTGGGACAGAAATTGCTTTTCAGCAGCCTGAAAGTCAGTCTGGTCACTCTGCTGTTCTAGTATCTGGCACAACCAGTAGCTATACAGAAAGTTTAGGTGATTGATTATGTGTCTTTCAATTCACATAGTCACTATAATTCATCTAAAATACATCAAGTCTAACTCTGTCAAGTACCAGTTAGTAAATAAATGTAGAGCAATGTCAAATTCTGCAGTAGTGTGATCCCTCTCTGCATGTAATCTGTTCTCCATGTCACACTCTTGCACCAACAGAAAAAACAGCACAGTATTTCACACATGTCCCCCAAATCCCTTGGAACTTTAGAGTCCCCAATTTGCCTCAGCCTTATTATGCTCTGACTTCTCCAGCGGTGCACCTGGGCACATCAGCAAGGAGACCTCAAACTCCACCACTACTGACACCTCATATTAGTGGCTTTTTCCCCTTGTGCTATCTGTATGTTTCCATCCTCCAGGGCAGTTCCTCAGCCTTAGCTGACACACCTGGGACCACTGACAACAGAACAGCCCTGCACACAGTCCCACTAGAGCATCCTTCCAGCTCAGCCCAGCTTACCCACTGTTCAGGTGACAGGGCACACAAACACAGCATACCCAACACACCTTCAGCCTTGCTTCCTCTTATTTTTCAGTAACTGGCTCTGCAAAATTGTTATTCCTTCCATGACTCCCAGAGAACACTAAAAAAAGGTGGGTAAGATTTTCCTAGTGTTTCTTACCAGTACAAGTCAAACTGCCACATCAAACTACCCTAC
This sequence comes from Pycnonotus jocosus, assembly GCA_013400435.1. Lineage (NCBI taxonomy): Eukaryota > Metazoa > Chordata > Aves > Passeriformes > Pycnonotidae > Pycnonotus > Pycnonotus jocosus. The sequence continues at coordinate 389,373 of VWYP01018267.1, read as the reverse complement.
TCTCCATTTTCACCACTCATCACACTTCTTTAGCATCTTTCTTTAAAAATGACTCAAGTATACCCTACTCTGATCATGTACGTTGCAGCTAAGCAAGGTATGGTCTACACAGGAAACACATAAGGCTTCACATCATCAGCTGACCTGTACTGACAGAGCATGAGTACATTCTTGGCTTAACCAGTCACGACACCAGAATTCTCTGAAAAAGCCTGAAAGGTTGCAGAAGCCCATGCTTTACTCTGCTACTGTAGCACACCAGAGTGCACAGGCTGCTGCTGCAGGGCAGTACCTCCACAATGGGGCTACCTCTCAGAGAGCAAACAAGTAATGAGGAAAGGCTCAACAGTACATCACTGAGCAATACTGAAATATTAGCAGCTTACCCTCTTGACAATCGTTGTGGCAAAATACAACTGGTGAAGAAGTAGCTTCAAGCATAGCTCTAGAATAAAGTAACAGAGCATCTTTTAAGTAACAAATCACTAAGTTCAGTTCCACTTCCAGGTAATTTTGTAGTAAGAATTTGAAACATTATTCTCTCCCAGCACCAGCCTATTTTCTTAATTAGGAGCAAAACATCAGCACAATGAAGTTTGACTTCATGATCAGCAAGTCAGATCAGCAATTTCATCACAGAATTTTGTATTTGTATGAGATTCAGATTGGTCACAGAACCAAAACCAAAATCCCCAGCTGAGTAAAATGAATATAAAGTGCTATACTCTATAACATATCTGAAAAAGTATACAAAAATCCATCCAGAAAGTGTGGTAGACAAAATAAGCCTACCTTAGATTTTTCATTTCCTGGGGGAGATTGTAACTGAGAAGTTTGTTCAGTTTTCTGGTTTGAGATTCTCTGGTAAACTTAATTCTCAGCACTTGATTTAGATACCTGTTAAAAAAAAGAGACAATAATACAGGATTTGTAACAATGCATATATTATTCTTCCCATACTATGATACCATTTAAACTAAAATCAAGAGAGTTTGAAAGAGGTACTGAAGAAAACATTACTGTTCTTCAAGGTAACTGAAGCCCTTCATGTGACAGTTTCTGGGTACAGTGAAAGTTTGTGTTCTCAGGCATTCAGGAAGAATGATCTGCTTATCAAAATTACAGCAGGTCATATTTTTTTCCCATAAAGTATTGCATAACTTACTTTTCCATTGTTCCAAAAAGCCACTTCGGTTCCTTATTAAATGGCATTTTCATGCCATGAAATCTGGCCATCTTCTCAGCTATTTCAGCAGATATGTCAGGTAAGCTTAGTTCTTCAGTGCTCAGTTTCCTGCTCTGTAATAAAACACAGTATTGTTAAAGTACAGTTAATTGATGAGTTACAGAATTGTGATTAATTATAAACACTAGCATTAGGCTCTATGCAGTACAGTGTGAAATACTAGCACAGTACTCAAGCAATACTCTTTTTTGCTCACAGATGAACTTACAAAATTGCTGCCTTTGGAAAAGCTGTTAGCCAGCCCTACTTAAAACTTAATCAATTCACTTCTAGATTCAAGACCTGGGGAGTATCACATCTCACACTAAGAATATCTTCAAAGCAGATCAAGTATAAATATTTAAGAACATCAAAAGCATCTGCTCTTGTTGCTGTTAAAGGAAAGTGTTACTCCACAGCTTCCCCATGCTATGTTTGGTATCTAACAGGCTTTTTATCTTCATTTATTAGCTTCTGCTAGACTTGAAGAGTTTTTTGGTATCTCCCCCTGGCAAGAGCTACAATGGGGCTCTCCAACACCCACTCTAACTGTATCAAATTACAGCCAGCAATTACTACAGGCAGCCAAGTATTCTATTCCCACATCCCTGCTTTTCTGGGCAGTCCAGAGACCTTCTTGTCATGATCAATTAAAACAGCTTCCAGCAGCCCACTGACTAATTATGACCAGGACTTACGGGAATGAATTCCTCCAGTCGCCCTTGTGGGAAGATTCCATACAGCTTGGGGCCAAGCGCTCTCTCTGCAAGAATGGCAAACATAACACTTTCCAGAACCATGGCTTCTGCCCCCTACCAAAAAAATTAAAGTATTAGTTGGTGCTTGCACAGAAATTAACTTGGGTATGCACAACAGCTAAACTGTTACCAAGTGAGAAATTTTAGGGCTAGCTTTGCAAAGACTCAACATTTTACTAATCGAAGTTTCTTGACTTATAACTTCTAGTCAGCATGGGAGCAACACAAGTATTTTGCTTTCAAATTTAAAGCTGGGGAGGAAATTTGTATTACTTAACAGTTACTGTTGGTGGGCCAGGTCAAAGGAAAACTGCAAATACCAAAGCACCTTCTCCACTCTAACCTGTGGGAACTCTGCAAATTCAGTTCCTGGGGGAGTTCATCCCACTGAAACACAACACAGGTACAACAAATATTATCCTATATCAGCTATTTTAATGCTCTTCAGAACACTGCCTCTCAAAAGGACATTTTAGCTACACAAATGAATGAAGTGAACAAACAACAAAATATTTTTTATTGAATAAAACAAACTTTTCATCTAGAAGAATGACTTATGTTTTCCTCCCATTAAGCATATTTTAAGTATTCCCTTTTTTATTTTTTCAAGTGAGGAAATAACTTAAGCTCCTGCTAAGGAATGTGTGTGTGAATAAATGTCCTTCCCTTTCTACCAAGCATACCTCAAATTTCAATAACTTTTCTTTAAGGCTGTCTTACATCAATAGGCTTGGTTCATAACAAGACAGGCAGCTTCTTAATATAAATGCTTAAAATTTAATAGAAATATTAAATATTTTGTCTCAAAAATACATTTAAAAATCACTGAAGTGTAGCTTTCTGGATGGGTAAGATTATCTGTAAGTAAGCACAGAGGTCACATTATAAATCCCTACTTCTAGCAATTATGTTCACCAGAATCCAACTGTACTCATATCTTAAAGATCTGCCAAGCCTCTGCCTATTTTTTAGCAGCTCATCTTAAAGTCAGACCCATAACACTCTAAAGCATAAGAATGAAGGGCACAACATTAAGAAAGCTCTGAGATATTTCTGGCCAAAGATCCTTTTGCATTATTGCAGCCAAGACAGTATCAGACAGTATATAACTATATAAAGTTCCACTCTTGACTACAGTCCAGGCAACACTGTTGATAAATTATTTTTATTATTGTCCCACATATTATTCTGAGATCTTCAATAAATTCTAGCATTTCATATTAAGTGTAGTAAAGACTCATGAAGCATTGAGACTTTAGGACAACTTGCATATGAACGGATTGCATCTATGTTCTCCACCATTTTTTCATGGTTCCAGTTCCTCAAAGCACCAAATGCTTTATCCACTAACACACCAAAAAATGTTTTTAATCATTTCACATGCCCTCACCATCACAGGTCTGAACATATTCCATTCAGTTCTGAAACCTAATGCCAAGCACCAAAAAGGAAATTAGTTACAAGCTACAGAATGTCCACTCTATTATTAACCAATACTGACTTTGACTGCACCTGGTACAACACCAGGCATTTTTAAGTCTTTTCCTATTAAGGTGTCAGTTCCTTGTTTCCATATCTTACTGAAAAGCAACTCATTATTCTTGGATAACAGGAAGTACAAAAAACTCCTGTTATTCATTATGACATCTCTTCATGCATCAGAAGTCCAAGCACTAGGAGAACTTCCTCTACTGAAACCAAATGTTATTTGAGTGCAAGTCCAACGAGAGTTTTGGAACAATACCATCCATATAATCTCAGGCACAAAGGCTTCTCCTTCATAACACCCAAGGGACCTTTTACCAAGTCTCCTCTCCATATACTGCTGTCAAATACAGGATAGGTTTGGAAATAAACAACTAAAGGACATTTAAAAAATTCTATAGCATACTTTGTATGAACATTGAACAAATCTAGGTATCTGACTCTTCAGACTTATGTTCACCTGATGACTTCAAAGGATCAAGCATTGTAACCAAGGAAATTATGTATCTCAGGCCTTCAAACACTTTGCAATATACTCCTGCTGCCAAGACAACTGTTATTTTAAGATCTAGAGCTCTCAGTTTTGACCAGTTTGAGATTCATCTATAAGCACTTGTATTTAGATTTCTGAAGAAAATTGGATCACTCATTTTTTTTAAATGAATACTTAAAGATCAATGTTTTGTTTGAAACCTAACAATTATACATATCTTTTATAAGACTTTCCCAGGATGCAACTCCTATACATGCAAGGAGAAATCATAAGCCTTTCTACATTGCAGCTGGAACTGAAGCTTCTGCCTTTTTCTTGCCTTCACAAAAATTTCATTATAAAATACATGAAGTAGTCATATTCCAAGGAAAATTACTGCAAATTATAGCAAAACCCAAAGTAAAACAAATTCCTGTTAAAAGGCCTTATGAGCTGACAAGACTATCCAGTGTTTAGACAACTGACACACACCAGGCAGCTCAGAAGCTACAATGCTTTTGCTAGTGAACCCAGAGAATTCTAGTCTCTAAAGGATTATCATCTCTTCTCATAACCTAGACACAATAAAATTAACAAATCCATCCTGACAGTAATTCTTGAGAACACTGAATCAACAGTGAAATTTCAGCACTATGGGATTAATAGCAGAAAACAACCTATCAGCAGAAAATCTGATATCAGATTCAAATACTGAAATCAGTATTTTCAAGCAACAAATACCACAAATAAAGTTCTGAAGTTCAAAACCTTGTTTCCTGTACTGCAAAACTTCTGTCACCAGGGTGGGGCTTGTTTGGACTTTTTTCTTTTATAACTTTAATTTTTTTTAACAGGACTGTGGTCGAGGAGAAATCAACCCATCTCCATTTTTCATCTTTGAAAAAAACTGAGGTATCAAACCAGTACATTTTTCTGTTCAGTCTGTTCAATTCTGTTCAACTGATTGAAGCTGTTCCAGTAAGCTAAATAAACTTCAACAGAACTTCAAAAGCAGTCATTCGACAACAAAAAATTTAAAACCAGTTTCAACTCACTAGGAGGAAAAAACCTCTAAACCAAACAAATGCTTGAAAATGTTTCAGATGGCATTGCCAGAAGGCAAAAAATACAAGGAGAGAAAAGCAGTACTTATCAATGGAGTAAAATATACTTTTCCCTAGTCACTGCCAAAATCATTACAGAGCTGAAAACAGAGTACATAACAACCAAGGCATCTGGTTATCATGCTGCAATGTTATCCCTTACTGAAAAAAATAATGCCACAGTAAAAATCTAAATTACTGAATCCTGTTCAGATGACCTTATGAAAAGATACACTTAGCTAAACATTATGCTGCAGGAGAAGAAATTATTCTAAATGCAAGAACTTTAAAGTTTGCAGAGCAGAGATGATCCAAGCACAGTGCTAATCAGGAACATGTCATGTTCAAGAGCAAGTTCTCTCCAGCTCCATGTATTTTCCTCAGAGGAGTTCACCAATGTATTAAAAAATTAGGGATTAGGTAAAGCAGAAAACTGATGTTCATCTACTTAAGAAGAGTCTAATACTAGAAACTGCAGTACTGATACCAATATTGAAAATGGTAAGAAACCATTTAAGGTAGAATTGGGGGGCTGTTTCTTCACCATGTGGGATGCTTAAATCTTCCCAAACTATGTCCAGACACTCACATAATGTTGCTTCTGTGAGCAAATAAATTTCTTCATTACTTTTTACATTTTCTAGACACAGTCCAGGTGGAATAACCACTGGTTTAAAGCAAGCAAAACCACCACATTTCCCTATAATCTATAACATTCTGTGAAACAAGCAAATTTAATTACTCACTTGCAAGTCATTTTCCTTCTGAGACTGTACAGACTCTCCCTTATTACAGGACCTCTATGAATGAGAAAAAGCAAATACAATGAGAAGATGAAATTTAAAGTTATTAACCTGCAACCACCAGAACAAAGGGAGTAGAAGTACCAGCTACAGTTAACTAAAAGTCTCAACACTCGGATCTGTGACAGTTACAGCACTAGTATCCATCTGACTTCTGATCACCACACTTTCAACAATTCCAAAATCTTTCAAAAGGATGTGCCACTGAGACCAAGCCACTCATGTAAATATCTGATTTTCACTTTTATTTTTATTGTTTGCCAGTCTTTCAAAACAAGATTTGAATTCACCGTAAGCTCAGAGGAACATTTTTAATTAAGAGAAAATTAAGTCCCTCTGCATGACATCTGGGATGAGATTCTTTCAGCCAAAGCACTTGAGACACATTACAGAGATTACATAAAAGCCTTAGAAGGACTACTGGAAGAGGCACGTTATGAAGGTGGCAAAGCACTTCTTTTGCTTATTACCTTATTTTCCAAATTTCTTGTGGCTAGAATTTCCTTATTTAGAGTGTGCTGCCTTGGCTATATGTCCAGTGTACCACTGGCTGTGCAGTGGTTCTAAGATTTTTCTTAAAATGAATTGCCCATGTAAGCTAAAGGTGTCTCAGTAGACACCACAGTATACTAGCAAAACTTTAACAAGTTCCATGCATAATGTATTGTGCTAGAGTTAAGAGTCATTATAAAGCAGTTTCAGAATATTAAACCATACCCTCAGCAACTGAACCCTCAATGGCACATGCTTTTAATAGAGCTGCACATTTAAAAATTCAAAATGTATTAAAAACCTTGTCCTTTAAAGGGCTTGAAGGTAAGGAGAAGAAAAAGCAAGTATCTGCTTAGAATTAGTGACAGTTTGTGGCTGCTATTTATGTTGCAATTCCACCATTGACTGTTTAAACCAGACTAGCTTTAGAGGCCCATAAAGGCAGCCTGCATCTCCACCTTCTAACACAAACATTGCATTCACAGAACCATGTGCATACCTTCCTGGTCCAAAGCTCTAACATGTCCAAAACAAGGGTGGAAATATGAACTTAATGGAATACAGTTAAGCAACACCAGCTGCCTTAAGTACAATACAACAAGCTAATTATTTACACAAGCTCTGCAGTTACAGTATTTCAGAAGCTATAGAAGAAGGATAGTTAACAACAATCAATGGTCTTTCGGCAAGTACTTCCCATAACACTACTACATAAATTTAAAACAAGACAATATGGAAACTACTATTACTTTATGTTACTATCAAGGATAATAAAGTCCAAACATATTCACTACAGCTAAATGTGTAACTACTCAATAGCATTAAAATCATTTATGGAGGGCTTCTCTGAACAAGCATGTTCTACATCAATACCACTTTCAGATTTTTCTTGAACAGTCAGAAAGTTACTCACCATTCAGGAGTCTTTCCTGATAAATGGTGCTCTCAGAATGGTTCCGTTCAATCAGAAGGTAAGCACATTAGACTTTTCCCTAGAACCTGAACTGGCATCTGCTTTCCAGAGATCATACTGTATAAAAAGCTAGCCAGTTCCAAGAGTCCACCTCAAATTAGTGTTGGAGACAGCCTAGTGGCATCTACTGTGCCATTAGAAAGGGACAGTTAGGGTTTTACAGAAGAGTCACCGCAAGAGGAGACTTCTGCAGCATCCCTTCCCTCTTTTCTGTTCCCTCAGCATGAAGCATTAGTTTCCAGAAGAAAATGAATACAAGTATGTAAATAACTTGCAAATATGAATGGGAGCTTGGAGAGGATCAGTCTTCACAAGTGGCCATGTACTCAGCCTAGGATTAGGAAATTCTTCACTATACATGGGCAAGGAGAACAAAGTAAGCAGGATGCAATATTATGTACCAGAAGTTTAAGAGTTTAACAGATCAAAGTAGTAGAATTTAATTATTTCCTGATTCTACAATGACCTCTGAGAACAGTGGTCCAAAATAAGGCATGTCATATAATGTGATCAACCTATTTAGCTCACTTGTTCTTGGCTGAATCAATCAATTTCAGTTTTTCCATAACTCTAATAGCTCACTCCAACTAATGTCCAATTCTGGAAGCTATTTACATCAACAGAAATGAAGCAATTTTAATTACCTGAAAAAGAATTGCTGAGTAACTGCTAGAGCTTTTTAATCACTCTTTCTACACGGAAACTAACTAGAAATGGACATGTGTTCTACAGCTTCAAGATTTCTTCAAATATTTGTTCAGAGGTTCTTCTATTGTGAGAAGATGTATTCTCAAAGCCCTGAGAACATTCACTGCAGTTTTAGTAAGGGAGGACAACTATATTCAATAGAAGTTGTTTAGAGTCTAATTTGTGATCATGTAAATTGATTTTAATGCAGGATACAAGATAAATGGGAAACAGCACACATTGATCTGTGCTCACATGACCAGACAGTGATTATACATCTGGCAATTTGATACAGAAAATTGAGTTCAACGTTTTCTTCCTAATGCCTCCAATTTATTTCTTTCTTAGCTGAAAGATGAAATCTCTTACAAAAAAAAAAACAAACCCACAAAAAAGCACCTAAATGATGCTTGGCCAGAGAATTCTGTACCAAGAAGGAACTTTTCTCCTTTTTTTAATAAGTAACTTTGAGGTCTACTCACAAATTTAAATATAACTCAAATTTTTTGAGCTTACTCAGCTTTAGTTTTCAGTACTTCAAAATACTGTAATACTTTGAATTAGATAAATCTCTAGGAATTCAAATCTTACATCACAACACTACAAGGAATTGCCTCAGAGGTTAGAGGTGACCTGTGCAGGGGAACCTTCTCCAGAAGCTGTTGGCACATATCAGTTTGAACTTTAGTGTATGGACCAAAACTAGCTTTAGATTAAGCAATAACAATTTCTGCTTCTAAGGATCTGCCATTGATCACTTATCCCTGTCAGACCTGAAGGAACTGATACTAATTTGCTGAAGTCCTAAAAATCTAGCATGTGAAGAACTCCAAATTCAAGCTCTCCAAAAGCCACAACTCCAATCCTCTACATTTCAAGTTACCATTCTGTTATGAGGGAGCAGAGAAAAGGAAGGGACAGTTTTTTGATATTCTGTTACTGCTGTCAACATTCAGATGCACAGACAGTAGCTGGTGCTACTTAAGGCTTACTTTTAAACAATGAAATCCAGTACTAAAGAAAATGAAAGCTGTAGAGAATGCTCCACTTCAGAGATCTCATACTATACCGTGAATCGTGTCTGTCACCTGGAAACCAGAGTGCTCTAGGCACGATCGCATGGGCAAGCCTGCAGCAGAGAACACATGCATATACAACTAAAGTGGTACATTACCCCCAGAACACCCTTAATGCCACCCAACACAAATATATCCCCATAAGAGGTGCTTGGTTTCTTTCAAGCCTTCTGCCAGTGCCAGGGATTTGTAGTTACTCCATGCTACAAACAGACATGGACACCAACAACCACAGAAGACATTGATAATTACAGTTACACAGCAGTCTGCATTTTATTTAGTTACACAAAATAAAAGGCAGCAAGGCAGGTATGGAAAAAGATTTACCACAGAACTGTGGCAACCACTTATGCTCATTTTGCTTCTGCTCACATAGAAATTGAGAGACCAGAAAGGAACATTAGGTATACTGGTTTGTTTTTCCTCATTTGCATACAAGATTTTGTTTTGGCTGTTGTGAAATAACAGAGCCCCAGTGAGTCAGAGTTCAAGGTTCTTTTGACACTTGTAAAAGAATGGGAATCAATCCCTGAGTTAACTTTTGATAGGTGAACTAAAATTTCACCTTAATTTGAGCTTATTTTTTGTTGATGCTACGTTATGTTGAAATCCTATTAGCATTTCCAAGATGCTATTTTGAATTTAAGTAGAAACACTATAGTGATATGAATATAAAATCCAATTTTAAAGTCTGGACATTAAATGACATATTGTTGGATAACCTTTTGTTTCAGTTGTTAACACTAATACAAGCAATAGTTAAAGACATTTTGTCACAACAAGCTTTACTTTCAATGCTCCCCTTTAAATTCAGCAGCTAAGCTGGAGCAAGAATAAGTGAAGCAGAGTAAGACATTTCCCTTTATTCAGTGTAGGACATATCTGCATTGTGCCTCAAACACTGGAGTTTTAATGTGGTTAGTAATTTAACCTGTCACAGGTACAGTACTTGTCTTAAAAAAAATTCTGCTCAAGGATATACTCAAGAGAAGTCCTTGATTTATAAACATCCATGCCAGTGCGACCATTCATAATAATGGCCGAGCCAGCACAGTTCATCTCCACCCAGCTCCCCCCAAAACAGTCATGCACACAAAAAATTGGCTTAAACATATCAGCTATGACAGAGGAAGGCACAAAGCCTTCCCTGTGTGGCAGCTTTAGCCAGCTGGCATGGTTTATATTGGATGAGTTTCATGTACTGACATTTGTGTCTTCCAAGAGTCATAATAAGCAAACTGGAGCTATTTTCAAACTGCAAAAAAGGTTCATTTAAAAGGTGGCTCAAAGAATTATGGTGCCAGTATCATTCATTCTGAAGTTAGTAATCGGGTATCCATTTTTCACTTGTATTCAAAACTTAAACTTGTCTTCTGTATGTACAACAATTTGGTGCAGGTTGCTATAGATACACAGTATTTACAGTAAAAGGATAAAGAACTGATATCACTGGTTTGTGCTTCAATTTCAACAGAAGGTAAAATGGACAAGAGTTAAAACATGCTACAAAGGCTCAAACAAACAAGTGGTAACTACTAATACCCAGTGGCAGATACAATTAAGTCATTGAGAATTAAGTTGTGATTTTAGCACAAGGTCTCAAAACTAAACTTACTTAAGCAGTGTTCCTTAATTTCTACAGGGTTTTTAACTTAAGCAACTCTACTAAAAATGTCAAATTACTCCCACTTAACAGGCTTGTCATAACATTCTGCTTATGCCACCCAGAAACTCATACGAATCCTATGTAAGGTTTTTAAAATACTCAATAAAACAGTTTGCTTATATTTTAACTTGCATTTAAGGTAAGGGGGCTGGAAGAGACAAATGTTTGTTGACAAGAATTGTGAACCTCAATGCAATCAAAGTTTTACCTTGGGACCTTCTCTGCTTACTTAACCATTAGTGAACTGCACCAACAAGAGCAGTCATTTCACTGCCACTATGGAAATAAAGGAAGTTAGACATCTCAAAAGATCCTTCAACACCAAGAGCAGAAAGGTTAGAAAGTTATGAACACACTTTCAATTTTCAAACCAAATTAGTTCTGATTTTGGAGCCCAAAAATTTATTTTGATTTCTTCTGGATAGGGGCAAAGAAGAAGCAAGTTAAAAAACATCCTGAGGAAGAAGAGGGCAGCCAAATTCTAGAGTCTACTTTATTTTTCCTTTGAAAAATAAGGGAAAGGCCATATTTCTTTACAGCTCTTGGGAAACAGAAGCTCTGCCACTACAACAGTTTTACAGCCCATGTTCCTACTCAAGCTTTCCACATATTAAGTCAGCATTACACTTAAACCTTTAATAATTCTTAAAAAGAACCCCAACTTAGAATCAATCCTAGGAGTCATTTTGAAAACAAAGTTTCACACCATCCTTTTTTCACTCTGCTTTTAGTTTTCCTTTAAAACTAAAGGCTACTTAAGCTGGAATTACTGAACTTCTACACACTTTTCTTGTTTAAGAGTTTAACTTTCCCAACACACATATGGTGCTGTAGCCAAGCAATTCATGCTATTCCAAACCACTGGAATATTTTACATATTTCTGGTAAAGTTTGTTACCACAGGAAAGTTAACAACTTACATAATATAATAAAGGAACACTTCAAAGTCAGTAAAGCAACAGTATCTAAAGAGACTTTTAATTATAAGCTTGGTCAAGACAGCAGAAGCAGGAAGAATGGGCTGAAATTTCAGGAACAGAAAATCTTCTGCAGATATTGGATCAGTTGTTCAAAGCAAGTGACTAAGTACTGGAAAATATAAAATTAATGGATAATAAAACCAGACCCTCTAAGTCAAATAGAACCAATTGCCAACATAGAGATATAATGTTATGAAGCTGCAACTTTTCATAAGGTTAAACACTTATGTAATGATTGCTTATTTACAATATAATCAAACATGTAGCAGAGATGGATAAGAGAAGATCTGCTGTACAGTCCTACAGTAACAGTCTGTCAGCTTTAGAAGAGACCACATTTACAAAATAGTCTTGCTTTTAAATGTTACTATTTGAAACAGATTTGTCAATCACTTCACTTAAGGTGTGACAAATTTCAATACTATTTATATTTTACTAACCAAATAATGGTATCATTAAAGAGTTCAACAACACATCTGCTTAAGCTTCTATGGCAGCTATAATGCATTTCACACATTCAGGAAAGCATGTTTTGGAATGAGATGACTACAGTATTGATGTTCATGCTTCATTCTTATTCTAAAACTATAGATGAAATTTTCTAGCAGCACAATTACCCATGATATCTAATAAAATTTTTGAGCAGTGTACATGCTTGGCAAAACCTTCAACTAATCTCCAAGAGTCATAAGTGCTACAAGATTAAAAATAAGCAGTTTAGTCTCTTGCAATCTAGCTAGTTATGTCAAAGTCCTACATTCTATACAGAAGCAAATTTTTCTGAAACACCACAATCCAAACCTAAGACCATAAACAAAACATTAGTGCCCAAACAAACAGCAAGTGAGCCTTCAGCTAATTCACGCCAGTCAGGATCTCTGTAGAAAGGAGTGTAAGTTCTAGAAAATAACAAACCATAAAGAAAACTGCTTTCAGCTTGCAATCTACCCCCCACCACAGAAACATTCCCTAAAGGATAAAGCTGCATTGTGTCACAAATGAAGATCTCCAAACACATTACGGTGAAGCTACAGGAACCCTCCCACTCCCGAAGCACTTTATGTACTCACCATCTGCAGGATTGCACCGTATAAACGCAGGAGAACTTTCCGTGGTTCATCTGCTACTGTCTCAATGGTATCAGGTAGCGAGCACTGAAACAACATGTTGCTGAGGCCACCTCTGGAGACAGAAATACAGTGATTAGCTAACTAGGATAACCACATGTGTTTTCAACAGATTAGAGGTGCACTAAACATCCTTTTGGTGTGATTAATTGGTCTACTCTAACAAGAAAGTTTTCCAACAGCCCCAATAATTCATAACAATCTAAGGCTTCGATAAAACAATGGCAGCTTCATGTTTCTTAATGTACAGTTCACCACCCTGAGCTATTGATCCAAATTACAACTCAAGCTATTAACAAATAGATGTAAAACGTAACAAACAACTATGTTGATCTAAGTAAATTATTTTCAGCGATGCTGGAGTCTTGTCAGATATACTTGGCTGCACAAGCAAAACAATGGCAGAGTAAGTTTAAAACCACGCAGTGAATATAAAACTAAGTTTGAATCAAGAGCTGCTATCACTGGGATTGGCAGCTACGAAATTCAGCTATAAAGATTTAACCTAAATACAAAGTTGCTGGTGAAAGTCTTACTTCTGCTGTCTTTCTTAGGGACATTTTCAATTCTGAAATTTACAATTAAAGCAGTTCTTTACTTGAAATAAGTTGCTCATTTATTTGTCAAATCTAAAATCACACTCAGTTTCTCTGATCCAGTATCTATTTACATTGATAAAGCTGTGGAAAACAAAACAAATGCTGTCACTTCTTCCTGTACAAATACTGTTGTTAAACAGTAATTACACGAAAAACCAGCATATTTGTATATGATTTGAATGACTGAAGCATAGATTTTTTTAGTTTGTGTCTATCTTGATGAGATTCTAAGTTTCTTAGTGTTGTAGCTCTTAAGAAGACCCAACCCACATGTTCTGTACCGCATTGCCTTTTTGCATTCTTTTAATTGTCATTATGTCAATGAATTAAATTTTAAATTTTTCCTTCTGCAAATGATTTTGCCTATAACATAATACATTGCAGTGGTTACAAGGATCCACATAAGATCCAAATTGTAGTGGCTAAAATGCAGTTCTCAGTCCTAACCTGACATTCCTTTCAATGCTTTTTCAAATATTCTTCTGGGCTCTCGTTCAACACAGTGGGGAAGCAGAAAAGACTTTCTGGAAAAAAAGGCTACCAAGAAGGAGACAGGGCTGGCCTACATTTCCAAAGTCAACAACAGAGAAGAAAAAAAAGAAATCTCAACAAAACAGGGTAAAACAGCAGCTGCACAATATGCTTAAGAAAGGAGACAGAAAAGAACCAGGTGGGTTGGCAGGCATCCAAACTAAGATGTTTAGAGACAAGATATGAAGTAACTTTGAACCATGAAGGTGAACAGGTTGGGAAAAAACCCAAGAGACAGATAGAAATGATATCAAAGGAAGGGCAGAGCAAAATATTCAAAGGCAATCCAAATATTGGTTAGTTATACTAACTACACTTCTGGCTTTATCTGAATTGTGCTAGACAGATTTTTGTGAAAAAAACCACATTTGCCGCCTTTTCTAAGACTCTGACAAAATCTTTGGTGAAAATATCAATAATTAAATAGAAGAACTAAGGACACTGAAAAATAACTTACAAGAAATACCAGACTAAAGCTCAAGAATCTGTATAGTTACATGACTTAAACAAATGCTTAGCCTGCACAGTGTGCAAAAGCCTAGAAATTCTTCTTTTTTTATACCAGACAAGCCAAAGTGGAGTGTCTTAGTGATGCTGACCTCCATTGAACAGAAGTTTCACCATAGTTTAAGTTCACTATAGCATTTAAGACTTCAAAAGTTACCTGGGAAAGTTATCAAGGAAATCCATACAAGAGCATAATAAAAGGCACTGTTCTTTTGAAAGGTCAGTAGACTCAGCAGCTTGTTTAAAGGTCAGAAGGGCACATCTCACTCATACAGATCAAGCTACCAGTTATTTAACTGACAGCTGTTAAAGAATAGGATTTTGCAATACTAATGGACACACTAGAGAATGCACATGGACTGAAACCAGAATCAGCAAACCAATATGATGCATCTTCCAGAGATGAAAGTGTTGAAAAGACTTTTGCCAAAAAAAATCCCAACTACCAATTAGCATGGCTTCACACATTCTTAAGTTTCAGCTCATCTTCTTTTCTGCCAAGTTTGGAAACCACCAAGCCATTTTGAAATAGTGTCTCACATGAAAGTTTTCCAAGAAATGCCAAGATAGCTGTGATAAAATGTAAGACTTTAAAAAGTAAGTACCAAAGTCAACAGCACACACTAATACAGATGAAAACTTAAGTGACTAACTAGACACATCAGAGTAGCCAACTGTTTAGGCATTGTATTGGTTGTTGTAAAAATTCTCTCCATTAACTCCTCATGATCATATCAAGTGAAGAGAAACAATCCAGAAAAACAAATACCACCTGCACTGGGTCTCAGTGAGTTGCTCATTTTTCAGTAAGGTTTTCAAAATAGATTTAGAAATGAGCAGGATGTGTTTGAATCATACATCAGATCTTTGTCAACTGCATATACTCCCTTATGTATCTAAGGTAGATATGCGCATGTTTTGTGCAGGGACAAAAGTAGAAACATCGGGAAAGCAATCCGACAACAGTATCCTTTGAAACTGTCCCTGACTGTATATTTGATCATCAGGTAGAATGATCAGTCTGGAAGATGTGATAAAAGAGGTGCTTAAAGGGGAAATTCTGAACTAACATCGGTTAAGTTAAAGCAAAATAAAGATGCTATTTAATTCTGCAAAGATCTCCAACACATTACATCATATGGCCTCCAGAACGTCCCCAATTTACATATTTCTGCTGCCAGCGTGCTGAGTCACAAGCACCCGTTACTGTGTGCTGTAGATGACTCACATCACCGGTACACCGCGTTTACCTGATGACTTCTCAGCGCGGAGCAGCCGGGGCCAGGCCAGCAGGGCCCTTTCCCCCCGCAGGGAGCTCGGTGCAGCGGTTTCTGCCGGCTCCATCCCTCTCACGGCCGGGCGCGGGGCCCCTCCCCCGGCGCGGGCCCGAGACGGGGCCGTCGCGATGCAGCCGCC